>WNWU01000033.1:9593682-9624590 GCA_012654045.1 Ptyas mucosa | reverse complement strand
GAGAAGAGAAGAGAAGAGAAGAGAAGAGAAGAGAAGAGAAGAGAAGACTTTATTGGTTGAGTGTGATTAGACACACAAGAAATTTGTCTCTGGTGCATAAGCTCTAAATGTACATACAAACAACAAAGTAATATAATCATAAGATACCTATAGAAGAAGTAGTAGAAAAGATGAGAAGGATAATAGCATGGTCTGATAAATGAAATCTGAGACTGAGAAATCTGAGGATTAGGAATGGAGATAGCATCTCAGAAGCGACCCTTCCTAGTTTGTGGGAGAGGAAAGTAAGAGAGGGGAGAGGTATTTTCAGACTTGCAAGATTTGTGTCAGCCCTTTGAGATAATCTCTATGAGAATCATCCATTGTGAGTGCTAATGCTACCTCTATTGAAGGGTTACAATACCAGAACTATACAAGTTTCAAAGCACTTTTATCTCTTTTTATTTTTATTTTCCAGAAAACTAGGGAGGGTCCCTTCTGAGAGGATTCCCCTCACTCTATCCTTCCTTCAGACTCAGATTTCATTCATCAGACCAGTGGGTAGACTACTGCTTTTCCTCCTGTCTCCCAAGGCCATTCCCATATACCATTACACAACTGAGATTTGTAGATTCCCCAACCCTGCTAACATTTTGGAAATATTTAAAGAGATGGATGACCCCTTGTGATATGATATAGTAATTGATTGATTTAACCAATAACTAATAATAAATATTACAGTAATTTGCCCTCTGTGGTGTTAGGTCACCAACTGACCAAGATCAAGAGGCAGCTTGACAAGTCCCAGCTACAGTTAAATGGTCCCAGGCTGCTTTCTGGTAATCAGTTAATAACATTGATCTAAAAAAAGAAAGAAAGAAAAGAAAGGCAGGACCATATTTTCTTAGATGGGAGACCATAAGGAGATCCCAGGGTTGTAGGCTAAATTAGAAAACTGGAATAACTCCCCAGAGAATGACAGTGGCAATCCACTTCCCTCTTATTGCCCAAAATGTTATATGAGTATGGCCATGTAATCACCAAAAGCCAAGCTCGACTAGAAAGAGACGTCGCTTAATTTGCTTTTAGGAGTGAACTCCAGGTAAGCAAATTGGAAAGGCACATTAAAAAAAAAAATAGGTAATGGAAGCTCCCTCTTCCCAAACCCTCAACCCTAATTAGAATTCATATATCTCCACTTATAAATAAACTCTTAGATAGATGCTGTAAGTTTTTGGCATGACATCTTCATAACCCCCCCCCCCCCGCTATTAGCTAGTTTATGCGTATGAAATCATATAGAAATGGAATTAGCAATGAAGTTTGTTGAATGCTTTGGAGCGGAACTGGATAAGAATAACCGTGATTATTTTTCATCACCTATGTGAAATAAACAGCATTTTGAGAGAGAGAGAGAGAGAAATGAGAAAGCTACTAGCTGATCTAAGCGGAATAGTAATAAACATATTACAGTATTTGCTACTGCTATAGAATTTGGTGGCTTTGGGCTACTCCTTACTGGCTCCGTTTCAAAGAAAAGCTTGTGTTTTAATTTTTTAAAGACCTTTTCTCAGCCAGACATGTTCAAAAGCTTCCCTCCACCCTCCACCCCGATTGTTTTGTTTTGTTGCAAGGCGAATTCCGGATCTTTCCTTGGGTGCAATTTCACACTCCCTGCAATTGTCATCATTCCAATGGAGTATTTTTTTCTTTTTTTGCAAACATGAGATGAGAGCCAATTTCACATTGTCAATAATAAGGCTGTTCTCCCTGGAAGGGAGAAATGGCTCTAATTTCACCAGGAAATGGGCCTGTGTTTTATTTGCCCTAAATAGATGCATACGCTGTTGTGTGTTCTGAAATAACTAGGGCATGTGATACCTCCTGTTATATTTTCCTCTGAGGATGCTGGGGCTTGGAGCTTATCATTGTACTGTATATTCCTTGATATACCCCTTGATTTTCTTCAGTTCTGTTTCAGGGTGACAACATCCAGCATGGTTTTTATTTAACTGTCTTAAATTCGGGACATTCAAGTGCAAAATTGCTGGGCTAGATGAAGTCAGAAGAAGTAGAGCAGAGGACAAATTCAGGATCTTCTGGAGAAAACCTCAAAAGTAGAAGAAAGTCAAATTGGAATCAATGGTAGTAGAGGTAGTCCTCGACTTACGACCACAATGGACCCCAACATTTCTGTTGGTAAGTGAGACAATTATTAGTTTTGCCCTGTTTTATAATGACCTTTCTTGCTACAGTTGTTAAGTGAATCATTGCAGCTGTTAAGTTAGTAATATGATGGTTGAGTGAATCTGCCTTCCCCATTGATCGTGCTTATCAAAAGACGATCATATGATTCCAGGTTTCCCTCTTTCCCCCAACTCCCTCCCCACATGAAATTCAATGGTGAAAAAAGTAAGGTTCTACATTTAGGCAAGAAAAACAAAATGCACAGGTACAGTATAGGTGGTACCTGGCTCAATAGTAGTAACTGTGAGAAGGATCTTGGAGTCCTAGTGGATAAACATTTAAATGTTTCATTTAATATTCAAACATTTAGAGCTGAGGTGGCACAGTGGTTAGAGTGCAGAACTGCAGCTACTTCAGCTGGCTGCTAGTTCAGCAGATCAGCGGATCAAATCTCACCGGCTCAAAGTTGACTCAGCCTTTCATCCTTCCGAGGTGGGTAAAATGAGGATCCAGATTGTTGGGGGCAATATGCTATTTAGTATACTGTCTTTGGTGTAAGCCGCCCAGAGTCCTCGGAGAGTGGGCGGCATAGAAATATGAATAATAATAAATAAATAATGAATAAATAAATATGAGCCAGCCGTGTGCTGCAGCTGCCAAAAAAGCCAACACAGTTTTAGGTTGCGTAAACAGAAGGGTAGAATCAAGATCGCATGAAGTGTTAATACCACTTTATAATGCCTTGGTAAGGCCACACTTGGAATACTACATCCAGTTTTGGTCGCCACGATGTAAAAAAGATGTTGAGACTCTAGAAAGAGTGCAGAGAAGAGCAACAAAGATGATTAGGAGGCTCAAACATATGAAGAACCGTTACAGGAACTGGGTGTGTCTAGTTTAATGAAAAGAAGGATTAGGGGAGACCTGATAGCAGTGTTCCGATATCTCAGGGGCTTCCACAAAGAAGAAGGAGTCAAGCAATTCTCCAAAGCAACAGAAGACAGGACAAGAAGCAATGGGTGGAAACTAATCAAGGAGAGAAGCAATTTAGAACTAAGGAGAAATTTCCTGACAGAACAATTAATCAGTGGAACAACTTGCCTCCAGAATAGAATAGAATAGAATAGAATAGAATAGAATAGAATAGAATAGAATAGAATAGAATAGAATAGAATAGAATAGAATAGAATAGAATAGAATAGAATTCTTTTTTGGCCAAGTGTGATTGGATACACAAGGAATTTGTCTTGGTGCATATGCTCTCAGTGTACATAAAAGAAAAGATACATTCATCAAGAAACATAAGGTACAACACTTAATGATAGTCATATGGAACAAATAAGCAATCAAATCATATTAGGAAACAGTCAATATAAATGGTAAGGATACCAGCAGCAAGGTTACAGTCATACAGTCATCAGTGGGAGGAGATGGGTGATAGGAACGATGAGAAGATTAATAATAATGCAGATTTAGTAACTAGTTTGACAGTCTTGAGGGAATTATTTGTTTAGCAGAGTGATGGCATTCGGGAAAAACCTGTTCTTGTGTCTAATTGTTCTGGTGTGCTGTGCTCTATAGCATCATTTTGAGGGTAGGAGTTGAAACAGTTTATGTCCAGGATGTGAAGGGTCTGTAGATATTTTCACAGCCCTCTTTTTGACTCATGCAGTATACAGGTCCTCAATGGAAGGCAGGTTGGTAGCAATTGTTCTTTCTACAGTTCTGCAGTTCTGCAGTTCTGCAGTTCTGCAGTTCTGCAGAAGTTGCGAATGCTCCAACACTGGACGTTTTTAAGAAGATGTTGGATAACCATTTGTCTGAAGTGGTGTAGGGTTTCCTGCCTAAGCAGGGGGTTGGACTAGAAGACCTCCAAGGTCCCTTCCAACTCTGTTATCCTATCCTATCCTATCCTATCCTATCCTATCCTGTCCTGTCCTGTCCTGTCCTGTCCTGTCCTGTCCGGTCCTGTCCTGTCCTGTCCTGTCCTGTCCTGTCCTGTCCTGTCCTGTCCTATCCTATCCTATCCTATCCTATCCTATCCTATCCTATCCTATCCTATCCTATCCTATCCTATCCTATCCTATCCTATCATTCAGTTCACTAGACTAGTATCTAGTGAAGCAAAGCTGGAACAAACGGATGGCAGTCCTGACTCAGAAGAGACTTTACATTTACTTTCTCCCAGTGGGAGTTCGTCACTCAGTTGAAGCCATGATGGTTGCCTCTTCATCATCAAATTGAACAAAAACACAAGTTTCTGAGATGGAGAAGAAGAACTGAAAAGAAGAACTGAAAAGAAACACCAGAGTATTCAAAATACACTAACAACTCAAGCACCTCTCCTAATAATGAACATGATTAATACTAAGCTCCACTCAACACTCTCATCCCCACAAAGCTTAGTTCATTTTGTTGTGCACACGGTAGTTTTTCAGATCAGGCTGTTAATTATGAGCTGGAATGAATCACTAGAGTTATAACCTGATTTTCTAACGAGTTTCCCATAAATCTGCTTTTTTTTCATCTTGGCATCTACACGAAAAATGAATATGAATTCTACACAGTTCCCATAGAATACCTATGGACTTTTTCCCCCTTTCTTTTTCAAGGCCACACAGTGTTAGAGACACACAAAATAGACATTATAAGGACATATTTCTAAAGGCTGTGGCACACGTACTCAAACTCTGAAACATAATTCAAGACCACTTATTGCTGGACAAGGCTGCTCTTAGAAACTTACCCTCATGATGATAAGTTCACATTGCTACCCAGATAGCAGGTAATGGAAGCAACCAGAGATGTCTACGGGTATAACAAAAGAAGATTTGTGACATTTAAGGAATTGTTAAAAGATCTGGATGCTCTCCCAGGCCTTGTAAATAGGATTATTGTGGGACGTACTTTAGTTATGGTTGGTGTCAACTCACAAAGCATCCCTGGCCTGCTCTCGAGTTGCCATAGGCCAGGGGGGATGGGAAACTAGTGAAACTACACAGCAGCAAAAAGCAGATGCACATTCCATGCTTATCTCCCTCAAGGCTATATCCCAGGGATACCTGCAGCAGTCGAAGGGGAGTGACCTCTCCAACCTGCGAAATTGCTCCGTTGGCTAATGTGATTGATGACACACCCTGGGGTGAGGGGGGAAACAGGATCATAATTGGAGCATAAAATTACATAGGGTCAGAGCTGGCTTCACTTGGGAACGTGCCGACATGAAGCTCCTAATAAATAACTGGATTTCTTTTGAAGCTTAGCTCAAGGCTCATGGCATCCATCGGAACCCTGACAGCAAGTCTGGAAAGAGAACTTGGGAGATCATCTACTTCAACATCCTACTCAAAGAAGGAACTCAGCTCTATCCCATTCCTGCCAGTTAGCCATCCATCTTTAAAACTCTCCATTAAAAGAAAGTTGACCACTTCCCACAGTCTCCTGTTCCACCACAGAATGCTTTTTCCCATTCAGAAATGACTTTAGATGGCCGATCAAAACTGGCTTCATTGCAATTTAAGTACATTACTAAGAAACATCAGTTACATTCTGAGTAATATACTTTCAAATTCTGTTTTCCAACCAGTACTTTTTACCACGTTACTTCACTGGTGTGTGTATGTATATATGTGTGTGTGAGAGAGAGACAGAGAGACAGAGAGAGGGGGAGAGATATTGACAGGTGAATTATGAGAATAATAAAATTCTGGAAAGTCATCTTACCGAAGTGATCTCATATGAGCTCATATAGATTTATTTTTCCACATAAACAAACTGTACCATTCTGTGAGGCATACTTGTCTTTCATTATGTGTAAGGAAAGCTGAAGAAATGTTGGTCTTCTCTTATCTTGTTTACTGCATTTTAAATGAGAAGAATTCATTTATATCCTCTTAGGCCACATCTAAATGAAGGGAAAGAAGCAACAACAGCAAGGAGGGGAAAAATTAGATTAAAAGCAAGAAAAGTAATACTACTAAGTATGGAATAATAAATCATAAGTATACAGAAGCCGTGTTCTTTTGGGACAGGGACAGAGATGTATTTATGAGCTTCCAGGGAGAACTAAAATACTGTGGGATTTTCAGAGAAAAGATAGCTGACAGACAAAATGGAACTGGTTTTCTTTTTTTTTTCAACAGTGTGACCAGGCTCTAAATCAAATTCTTTGTCAATCTGAGCCACATTTTAGTGGTTTAAAATAATTTACATGAATCTTGAGTCGCTTAATGTTTAAAATTATGCTTTAGAGGTATTTCTTTTTGTTTGGGGAAAGTTTTGAAAATCCTTTGGGAAACCTATGGGGCAGATATTTTTAAACAAAATAATTCCGTTTCAATATTTACCCTTCCATTGTTAGGGTAACATAAATGGTATGGTGGCCTAGAGGTGGAGCTCTCGCCTCACAATCAGGAGGGTGTGAGTTCAATTCTAGGTAGAGGCAGCTATTTCTCTCTCTGGGCAGAATGAGAATATATCTGCTGAATAAAATTCCGCATTGGTGACAGGAAGGACATCCAGCCAGTAAACACTCAGCTCCATTCAGTTGCCCAGACTCCACCCTGCAAGAGATTAAGGGGTCATTAAAAGGAGATGATGATGATTGTTAGGGTAATACACAACACTCCTGCACTTCAGAACATGGTAGCCCCCAGGGTGAGATTCACATATTTTCTCCTGACCTTCTGTAAGGACCTGACGATATAGCTCTGCCAGTTGGCCTGGGCTCAGAGTAGGGGTGCACCAGTGTGGTGATAGCTATCGGATTACAAAAGACCCCACCTCTCCCCATGTGCTTTCTGCCCTCTTCTCCTTCCATCTTTTAATTGTAAATTATGATCAGCCAGATGTTCAGACTAGATTTGGCATATTTGTCTACCTATCGAGTCCTTTCAAAGGACCTGGGATAAGCACATGTGAATGTTTGATGGTGTTACACATATCATCATAGGATGTAAGCTGTTCCAAGTAAAGCTGCCTTTTGCAATTGACTGACGGTGGACCTGTCAATGCCAATGGTGTTCAAGTGGTACTCCAGTTGTTTTGAGATGGCATCCATAATCATAATCATAAGTTTATTTGTCAAGCATATATAAGATAACAGGTAAGAGTATAAACATAATTTGAATACATGAAAAGAGTCAGTAAAAAGGAATATTAGGACAGGGACAGTAGGCACGCTGGTGCACTTATGCACGCCCCTTACAGACCTCTTAGGAATGGGATGAGGTCAACAGTAGACAGTTTAAGGTTAAAGTTTTGGAGGTTTGGGGAAGAAACTACAGAGTCAGGTAGTGCATTCCAGGCATTGACCACTCTATTGCTGAAGTCATATTTTCTGCAATTGAGTTTTGAGCGGTTCACTTTAAGTTTGTATCTATTGTGTGCTCGTGTATTGTTATGGTCGTTGACAGGAAGGACATTGTGGCAGATAATTTTATGTACTATGCTTAGGCCAGACTGTGTAGTTCTAAGTTGTCTAAGCCCAAAATTTGGAGTCTGATGGCATAAAGTATTTTATTGCGGTTAGAGGAATGGAGGACTCTTCTCGTAAAATATCTCTGGACACTCTCAATTGTAGTTATGTCCAATATGCAGTGCAGGTTCCAGACAGATGAGCTGCATTCGAGAATCCATTGGATACTGAATTCAATGTATCCAAGGCGTGTATTATTATTGGTACCACCTTTGCTTGCTTTTGCCACAATTGTTCTATTTCTATTTGCAGGTCTTTGTATATTGTTATCTTCTCCAATTCTTTTTCTTTTATTCTGCTGTCTCCAGATACTGCCACATTCACTATCCAGACTTCTTTTTTGTCTTTCTTATTGACAATTGTTAAGTCTGGGGTGTTGTGTGGCAGCTGTCTGTCTGTTTAAATTCTAAAGTCCCAGAACACTTTAGTTTCTTCATTTTCTATGACTTTCTCTATCTTATGGTCCCGACGGTCCCTTGCTTGCAGGCAAATGGTAGCTCTTACAGATCTTCCAATGCACTATTGTTGCTACTTTGTTGTATTTTATTGTTTTCTTATTTAAATGTTTACCAGTTTTTAATATTTGTAAGCTGCCCAGAGTCATCTCTAGACAAGATGGGTTCATTTATTCACTATAATATATTTAGTTGGTTTTTTCCCCTCTTACCATCACCATTTAATGGAGACTGATTGTTTTGTATTTCACAATTTTAACAATAAAAAATAGTTTTAAAAAGATGGTGGATACGATTGCAATCATCCTCTTCTTTTAATGACCCCATAATCCCTTGCGGGATAGAGTCTAGGCTACTGAATGGAGCTGAGTGTGTATTGCCAGATGCCCTTCCTGTCGCCAATGCCGAGTTTTGTTCAGCAGATATATTCCCATTGTGCCCAGAGAGAGAAATATCTACCTCTACCTAGGCTCGAACTCAGAGCCTCCTGATTGTGAGGTGAGAGTTCCACCTCTAGGCCACCACACCAGTCATGGGTATGACTGCAATGGAAGGAGTTCAAGGTGGGCTGGACTTAGATCTCTCTCTTTTTTTAAAAAAGTTTTTATTGAAAATTATTAAAAATTGCAGAAAAAAATATAGCAATATGGATAGAATTGCAGAGAGTAATATAATACATATAAGAGTTTTAAAGCATCAATTTTCGCCTGGAAATAGTACAAACCTCCATTAAACTAAATCATCAAAAAAAGAAAAGATTATCCAGAAGAAAGAATTCTCAACTGCCGTGCAATATTCCTATAAATATTTATCCACATTCACACTAAGATTAATATTTTACATTCTTCTTGAGATTTCTTTTTTTGCAGCCAAGCATACCACCCGCCCCAACTCATATATAACCCCGATTCTTGTCTATCTCGCCAAAGTCCAGTAAGCTTGTCTGCTTCTGCACAGTCCATGATCTTTGCGGTTAAAGTAGCCTTTGATGGGGTATTTTTGGATTTCCATTCTTGCGCAAACGAGATCCTGGCTGCAATGATGATGTGGAGAGTGAGATACCAATTAGACTTGTTTAAGTTCTCTGGTTTCATGCCTAGTAAAAACGTTTCCGGGTTCAATTTTATCCTACATCCTATAATTTCTAAAATCCATTTTTGAATTCTAGCCCAATATTCTCTTGCTCGGGGACAGGTCCACCAGCTATGAAAATAAGTTCCCATAGCGGCGTTGCATTTCCAACAAACCGGAGAGGTTCCCGGGAACATCTTCAATAATCTAGCTGGAGGAAGGTGCCATCTATACAGCATTTTATATATATTTTCCTTGTAAGAAACTGACATTGTTAGTTTTAAGGTTTCCCCCCAAATTTCTTCTCATTTTTCAAGCTCAGTCGAATATCCCAATATCCTCTAGGCCACCGCACCACTCATGGGTATGACTGCAATGGAAGGAATGGACTTAGATCTGTTGTGAGCATGAAGGGACTCATGACTGATGATGCGTTTGACCCCTCCTTCATTCTCAGCCTGGTCATCTCCTACAGAAAGTTGCATGAATAAGATGTCCTCTGGCTTCAGTCGTAAAATGGCTTATTATTATCATTTATTCACACCCAGCAATAAGTACAGCAGATGGCTGTGCTTAACCAACCTTGGCCAATCTCAGAAAGCAAAACAGGGTTGGACTTATTTAATATTTGGAAGGGAAACCTTCAGAGTCATAGATTGGGATGTTGGGGGGAAAAAAACAGTGACAAACCAGTTTTGTGCCAAAACAGCAGATCCCTAAAATCACCTCGAGTCTAACTCAGCGTAAGAAGACTTTGCTTTTGATATATTCAGCAATAATCTGTCATGCCCTATGTTAGTAAGATGACCTTGCATTTCCACATTATCGCTTCCAACTCTCATCTTAAAAAATAAGTGTATTTACTAGAATATTTATCTTACTTCTAGTTGAAGTAATTAGCTGGGTAGCTGAAATGCCATCCGTTCCATGGGCGTTATTCAGCATGTTTATGTGTTTGGAGATATGGGGGGAAAAAAGATTGATAAGAGAAGTCAAAACAAATCAACCAAGCTACAAAATCCAATCTGGATTCAATATGAGAGATCCATGATCAAAGCATTCTAAAATATTTTCCTCAGATTTAAGCCACCATCTGCCTCTGTAGTCAATTAGCATTATGCTAAGGAGTTGAGGGGATAAGGGTTCTCATCATTTCTTTTAATTTCCCAAACAAATGTTACGCATCAAAGGGGTAATGAAAAATAGTCATACTATATATCACTGCCCTCCTCATATCTTAGAACAGGGGTCCCCAAACTTGGCAGCTTTAAGACTTGTAGACTTCAACTCCCAGAATTTTCCAGCCAGCTATGCTCCAACTATGCTGGCTGGAGAATTCTGGGAGTTGAAGTCCACAAATCTTAAAGCTGCCAAGTCTGAAGACCTCTGTCTTAGAACAATGTGGGAAGTTAAATCAGAGAAATGGTATGGAGGAAGGAATTGACTCCTTCTGGAGGCCATGGTCAAGATCAAACTCAATCCTTCTTTCAGCACACAACCTTAATAAGACTTGAAATTGAATCACAAATCTCTCAGATCATGTCTTATTTGACTCTCATAGAATCCTGCATGAGCATCTAATAGATTGATAGGCAAACAGACATAAGGCAGATAGGATATTTATATTGTATTCATATAATTAAGATAGGGAAGTATAAATCAAGATGATCCTCATCCACAGCAGGATGCAAAATGGCCTGTTATGGCATTTTTCATGTCAATGAATGTGACCTAAAGAAGGGCGTGTTTACTTCAGAGGTAGTAATTTTTAGCAATTCTTGGCCAAAATGATTCTATAAATGATTTAGGGATCATTTCTAGGAGATGTTCTATTGTGTTCCCCATAGCTACCTACCGTTGTGAAAGTTGGACCTTAAAAAAGCAAAACAGGAAGAAAATAAACTTTTCTGAGCTATGGGGCTGGAGAAGGCTCTTGGTATTCCTCGGACAGCAAAGGTGACTAACAAGTCCTGGAGCACATAACACCAGACATGTCACTGGAAGGCTAAAATCACAAAACTGTGTCTCACTTACTTTCGTGCCATGCCATATGGGGAAATTCACTGTAGAAAGCAATTACCGTATTTTTCAGAATATAAGACACACCGGAGTATAAGACACACCTACCTTTTTTGGTGAGGAAAAGAAGAAAAAGAAATCTCCCTCTGCCTCTGAGCAATTTTGCCTCGTTTCAGCAAGCAGCAAACAGCCTGCTTTACTTTCATTTTCGTTTTCAGCATAGCTTGATTAGCACAAGGGGGAAAAAAATTCTGCTCCAGCAATTTACCTCTTCGCAGCAAGCAGCAGAGGCCTGCGCAAAACAGCTGAGAGCAAATCCGCTGAGAGTCAGGAGGCCGATCCAATCAACTTGTGCTAATTAGGCTGTACTGAAGCTGAAATGAGCAGTTTTTTCTTGCTGTTTGCTTGCAAGGAGGTAACATGTGCATGCTCAGTAGTCGTGTATTGTGTCCGGGTGGGTGGACGGAGCCTCCCGCAGTCGCCGCTGTCGGTTCGTGCAATCCGGAGAGAACTGGCTGAATCCCACCACTGGTTTGCAGGTCACCATACAGTGGTGAAATCCATTTTTTTTTACTACTGGTTCTGTGGGTGTGGCTTGGTGGACGTGGCTTGGTGGGTGTGGCAGGGGAAGGATACTACAAAATCTCCATTCCTACCCCACTCTGGGGCCAGCCAGAGGTGGTATTTGCCAGTTCTCCGAACTGCTCAAAATTTCTGCTACCGGTTCTCCAGAACCTGTCAGAACCTGCTGGATTTCACCCCTGTCACCAGAGTATATTGTTTGAACATAATCTACACCAGTGTTTTGTCAAACTTGTCAACTTTCTAGTGTGTGTTCTTGGACTTCAATGCCCAGAACTCCACAGCCATCATGTCAACCCATCTTAAAGTTGCCCCATTTAAAAATCATTGCCCTACATCAACAATCTTTTTTTATTTTTTACTTCTAGAGTTTAGGTTGAGAACTTTGGTTTAGAGTTTTCTTTTCTTTTTTTTTTTCAGCTTGTCTTAGAGATGTAGTCTTAATGATGATGGTTGGCATTTTTGTGTATTCTGGGGTCACAGTTTGTTCTAGCTGTGTGTTGTAACCCAGGCCCAAGTAGTTAGTATTAAATGCAAACAGTTCAAAAACAAACAGACTTTATTAGCTGAGAATTAACTTATTCTCAGCATAGTCCAAACTAAATTAAAGCAAATTCTTCAAAACACCATTCCTCAGTTTATCATCGACCTTGGTATAATTAGGCAAACTGCCAAAGGCTTTTCTTAGCAAAAGTTCAGAAGCAGAAGACGCGGACAAAAAATGAATACAGTGAAACAAGAAGCAATTCCCTCAACATTGTTTTCCAGCAAAGAGGCCAAGAGCCGTTGCTGATCTTTTAAGCCTTATGGGAGGGGCCAATAATCTCTTGGCCCTACTCCTGAGTCATCTTCCCTGCTTTATCTGCTCCTGCCTTCTGGCAGTTCTTCTCATATGTGCACTAGGAACAGGCTCCTCCTGTTCCTCTGCCTCTCTACTGTCAGCCTCTGGAGGCTCCGAAGTCCGCACATCACTCCCAGATGGCCCTGGCCCCATCTCTGCCTCCGACGCAGAGCCCTCATCCATGCCTTCCCCAGCCTCCAGGACCGGCCCCTGTTCTTCCTCAGCCTCATCGCTGTCCGACTTCACTGCCAGCTCCACAGGCTGCTGGCGGACCACAACACTGCCCCATGATGTTGCAGTTTAGTATGCTGGTATTTGTTAGTCTGAGGTGGGCATCCATGATCATTAGCCATATCATTTTTCAGCTGCTTCATTGAGCTATTTTCCATCCAGCTGTGCATCTTATTGGAGGTTTGAATCTGACACCAGCAAACAGGGCATGCAAATAGGCATTCATGCAGAAAGGATCTCTGTCTCTTGGTGGAGGTTTGTCTGCATGCAAATTTGTGGCCTCTCTTAAATTACCATAGTACACAAATCAACTAAAGCTCTCCAAAACTACTTTAAGCAAACCAAAAAGCCAGTAACCCACAGTTCACTCCTGAGCTGCATGTATTCTCTTCTATTAGAAGAGTATGGATAGTACAGTGGTCTAAAGCACCCTGTTATTAACACCAGCTGCCTGCAATTATTGCAGGTTCGAAACTCACCAAGGCTCAAGGTTGACTCAGCCTTCCATCCTTTCTAAGGTAGGTAAATTGAGGACCCAGTTTGTGGGGGCAAGAAGCTGACTTTGTATAAATATACAAAAGTATTAAGGCTATTGCTTAGCGCATTGTAAGCCACCCTGAGTCTCCGGAGAAGGGCGGCATCTAAATCAATTTTTTTTTAAAAAAAATCTGTTTGTGGAAGGTGGGTTTACTAAACACAATATGGATTTCAAACTTCAGATACTAACTTCGATATATATTTTTGGATGCCCCTTACTCTTTGAGATAACGGGCAAGGCTTTCGTTCCTTTTTAATATGCACCCCTTAATTTTGGTGCATTAACGAAATGCACTTTGATTCAATTCACATTGGGGCTTTTGATTAGCCCTATGCGTAACTCTGTCCTTGCAATCAAAAAATTCTATCATTTCAGTAATTGTAAGAGGGAATAAACCCGGAACAGCATTACTCCAGAACCTGCAGTGCAGATCTTCCCGGGGATATAAAATAAGTTAAAGGAATAACAAAATGCTAATCAGATCTCTTCTCCTTCCTACAACGTTCAGTCTTTTTTACAGGGGAAGATGTTTACCCGCAAACACTCTCTAATGAAGTAAATGGCTACAGCTGCACTCATGTCAAAACAAGCCAACAAACAAGGATTAAGCAAAATCAATGAGGCCGTGCCAATTTAATCTAACAGACAGGGTGATGTTCATTCTTTTTTCAAAAAAGTGATATTTCTATAGGAAAAGCAGAAAGACTCCTGCCAGTCAGTGGTGGGTTGCTACCAGTTCACCCCGGTTTGGGCGAACCGGTAGCAGCAGTAGCAGGAGGCTCCGCCCACCTGGCTGGACATCATCAAATACGGTCTGTGCATGCGGAGAAGCGAACAGGTAGCAAAGATAAGTCGAACCCACCCCTGGTGCCAGTCAACTCCATTAGTACTTTAGAGTGGGAAAGAATCCATCAATTGGTGGTGGACACAAAATTGTTGTCTGGATTGCAAAAAAAAAGCAATTATGTACTGCTTCGCCCTGGATACACTGTGATCACCAATACACAGAAGTAGCATCCAAATCTAAATCTGAATTACAGGTAGTCCTTGACTTATGACCACATTCGGGCCTAGAATTTCCATTGTTAAGCAAGGCGGTTGTGAGTCACCCGATTTTTTTTTAAACCACGATTAAGGATATCACTGCCATTTTAAGAGAATCCTGTGGCTTTAAAGCAAGCTGGGCTGTTCTCCATTGACTTTGCTTTTTGGAAGCTGGCTGGAAAATCGCAAAGGGCAATCCCATCCTTGGACACCACAACCATCATAAATACATGCTGGTTTCCAAGCAACCAATTTTTGATCATGTGATTCAGTGGTGGGTTGCTCTCGGTTCTGTCCGATTCTTACGAACTGGTAGTAAAAGCAGCGGGAGGCTATGCCCACCCACCCGGACATCATAATGCACGATCTGCACGTGCGCAGAAGCTTCTGCAGATGCGCAGAAGTGCGCACATGTACTCCCCTTGTGAACTAGTAGTAAAGGTAAGTAAATCCCACCCCTGATGTGATTTTGGGGATGGTGTGACAGTTATAAGAGCAAGGGCTATTAAGAGACTGCCTAATTTAGCCATAAACATGGCTGTAACTAGGAACTTAGAAACCTTGAGAGAACTCAATCAGTAGCTTTAACCCAGGGGTGTCAAACTTGATTTCATTGAGGGCTGCACAGGGTTGTGTTTGACCTCGGGGGGTGAGGTGGGCATGGCCATGGTGGGCATGACCAATTTGATGTCACTCGTATCAGGGGTGCCTGTGGTGGCCCAAGAGCTCTGCCAGCAAAAGCGGGCTCTTGAGCTCCATTTTCGGCTGCCACAGACTCTTGCAACCCTCTGCCAGTGTGGCCCCATGGGGCAGATCTATGCACCTTACGGGCCAGATCTGGCCCCCAGGCCTTGAGTTTGATACCCCTGCTTTAACCCATATTCTGCTTAAACCTGACTTCAAGACAGGAGATTTGCAATCAGGGTTAAGGTGATAGATGTGGATTTGGAAGAAGCAGGTTAGAATAGAATAGAATAGAATTCTTTATTGGCCAAGTGTGATTGGACACAACAAGGAATTTGTCTTGGTGCATACACTCTCGGTATACATAAAATTAAAGATACATTCATCAAGAATCATAAGGTACAACACTTAATGATAGTCAAAGGGAAACAGTCAATATAAATCTTAAGGATACCAGCAGCAAGGTTATAGTTATACAGTCATAAGTGGGAGGAGATGGGTGATAGGAATGATGAGAAGATTAATAGTAATGCAGACTTAGTAAATAGTTTGACAGTGTTGTGGGAATTAGATGTTTAGCAGAGTGATGGCATTCGGGGAAAAACTGTTCTTGTGTCTAGTTGTTCTGATGTTCAGTGTTCTATAGTGTCGTTTTGAGGGCAGGAGTTGAAACAATTTATGTCCAGGATGCGAGGGGTCTGTAAATATTTTCACAGCCCTCTTTTTGACTAGTGCAGTATACAGGTCCTCAATGGAAGGCAGGTTGGTAGCAATTGTTTTTTCTGCAGTTCTCATTATCCCCTGAAGTCTGTGTCTGTCTTGTGGGGTTGCAGAACCAAACCAGACAGTTATAGAGGTGCAGATGACAGACTCAATAATTCCTCTGTAGAACTGTGTCAGCAACTCCTTGGGCAGTTTGAGCTTTCTGAGTTGGCACAGAAAGAACATTCTTTGTTAACTTCCCCGCATGTCTATGGTGATCACTCTGTGATTTTGGACCACCTACTCTGTATCAGATCAATATACAATAACCAAAGGGATAATACGAGGAGAAGCTGCTTGAGCTTTCAGAAGGAAATATCTGATATAATGCAAAAAGCAAGCAAGCAAACAGTATTAAAATGTTATGCTTAAGGTTTTTTTTCAGTCCATATTTTACTGGCCAGATTTCTTGCACTCATACGCAGGCTGGAATACAGCTTTATAATAATGTTCTTGACGCACAAACAAAAAAGGAACCAAGAAGCATACAAAACCATTGGGGTTTAAAGTGCTAAACATGCATAGAATAATGCTTCTTCTACAACACAATGGGTATTTTATGAAAGCCATACTTAAAAATAGAGAAAAGTTTCATACTTTTTAAATGTCACAAGCAGAGATAAAAATGGGCTTATGAATAGACACCTAATAATTATAGTCATTTCAAAACCATGCACAATTCTCTGCAGATGGAAACCTAGCATGTCAGAGAAGATCCCTATAAGCTGTTTTTTGTTCAGTGTTATGATTGCTTTCAACTTTCAATGTGTTCACTTTGTGTGTGTGTGTGTGTCTGTGTGTCAGGGATGGGTTCTACTTACCAGGGGTGGGTTCTAAAAATTTTTACTACCAGTTCTGTGGGCGTGACTTATTTTGTGGGTGTGGTTTGATGGTCATGTGACAAACAATTCTTTAGGATTTAGCAGAGGTACTAGTCTACAAGGCTTTTAACTGCTTGCAGAGCTGTACCGGTCTACCCATTTGTTTTTGGAGCGTTACCATCTACCTATTTATTTTTGGAGGCACCGGTCTACCTATTTGTTTTGGGAGCGTTCCGGTCTACCCATTTGTTTTTTGAGTGCAGTGGTCTACCACCACACTGCCTTTTACCGCTGATCAGCTCTTTGAAGCCCCGCGGCAAGAGTTTAAACAGTTTTTTTTCCCTTCTAGCTGATCAACTGGGACTCAGGAGGCAGCAAATAGATTGGGCACGGTGCCAGGCAGGGGTGGTATTTACCAGTTCTCCGAACTACTCAAAATTTCCACTACCGGTTTGCAAGAACCGGGGAGAACCGGTAGCAACCCACCACTGCTACTTACCTTTACTACTGATTCACAACGGGATCACGTGCACATGCACGCTTCGTTCGCACGCATGCCTTGCTTCTGCGCATGCGCAGATTGCAGTTGACAACATCCAGGACAGTGGGCAGAGCCTCCTGCCAGTTTTACTACCAGTTCTTGCGAACCGGTTCAAACCAGAGGCAACCCACCACTGCTGTGTGTGTGTGTGTGTGTGCTTAGCAGACACTTCTCTAATCAATCATTCTACACTTGCATTCTGGTTTAAAAGAATTTTGCAAGATCTAATCTGGGTTAATCACTAGGACCAGAAATTTAGTCTTCCAAGCTTTCAGACTGGTACTGAAGACCATCCTCAGGGTACTTTTCCCTAAAAGAGTGTTTCTCTAGCTAGACAGAGGTTCCCTGAAGATGGGCTCCAGCAGGATTCCAAAAACTTGGAAGACTAAACCTGTGGTCCCAGTGACTGATGCAGATTGGACCCTGCAACATTATTCTGGGACATGTATATTCACCTTCATTCATCAAAGAATTCTATTGAATCACAAGCAATTTCAGTGTAATATCCTTTGGTTTGTTCTGATGCCAAGAATTGCAGAATTTCTTCTACAGTTTTACAATTTCACTTGAAGTTGAATTACTAAGGATGTCGACCTTAAATTCTCCCTTCCACTTTTGTCTCTGTTTTGTCCATGCAGTTTTCATAACAACATGGAGCGGAGGCAGAGAAATGGTTTGCCATTGCCTTCTTCCTTGGGTTGAGAAAGAGGGACTGGCATCATCCATTTCCAAATTCCAGTGTCTACCATATTACCCGCACCACCTGGCACTAGGCCATTTGTAAAGCTTTGCTGGATCTAGAAGACTAAAGTGGCAGTTGATGATGCTTTTCTTTCTTTCTTTGGTGTTTTATTATCTGAAATGAGGGATATTTCCTCTTGAAATATTATATCCTCTGTTGCATTATTTTACGTTGGATACTTGCAACATATATATAAGGTAAAGATTCCCCCACACATGCCTTCAAGTCATTCCCGACTCTAGAGGGTGGTGCTCATCTCCATTTCAAAGCCAAAGAGCCAGTGCTGTTTGAAGACGTTTCCGTGGTATTGTGGCTGGCATGACTAAACACCAAAGGTGCACGGAACATTGTTACCTTGCCATCAAAGGTGGTCCCTATTTTTCTACTTGCATTTTTTATGTGCTTTCGAACTACTAGGTTGGCAGAAGCTGGGACAAGTAACGGGAGGTCACTCTGTTACGCGGCACTAGGGATTCAAACCGCTGAACTGCCAACCTTTTGATTGACATGCTCAGTGTCTTAGCTACTGAGCCACCAATCCAGTATCTATCTATCTATCTATCTATCTATCTATCTATCTATCTATCTATCTATTATCTATCTATCTATCTATCTATCTATCTATCTATCTATCTATCTATCTATCTATCCATGTTTCCCTGAAAATAAGACCCTGTCTTATATTTTTTTGAACTCTGAAATAAGCGCTTGGCCTTATTTTCGGGGAGGTCTTCTTATTTTGGGGCACGTGGAGGAAACCAGAGGAAATGGTGGGGACTGGCTGCACATATGCTTTTAAATATTTTCGGGAAGGGCTTATTTTCAGGGCAGGCTTATTTTAGTGCATGCGCTCGAAAGCCTGATTGGGCTTATTATCAGGGTATGTCTTATTTTTGGGGAAACAGGGAATGTATGTGTATTATATATCTTCCCTGCTGATCCATTTATCTCTGAATGTGTATTACTTTCCTTCATTGGATTGCCTATAGTTCAGTTATCATTTGAAAATACCCAGAAGTCTCTTTTCTTTCTGCTTTTTTCTTTACAGACTACTGAATGATTAAAGCTGAACCACTGGGGCTCCTTGAGATTCAAAAAACCCCGAATCCATGTGAATGTAAATCAGATCAGACATATAACATTCTTTTTAAAGACTTTTTTTCATTATGAATCTGTCAAGGTCAATTTCACTTAGGGTCTCATTTGCCCAATCTTAAATTCATTCTGCCCGATTTCCTTGTCCCTATTGCCATCTTTTTTTTTTTTTTGAAAGTTCTGCATGATAATTTGTATCCATTCCACCTTGCATTTAATAAATTGAAAATATATATATATATTAAACAACACAGTATGACTCTGCTTCACTTTGCATTGGATACGTGTGAAATGGGTCAATTCGCATTAAAAATGAATGGAATGTCTTTCTCCCCTAATTTTTATCTGGAAGTTTTATCATTAACACCAACAATAACTGAAAATGGCTTGGATCTATAAACCAGGAACCTCGGAAAATTATTGAAAAATTGGATCTGATAGCTACTTGCTGAAACAAGGATTTCATTTCAGTATCCTAGCATTTATTAATGTTTAGATAAAGAAGGAGAAACAAGAAATTCCTTATTGAATCCAAGTAATAATTCTGTATTGAACTACTCCTAACTATAGGTAGTCCTTGACATTCAACTAAAAATTGAGTCCAAAATTTCTGTTGCTAGGTGAGATATTTGCTGAGTGAGTTTTGCCCCATTTTACAACTTTTCTTGGCATAGGTGTTAAATGAATCACTGCAGTTAAGTTAGTAACATGGTTGTAAAGGGAATCTGGCTTCCCCGTTGACTTTGCTTGTCAGAAGGTTGCAAAAGGTGATCACACGACCCTGGGACACTGCAATCGTCATAAATATGAGTCAGCTGCCAGACATCAGACTTTTGATTCAAACATCTGAATTTTGATCATGTGATCATGAGAGTGCCGCAACAGTTGTAAGTATGAAAAATGGCCATAAGTCACTTTTTTCAGACCTTTGTGACTTTTTTTTTTAATTTGATTTATATGCCACCCTTCTCCGGAGACTCAGGGTGGCTTACAGTGTGTTAAGCAATAGCCTTCATACTTTTGTATATTTATACAAAGTCAGCTTATTGCCCCCACAATCTGGGTCCTCATTTCACCTACCTTAGAAAGGATGGAAGGCTGAGTCAACCTTGAGCCTGGTGAGATTTGAACTTGCAGTAATTGCAAGCAGCTGATCTTAATAACAGTGAATTAGTCCACTGCGCCACCAGGACTCCTTTGAATGGTCACTAAATGAACTATAGGCAATCTCCGGGTTACGAGTGTTCCCTTAGCAAATGTTCGAAGTTGCGCAATAAGCACCCCCTAGTGTTTACAAACAAGTCCTGAAACTATGAATCTTGCAGCATCACGGCAGTTGTTCACCCTCACGAACAAACGCAGAGGCTGTACAACATTTGTCCTGCACTTTGCTGGCCAAAAGATGCTCCGTTTTGGCTGGCAAAGTGCTGGGAGAGGCCTGTGCACACCAAAACAGAGCTGCGGAGGGGCACGTGTGGCTGAGAGGCTGGAGAAGAGATAGCTTGCTAGATTTTTGCACGGTAAGTGACCTGGCATGGAAAGTTGGGGGGGGGGGGTGAGAAATTGTGGGGAGCATGAGTTACTTCAGTGGTTTAGGGTGATCTTAAGCAGGTGATATTAAGCAGGTGGCCTGTTCCATCACTAGGCCTCCCGTGGCCTTTTCCACCATAAATACCTGATGTGCATTTAACAAACCATGCATTCGATTAGCAAATGTTTGAGCGAAAGAAGGGAGTGATCGCATTCAAGATATGAGATTCACTCCCACGAATCCTCTGGTTACAAATCCATTGCATTTGTAACTTGAGGACTACCTGTATTATAAGTCAAAGACTACCTGTACTATAACAGGGAATGCTTAAACATCTTAGTTTCTAAACATTAGATAATGACCAAGGGATAGTACTGATTTGATATAAGAGGAAGGTATTTTTGTCACCCATTATTGCAATAGCAATAGCACTTAGACTTATATACTTCTCCATAGTGCTTTACAGCAGTGGTGAAATTAAAGAATTTCCCCTACCAGTTCTGTGGGTGTGGCCTGTTGGGGGGGAGGTCATGTGACTGGGTGGATGTGGCCAACTCAACATCGCTCACATTGAGGGGCTCCTCACCGCCCCCTCCCCTTCCAGCCACTCCTTGTCGCGAATGGCAGGAAAATGGGGAGGGGAATATTCCTGCCTACCGTCCTTCCCTCAGTCTATGCTGAGATTGAGGAATGGATGACAGGCAGGAAAATCCCCTTCCCCATTTTCCTGCCTTTCATGAAAATGGCTCCATTCTAGCTGCTTCCCCATCCCCCTCCCTCCTGGGGACTACCTTAAAGGGACAGGCTGCAACAGCTCCGTTCTGAATGGAGGGAGAAAAGTTAGCATTCTCTCTGCTGCATTTAATGCTGAATTCTGTGGAATATCGAGCAGCTGGAAGAGGTAAGCGGTGACCAGCCAGGTGTGGGTGATTACTACTGGTTCGGCGAACTGATGCCAATAATCCCTAGCAGTTCATCCAAACCGGTCCGAACCGGTAGGATTTCACCCCTGTTTTACAGCCCTTTCTAAGTAGTTTACAATGTCAGTGTCAGCGTTCCAGAAAACCTCACTCCAATTAAAACTCTGAGGCCAGTCAGCATATTGCCTCCAACAATCTGGATCCATCATTTTTCTGACCTCAAAAGGATGGAAGGCTGAGGTCAATCTTGAGCCCATCAGGATTGAACTCTAGGCTGTGTGAAGAATTAGCCTGCCATGCTGCATTCTAACCACTGCGCCATCATGGCTCCTGCAATTTGGTCTAGCTCCAAGAGTAATCTTGTGTCCTCTAGAGAGGACATTCTTCTCTTTGAAGACCGCTCAAGGGAGCACTTGTCCATTTCAAAAAAACAAGTTAAGTATGGGTAATAACGAGATGGGAAGCAAACAGAATTGTAGGGATAAAAATTATAAAATATTCTGGAAGAAGAGAATGCCAAGCTACCTTTGGATAATTATATAGATAATTATGAGTTTGTCCATGTAAATCAATATGAGTCAAACTCAACTCAAAGGTGCTGTAGTGGATCCATCTGCAGTTGTAGGATGAATAGTTGGAATTTCAGTAGAATTTCACACTCATCCTCTTGCTTTGGGGTAGCAGTTTGTTAGTTCTACTATCACCATTAATCTCCCTAAGGTTGCTTTCTTTAGTATCTTTCTCCTAATCTTAATGTGTGTGAAAGAGACCTTTGCTTATACCAATGGTAGAATTCAAATTTTTCCCTACCAGTTCAGTGGGCGTGGCTTGGTGGGCATGGCAGGGGAAAGATATTGCAAAATCTCCATTCCCACCCCACTCTGGGGCCAGCCAGAGGTGGTATTTGCTGGTTCTCTGACCTACTAAAAATTTCTGCTACCAGTTCTCCAGAACCTGTCAGAACCTGCTGGATTTCATCCCTGATCCCATGGTCATCTGCATGTGCAGATCGTACCTTATGATGTTCAGGCGGGTGGGTGGAGCCTCCCACCACTTTTACTACCGGTTCTCAAAAACCAGACAGAACCAGGAGCAACTCACCACTAATGTGGCTAGAGATTCATTCCTTCTTCCTCTCCTCCATGTGACCCAGACAAATCTCACAAGAGCTAAACAAAATCAAGTTTATTTTTTTATAAAACAAGAACAAAGATAGAGTCCTTTTCAATTTTACATACTCAAAATGCAAACTTTTTTAGGGTGAAACAGACGGATTACAGAACTGAACAGTGTATGGGAATCTCGCAGATGGATTGAAAAAAGAAAATGTAACAGTCCAGGCAGGTCACATAATGGTATGGCCAGAAGCAAATAACATCCCTCCAAAAGATAAAGAAAGATACTGGAGCAAATTTATAATTAATCATTACATCCCACCTAAAAGACGATATCCTCATGCACAGCTGAAGAATAGCAATAGCAATAGCGCTTACATTTATATACAGCTTCACAGTGCTTTACAGCCCTCTCTAAGTGGTTTACCCAGTCAGCATATTGCCCCAACAATCTGGATCCTCATTTTATTCACCTCAGAAGGATGAAGTCAACCTTGAGTCTGGTGAGATTTGAACTGCCAAATTGCAGGTAGCCGGCAGTCAGCAGAAATAGCTTGCAGTACCACATTCTAACCACTGAGCCATCACGGCTCTTATCCACACAAATATCTAAGGGATACAGAAAAATACATTAAAGAGAGAAAAACACAAACACAATAAAACAGAAATCAAATCTTCATTGATGAGATAATAATAATAGGGTAATATGCACTCTGAAATAGGTTTAATAATATATAAGGGAATAAATGGTATTTCACACACAAAAAAGCCCCATAGACAATAAACAGGAAAAACTTGTGATTGCTCATCTATGCTTATTTTATGTCTTCACACTATCCATTGCAGCTCTCAACCCTGAGCTCAATATTCCTCTTGTTGTTTTCTGACTACACCCCACAAACCTCCTATAGTTTTATAGGAAAGGAGTCACATGGTCCAATCACAGCTCCTGACAAAGCCTTAAAAAAGGTTTGTGGGAAATGGCTGATGGTCCAAAAATTCAAAATGGCAGCCGCAACTGTGTAATGAAACCACCCCATTTTCTAAGTGCCATACATAATGACTTTTTCAATGTCCCTGCAAGACATTATTATTTACTTAATATGTATTCTGTTCAAGTCATGGGACCATTCCCCTTATAACAACCTGTGAGGTAGACTGGCCGGAGAATCAGTGACAAGCTAAACTGATCACTTGAACTGTTGGGCTGAATGAGGACCTGGGTTTTTCTAGTCCAAATCCAATACTTTAATCTCTACCCGACCGAAGATTGATTTTTTGAAAATTATTCCCTTTGATCCCCAGAATGCTAAGTACGAGCATCCCGCTGAACTGTCAAATTATACAGCAAAGGCAAAACTCTACAGAGGATTTGAGGTGTTAGAAATCCCTATGAATTAAAAAATCACCCCAGGCAGCATCATTGCATGGAAGTTTTCAGCTTCATGCTAAGTCAGAGCAGTACCACGATGTGTAATTAGCTGATATACTTATTCACACACTTACTTATTTACATACATATTAGTACTGAATTCCCCTAAATGTCAATGTCCCGTGGGTAACATTTGAAACAACGCTGAAGGTTTTGTTGTTCTGACATGCAGGTGAGTTTGATGGCCTCTTTAGAAGCAAAAACATTTGAAGCAGTGTTCTTGCTGTTTGGTTGAATTCTAGGGCTAGGCTCCGGGTTCAGGCCACGGACTCCTGCATGTAAATGCTACATTAGACTTCTGCATGACTGTATGTCAGGGAACAAATGTTTCTGTCATTCAGAGATGATTGCATAGCTGTTGTATTTATACCATGTTTCCCAAAAAATAAGACCTATCCTGAAAATAAGCCCTAGAATGTTTTACGTGTGCACCTAATATAAGCCCTTCCCCACAAATAAATCCTACTTAAGAGCTTGTGCAGCTGGCTGGCTGCCCATTCTATCTGGTTGCTCGCAGTGCTGTGGCCAAAAGTGGTGAGGTGGTGGTGGAGCTGCCCCATGTGCCCTCTACCAGCTTACCACAGGGCCCCCGCAGCTAGGCCATACATACCCCGACATTAGCCTTGTAGCAGCAGCACCAACAGCCATGTGCTGCAGGAGCCCATGTGGCTGCCAGCTCACTTCTTTTGCTTGCTCACAGCTGCAATGGAGCAGGAGGCTGAGTGGTGTGTTGGTGCCATGTCTGCAAGGTGAGGCATGAGTCAGGCCATGGGTGACCTGGCTGCAGGGGCCCTAACATACACCTGTGTGGGGTGCATGGGGCAGCTCTACCCCTCCCATCTCAAGGTGGTAGCACTGGCCTCCTGTCCCGCTGCGAGCAAGCAGAAGAAGTGGGCCTCCTGTACATGGAAAAAAATAAGACACCCCTCCCCCAAATAAATCCTAGTGCTTATTTTGGGGTCCAAAAGAAAATAAGACCCGATCTTACTTTTGGGGAAACACGAGTATTTTTTCAAATGATTTGGAAGAGAGTGCATAAACAACAGGGCTCCAACAGGAACTGGATCAACCAATAAGCATGCAGGTTGTGACTCTCCTCACAGCACGTAGTTGAGATTAGGGAGATGTACGCAGTGGCTTGTCTGCAACTATTTGCAACCTGTACCGACCCATCAACCCCTTCGCAGCATAGGTATGCAAGAACACCTGTGTGCAGTTGAGGACAAGTCTAAATTGAATTTGAGTTATGAACTCTTCATGGCTAAGATCACAAGAGGAAAGACCTAGGTACATTCCAAATGTTTTGGATCTCATCTGGTGTCAACTTCAATCTTTCAGGTATTTGATGGTAACCAGGAACCAGTTTGGTACAGTGGTTAAAGTGGTGACCTAGAAACCCAGAAAAATTTTAACAGTGTGGACAATTAACCAATGGAACAACTTGCCTTCAGAAGTCATGGGTGTGCCATCACTGGAGGTTTTTAAGAAGAGACTGGACAGTCTTTTGTCTGAAATGGTATAGGGCAGTGATGGCTAATCTTTTTGCCATCGAGTGCCAAAAGCGGGGGGAGCGTGATGGGGTCACACGCACGCATGCCCACATCCATAATTCTATGCGCCCCGCCCCCCCTGTTACCCCCCCCACTTTTGGCACGTGATGGCCTGGTGGGCCCAGTAGGCCCGTTTTTTGCTCTCCCCAGGCTCCAGAGCCTTTCTAGTGGCCTGAGGAGGGCAAAAACAGCCTTCCTCACCCCCCTAGAGGCCCTCCGGAGACCGGAAACAGTGTGTTTCCTGACTTCTGGTGGGCCCAGAAGACCCAAAAATCAGCTGGCTGCTGCACACATGTGTGTCAGAGCTGAGCTCGCGTGCCCACCTGTGGCACCCATGCCATAGGTTCGCCATCATGGGTATAGGGTCTCCTGCTTGAACAGGGGGCTGGGTTAGAAGACCTCCAAGATCCCTTCCAGCTCTATTTTGATTCTAAATGACTAATGTGTCCTAGTCCCGTTTTAGGCATTGTGAGATCTACATTTCTCAGTTTGAATGAACAATACAAGAACTTCATTGGAACTTTTGCAAAAGTTGCAATGATACAAATGATTAAATGGTTTAAATACATTTCCAAAGCCCCCTCCTCATTACTGTCCCTCATCATCATTGGTCGGCTTGCATTGGATGAGTTTTGGGCACACAATCTTCCCCAAAAGGGAAGTTTCTCAGGTTCTACAGAGGATAAACAGGGCGTTACTATTGCTCTTTTCTTTACAGGAATAATTCTCATTTCTCTCAGCATTAAAGCCAGCTGTCAGGATCTCCATTGTTGGCCTGGTGCCAGTGGTGAAATCCAACTTTTTTTTACTACCGGTTCTGTGGTGTGGCTTGCTGGGCGTGGCTTGCTGGGCGTGGCAGGGGAAGGATACTGCAAAATCTCCATTCCCACCCCACTCCAGGGGAAGGATATTGCAAAATCCCCATTCCCACCCAACTCTGGGGCCAGCCAGAGGTGGCATTTGCTGGTTCTCCAAACTACTCAAAATTTCCACTATTGGTTCTCCAGAACCTGTCAGAACCTGCTAGATTTCACCCCTGCCTGGTGCCTTGCTGGTGTCCTGCCATCAAAGTGGAAAGGAGGTGGGGAGGCATTTGGGGCAATCCACACCTGTGCATTAAATCATGGGAAATGGGGAGGGGGAGCTGACATGTGAAGAAGACCAGAGCTGTTTGTACCAGTTATGTCAGGCATCTTCAAGGCCACTTGCCCTGAGTGTGAAATTCCAGCAACCTAAACAACCCAGAGTTTCCCACAACATCATGGTGATCCAGGATTGGTGGCAACTAACCGGACCTTGGGAAGATGGATGGGAAAACATTGGGTTTGGCTTTTTGTATCGGTGAGTGGGAACTTCAAGTTCCACCTCACTTTCCTGCAACCAACATCTTTAGTAAAAGCTATTTTCACTTCAGTCAATTGGAGTCAAGAGTCTCCTTTCCTAAATGATTGTTTTGGGCCAGGCCTGACACCAGCTGGGTGACTTGGGGCCATTCACCAGGAGACTGTGAGTTCTAGTTCCATTTTAGGCATGGAAAATGGCTGGGTGAATTGAGCCTGTCACTTTCTCTCAGGCCAACTCATCTGACAGGGTTATTGTTGTGAAAATAGGAGGAAGGAGAAAAATAAGAAGAAAAAGAGAAAGAAGATAGGAAGAGACAGGAGTCTTATGTATGTTTTCTGTCTTGAGGTATTTATAAAAATAATTAAGGTGAGATATAAATTTTAAAAAAGAACACGACAAAACAATCAGTCTCTTTGTCTCCATGTCTTCAGCTGGAATCAGCCTGAATGCTAATGTGACTTGGGATCACTTACTGTTGTTAAAGACCCATATGTTCTTCTTGACTCTATTCCTGTATTTGGAATCTATTCAAGAATTGTGGACGTTGGGGATATGGGGATTGGCAAAATAATTACTTTTCAACTGGTTGGAGAAATCTAGCCTGGATTTGCAACAATGAATAACATGTGTTGTTCCGTAAGGTTTGAATTAGGGTTTGTTTTCCTTTGGGGTTTCTTTCTTTTGTGGAGTCAAGAAAGAAGGCAATCGAACAATATAAATTATTTCTGTTTTCAAGCAAATGGACTGCTATTTGCAAATTATTTCTCAGGTATATTTCTTCCTTTTATTGCATTGATGAAGCAATTGATTAGTGTAAATATTAATTTTGAGGTTACATTATATTGTAAATCTTGTTGCATATAACTCTAGCTGGCTTCCACTCTCATAATGCTCCAAAAGACACTGAAAACCTGACTTTTCTTGCAGGTCTGGAGTCAGGGTAGTGATGGCATGTGGGAAAGGTCTTGGGTGACTTGAGAAAGAGACCTGCCTAGGGAATGGTTGGATAAGAGACTCCATAGCCCACAACTGGATAATGGACATGGCAAGAATCTCAGATGGGACTCATCCTAGTTTCTCAAGTTGCGAAGACAGCTGTCAAGCACAAGAAATAAGGAGCCCGGATAGAGTTCAAAATCACTACAAGTTTATCCCATGCTACCTATACACAAGAATCTGATCTACTAACCTTCAAGACAAGTTGGCGCCAGATAAGAGTCAATGGAATTCAAGGGGAGCTGGATTTAGCTCTCTTATAAGGACATAGTGACTTCAAGCTGATGTTGTGTTTGACCTCACCCACAGGCTGGTTATTTTCTACAACAGCAGGAGACTTTCAGTTTCATACTTGTAAGGTTCTGTCAACAAAGCTTTACAATAAAGTTGAATCAGATCATCTGGTTGTGTATCCTATGAGGAGCGAACAATGTGTGAATTTGGCTCTTGTTATCTATTTAATTCTGGATGCATATTCTGTTTTTCTACATGCTCATCCATGACTTGAGTTGGAGATGCTTTACATCTATACAATATATATAAAGAAAGACAAATTTAATGTAATTAACATCTTAAGGCTACTTGGTTTTGAAAGTGAAAAGGTCCTTCAGAGTTTGTGATGAAAATTCCCTAATAACCCTTAATGTACCCAGGTCTTCTTTCATAATGTACACCCAGCTGTACATCTCCACCCCAGGCCACCCCAACGATGCCCTTGAAGTGATGTCTCAGTGCCTGGAGGCTGTGCGGATCTGGATGGGGAGGAACAGGCTCAAGCTCAACCCTTCCAAGACTGAGTGGCTTTGGTTTCCGGCATCCCGATATAGTCAGCTGACTCCATCGCTGACTATTGGGGGTGAGTCTCTGGCCCCCGCGGAGAGGGTGCGCAATCTGGGTGTCCTCCTGGATACGCAGCTGTCCTTGGAGGAACATCTGACGGCTGTAGCCAGGGGGACCTTTTGTCAGGTTTGCCTGATTCGCCAGTTGCGCCCCTTTCTTGATCGGGATTCTGTGTGCACAGTCACTCACGCCCTCGTCACCTCTCACCTGGACTACTGTAACGCTCTCTACATGGGGCTCCCCTTGAAGAGCACCCGGAGGCTCCAACTGGTCCAGAATGCGGCCGCGCAGGTAGTTATGGGAGCTGCATAGTGCTCCCACATAACACCACTCCTGCGTGAGCTGCACTGGCTCCCAGTGGTCTTCCAGGTGCACTTCAAGGTGTTGGTTACCACCTTTAAAGCGCTCCATGGCATAGGACCTAGTTACCTTCGAGACTGCCTGCTGCCACTGACGACCTTCCAACGACCCGTGCGCTCCCACAGAGAGGGCCTCCTCGGGGTGCCATCAGCCAAACAATGTAGGCTGGTGACCCCCCAGGGGGAGGGCCTTCTCTGTGGGGGCACCTACCCTCTGGAATCAGCTGCCCCCAGAGATAAGGAGAATCCAAGACCTCAGTGCCTTCCGCCATGCCCTTAAAACTTTCTTATTTCAGCAAGCCGGGCTGGCTTAACAAATTCTTTTAATAATTTTAATTGGTTTGTCTTTTTAAATTTGGGGCCAGAGAGATTTTTTAAAATCATTTTTAATGTTTGTATTTTATTTTTTTATTTGGCTGTATACTGCCCTGAGTCCTCAGGGAGAAGGGCGGTATATAAATTTGAGAAAATAAAAAAATATTAATTATTTAAAAAATATTAATAAATGATGGAGTAGCTGTTAGGGTTAGTGATGATGGCTGTGTGATCCCAGGAAAAACTGAGTTGTTATGGTGGCTGTGTTTTATTCATGGATTAAACCCACCTATCCTCCAATAAAACAGACCATATACATAGATCTGAATGCTTTATTGAAAGAACAGGATATGGTGAAAAGTGAAAAGTGATGCTCTGTGTGTGGGATATGGATTTGTCCTTGGATGACCATGTGCCACAGATTAAGATGGATTCTTCTTTCTGCTTCTGTCTTCTCCAAATGCTAAAGGAAATGGAGTCCAGCTTTCCAGCATGCATTTGTTTTGAGAGTGCGGGGCTGATGGGTAAAGCTTCAAACAATATTCTTGGTATTTGTCTCTTCGGCCACTAGATGGGGCTAGAGAGCAACAATAGTATATAAAAGTTATATGCTGGGGCATGACACATGGTATGGAATAAGTTTTGCCCATGGACCTTGGTAACTAGTTCTAAAGGTTTACTTGGAAGAAGTCTGATATTCAACATGTTACAGAAGCAAACAATGAAGGGTGCCCTCTTTCATTGCAAAAGCACCCACTTCTTCTTAATTTGCATTGTTCTCCTCTTGATTTCAGTTCATATTCAAGAAAGCAGATGGTATTATTAGCGCATGATACTATGCAAAGGGGAGAAACAGAACACTTGCAGTTGCTCTTGGCAGCTTTAACGACATGTGCGTGTCTTCTAAAATGCAATACTCTCGAAGCATCAATTCAGTGTCCCCCAAACCACTGGAAAATCCCATAGTTAATGTGACGCTTGTGTATAATTGTTGCTACATCCTCAACAGGGAAATACAAGGTTACTTTCATAGTTCATCAGTGTTTTCCCTCCTGCTTTTGTTTTCGATTACCAGAATGCAATAATGCTCACGCCAGTCCTTGAACTGATTAATGCACCTCAGCAAAGTTGCTCTGGGTGCAATATGCCTACTGTGATTGAAAACATCTGGATACAGTTTTCCATGACTTGCACTTGGCTGTCATTGCGATGCATTAGGTCAGCAAATGCCATGGCATAGTTTCTTGCCAACATTCTCAAGTACAAGTTCCTCAGTTTGAAAGGCTCAAGGCATCCAAATTGAAAGTTTTGAAAGAATGATAATATATGAACTTTAATACAAGAACATTCCTTCTTCTCTTATTCCAAATTACTTTAAACAATTATCTTTCTATTCTATTCTATTCTATTCTATTCTATTCTATTCTATTCTATTCTA
>WNWU01000033.1:9535437-9547523 GCA_012654045.1 Ptyas mucosa | reverse complement strand
TTCCTTCCTTCCTTCCTTCCTTCCTTCCTTCCTTCCTTCCTTCCTTCTTAATGTGGCATGTTTTTCACCCAAAATTCACTTTTATGAATTCTAGAAATCCCTGCTGTTTATCTCCGTGCCACATGGTAATGATTAAAACAAAATCTGCCAGAATTCCTGCTGAGAGTAGATCTGAATATTTTGTTCCCTGGAGATTCATGCTTAGAGGAATGTTGGGGGGGGGGGGGAAACTTGTCTAAAGTTTGTACTGGACCATGGGAAAAAAAATCTCCATGTGGGAGATGGTAATTGCATTTACATTCTAGCTGCTTTGGTTGGACTGGGATTGCAAGATTGATACTTAATATTTTATTTGCTTCTCTTGAGAAGTTTATAAGCTCCTCCAGGAGGAAAAGCAGCATCAAAATGAAATAAATAAAAAAATCACCAACAAATAAATACATAAGTAAAAGATTTGAGACACGTCACCAAACACTAGTTCATGGCAGTCTTCTTTTTTTCTTTTTTTAAAAAACAGAAATGTGTGTGATCCTACACAATCAGGGATCCTGTAGCAAAGGAAATGATAGCACAAAAGTAACTAGCTTTCACCCTCTTGGCTATTACTGAACAAAAGCAGGGGTAGTTAAAACAAAAGGAGAACAAAAGGAGCCTGAGTGGCGTAGGAGGCTAATGCCTCCTACAAGGCAGCATTTAACATCCAGCTGCCTACAATTACTGTAAGTTCGAATCTCACCAGGCTCAAGGTTGACTCAGTCTTCCATCCTTTCTAAGGTGGGTAAAATGAGGACCCGGTTTGTGGGGGCAATAAGCTGACTTTGTATAAATATACAAAAGTATGAAGGCTATTGCTTAACGCATTGTAAGCCGCCCTCAGTCTCCGGAGAAGGGCGGCATATAAATAAGAATTTTTTTAAAAAAAATTAAAACAAATCAAGAATTAGGACTCAAAAAATACCATATTTTTCGGAGTATAAGATGCACTTTTTTCCCTCCTAAAGCAGGCTGAAAATTTGGGTGCGTCTTATACTCTGAATGTAACCCAGCCCACCCGCTGTCTCCCACCCTTTGGCCTCTGTGTGTCCTCTTCCTGGCTGCAGAGATTGCCACTGACAATGACTTGTGTTTTTGGGCTCCGTGCATCATGTTTTCAGCCTCCAAATGCTCCATTTGGGAGCCCTTCAAGGCTGCAGGGATCACCAAAGCACATTGCCACCGATCGCCACCTGAAAATATGATGCATTTGGAGTCTGAAAACTCGATGCGTGGCACCCAAAATGGCTACCCGGAACAGCTGCTGCCTTGTCTTACTGCTTCCACGCTTCATCTGCTTTAGCCACTGGAGCTCCTTCCGAGGATCAGCTTTGCTTTAGAAGCTGTTTTTTAGCCCCAACCAGCCCCAACCTCAAAACCAGTGAGCGAATTAATGTGCTGAAGCTGACCAGGCTAAGTTCTAGCCAGATGAATACCTGGTAGGCAGATTCCCCCCCCCCCTATTTTCCTCCCCAAAATCTAAGGTGCGTCTTATAGTCCGGTGCATCTTATACGCCAAAAAATACGGTAATCTTTTAAACCTTTTTTTGTTAGAACCAATAAGAAGCAAGCACTATCATAATGACTCATCAGTATCAGGTACAAATAAAGAACCAATCAGAGACCAGTCCTCACCATCTTACACCAATCAGAAAGGAAGCTCGGCTGAAGACAAATCAGAAGTCTGAACCCCTGGCATAAAGAAGCCCAATCTGTCTGGTTCAGATATCTGCAATCAGGCCATTAATGATGCCAGAGATAGTTGCCAGTGAAACATCAGGAAATCTTGTCTAAATCATGGTCTCTAAACACTGAAGCCCAACGCTGGCTTCCTCCAAAAAAGTAGTTACCAAATGAATACAGGCATAGGTTTAGACCAGATGTGTCAAACACATGGCTTGTGGACTGGATCCGGCCCGTGATCAGAAAAGCTCAAACTGCCCAAAGACCTGCTGATCCAGTTCTACAGAGGAATTATTGAGTCTGTCATCTGCACCTCCATAACTGTCTGGTTTGGCTCTGCAACCAAACAAGACAAACACAGACTTCAACAGATAATTAGAACTGCAGAAAAAACCATGGCTACCAACCTGCCTTCCATTGAGGACCTGTATACTGCATGAGTCAAAAAGAGGGCTGTGAAAATAACTACAGACCCCTCACATCCTGGACATAAATTGTTTCAATTTCTACCCTCAAAACGACGCTATAGGGCACTGCACACCAGAACAACTAGACACAAGGACAGTTTTTTCCCGAATGCCATCACTTTGCTAAACAATTAATTCCCACAACACTGTCAAATAATTTACTAAGACTGTATTACTATTATTCTTCTCTTCCTTACTAGTATCTATCTCTTCCCACTTATTACTATAACCATGTTGCTTGTATCTTTCAATTTATATTGTTTTTATTTGTTTCCTAGTACAATTTGATAGCTATTAGTAACCTTGACTATCATTAAGGGTTGTATCTTTTTATTCTTGATGAATGTATTTTATTCTCCTTATGTACTCTGAGAGCATACATACCAAAGACAAATTCCTTGTGTGTCCAATCACACTTGGCCAATAAAGAATTCTGTCCTGTCCTGTCCTGTCCTGTCCTGTCCTGTCCTGTTCTACCCTACCCTACCCTACCCTACCCTACCCTACCCTACCCTACCCTACCCTATCCTATCCTATCCTATCCTATCCTATCCTATGATAGGCCCAGAGTTGTCCTGCAGGGCTGTCCCGGAGACAGCAAGGGACCGGCCTGAGCCACCCTGGCCCTGGCCCACCCTGGCCATGTCCACCCAGTTGGCCATGATGACCAGGCCATGCCCCCTTGGCCCACCAACGGCAAACAAAATCCTGATACAGCCCGCAATGAGATTGAGTTTGACACTCCTGGTTTAGACAGTTGAACATACGTGATTTGCTAACGTCTTTATTTCTTTGATTGTTTCTCTCTCTTGTGTTCTATTTGTCTCTTCTCAATCTCTTTTTCCCTGGAGTGGTTACTAATGCACAACATCATTACTGGAGAACTGTGACCGACGAGGAGAGCACATGCTTGGCGTATAAAATATTTTAAGTTCATTTCATGGCCAGGAAAAACTCTTCTCTCTGAAATGCTGGAGAACTGGCCTCCTTCCACGTGGAAATTACTCAGCTTGTTGGGCTGACAGTCTGTCGCTGGGCAAGGCATTTTCCTGCTTTGCAAATAGTCTATGGGCATAATGATGGCAATAAAAACTGCAAATGGAATGCAGAGGAGAAGAAAAGATCTTTTTAGAGCGGCAAAAATGACCAATGTGTCACCAGAATCATTTTTATCTCATTTGTTCTTGTTAGCATTTTGTAACAATGAGCTTTGGTCATTCTTCATATTCAGTCAAAAGCTGATCACAGAACAGCACTGATTTACAGTAGTGGCCAAAATTGTGGAAACCTTTTGGGAAAAGTGTATTTTTGAGCCTTGATGGCTAATAACACCACTTTTTTTTTTTTTTGAGTTTCAAGATAATCCTATTCCACTGCTGGAATGACCTGGGAATAGCCCAGACCTTAACCCAATTGAAAATCTATGGAGCTGACTAAAGAAACTTGTTAGTCAGAAGTGACCCAGCAACAAAACCCAGTTAATAGAAGCAATCATTCAATCTTGGTTTCACATGATAACAGCCGCAGAACTAAAAGACTTGGTTCACTCCATGGGAAGAAGTTTTAAGGCCATAATTCATATTAAAGGTTACCCAACTATTAACTGATATGGTGATAATTTTTGTATATCTCGTTTTCCCTATGGTGATAATTTTTGTATATCTCATTTTTTCTACGTGTTTCATTTTCTTCTTTATACTGTAACTGCTATTCTAATAGCAAATCCTTCATAAAAGTTATTGCGTTACATTCTTGTTTAAATTATCTTTCCATTGATATATAATTTTATGGTACTACTCCCCTCCCCAAAAGTGGTGTTATTGGCTAGTTTGAGAAAATACACTTTTCCCAAAAGGTTTCCACAATTCTGGCCACTACTGTATAGAGGAACAATGAAAAAAACTTCCATGATTCTAACTTGGTACAGAAACTTAAGAAATGATAGAGGTTAGGACTAGGACCTGGGACACAAGAACTGTGGAATTCCTAGAAGGGATGAACAAAACTGACTTGGTGATGGACGGTTTCATTTATTTATTGGAAAAGAAAGGAAGAGGGCTGTAATAATTAATTCCATCACCATGACAATGTACAGTATCAAGATGATTTTTGAGATCCTTCCAACTCTAATTTCTAAGTTTTTCTTATTGGGTAAAAGGTAAGATTAGAGCAAATGTGGGAACCATTTCAATAATACAAGAAAAAGTATTAATGAAACTACTTGGCACCATGGAAGATAATATGATACAGTGACACTTCTTTGTAGGTGGGGACTTAAGCCTCACTTCATATATGGTTTTAGATCAGAAGCAAATCATGTATTTAAATTCTACTAACCACAGGACTAATTTATTATTATTTTGTTTGTTTAGAAAATCTGATCCTCTGGAGATATTTCCTGCTGTCACTTATACTTCCTGATACAGATGCAAAGAAGCTGCAAAGCAGATAAATCATCAGATAGTTATAACAATCCAGCATTCAGGTCTGAACCAAATAATCACTGAAGAGCAATTTTCAGGATAGGATACATTATTTTAAACCTCCCTGTCTCATACATTCAAAATATGTAGGATGGAGGCAGATCTTTTTCCAGTGATTTCATTTGGTGACTGATGTACCACCACCTTGGCTACAACTAGGTATGGCAAGGAGATTCAATATAAATTCAAAGTGCTTGCAGGGTTCAATCTGGGTCAGTCACTGGGACCAGAGGTTTTGTCTTCTGAGCTTTCGGACTCGTGTTGGAGCCCATCTTCAGGGAACTTCTCTCTTGGCTAGAGCATGAGGAATTTGTCTCTGGTGCAGAAGCTCTCAGTGTATATGCAAAGCAACAGAATAATGATAATCATAATAATGATAATAATACTAATAAGAGGGGGAGTAAGAAGGATAATAAGGATAAATAATAATGCTACAGCCATACTACCTGGATCAGCACACATACAATAGACCAAGGGTGTCAAACTCATGTCATCACGGCAGCGTCACATGACGTATTGGGACTTTTTTCCCCTTTGCTAAACCGGGTGTGGGTGTGGCCAGCGCACGATATATCTGGCCCATGGACCACAAGTTTGACAGCCCTGCTATAGACATTAGGAGGCACTGAGGGAATTAGGTGTTCAGCAGAGTGATGGCACAAAGGGAAAAAATTATCCCTGTGTCTAGTTGTTCTGGCATACAATGCCCTATAGCAGTGATGGCTAACCTTTTTGTTGTCACATGCCGAAAGCATGCATGCGCCTGCACCCTTAATGTAATGCGTGCATGACCCCTGCACACCCTGCCCCCTGCACATGCGCACACAACCCCCCACGTTCCATGCACTCCGTTTTTGGCCTAGTAAGCCTCCCTGCAGCCTCCTGGGAGCAAAAACGGGCCACGGGGGGAGGGGGTGCACCGCACCCTCACACACCCCATTTTGGGCCTAGTAGGCCTCCCTGCACTTATAACCCATAATGCAATCCATGTGTAACCCCCCACCAGCACGCACAATGCCCCCGTGCATGCACGTCATCTCCCGCATTCTCCCTGCCCCCACGCATGCACGGCAGAGACCCGAAAATCAGCTTGCCAGTGGGAGGCGTGTGCATACGCAGTGGATCTGAGCTTGGGTGACGGTTCGCTTGCCCGCAGAGAGGGCTCTGCGTGCCACCTGTGGCACACGTGTCATAGGTTTGCCATCACGGCCCTATAGCAACGTCCCAAGAGGAAGTGTTGAAATAGTTTATGTCCAGGATGTGAGGGATTTGCCGATATCTTCTCAGCCCTCCTTCTGACCCATGTAATATATAGGACTTCTATGGCAGAGAGGATGGTTGCAGTTTATTTATTTATTTATTTATTTATTGGTTCAATTTATATGCCGCCCTTCTCCAGAGACTCAGGGCGGCTTACAATGCGTTAAGCAATAGCCTTCATACTTTTGTATATACCTGCTTAATAGGGCTTTCGACCCCCCCAAGCGGTGTTCTTTTTTTACATACAAAGTCAGCTTATTGCCCCCACAATCCGGGTCCTCATTTTACCTACCTCGAAAGGATGGAAGGCTGAGTCAACTGCGAGCCTGGTGAGATTCGAACTTGCAGTAATTTCAGGCAGCTGGTGCTACTTAACAGCACTTTCGTCTGCTGCGCCACCAAGGCTCTTGTCTTTCTGCAGCTTTAACTGTCCCTTGGAGTGTTTTCGTCTCTCTCCAGGTTTCTCATTATTGTCCTCTGGCACTTGCCCTCTCTCCAAACTTTTTCTCCAACCCCCACTCCTGCTTCTTCAGGAGAGCAGCCTTTATGCTCAGTAGGTACAGAACCTGCAGTAACTTGCAGCCTACTGCTGTGGCATATTCAAAGGGAGGCTGTTGTTTTCCCTACACTACAATTATTGTAGCTTTTATTTTGCTTTGCTTTGTGTTTGTGTGCCAATCAGAGTCCTTTGGAATTGGGGCAAGTCACAAATAGGTACTGTAAAATAATTAAGTACGTAAATAAATAAGTCTCTGTGGAAACAGATTTGCAAATTGCATCAACACTGATTTCATCCATTATTTCACAGATGGCAGCATTGTCCTGTGGCATCCCTCCTTTTTCCGGTATCAAATCTGCAGTCCCCTCTTTTATGTTCTCCTTTAAAACTGTAAAAATACTACCAGTCTCTATAAAGTCATCCTCTCACTCCTCTTATCAATTACCAAGTAGCATTTTCCTCTGCTTGCCAAGAGGAAAGTTAAGCTCCATGCAGCTGGATGAGATCAAGGAAGCAAGACCTACACAAACTTCATTAGGAGATCTTTAGTGCTACTTGGGGGTAATTTTATTTTTTTTTAAAAAATGGAAATGGTAATAGGATTTTCCCAGCTTCCTTAAAGTGAGTTAATTAAGGCATATCTGTTTGAAATGCTTCTTCTCATATTTCTCTCCATTTGGGTTGAGCTGCCATGTACAGTATGAAATAAGACATGACTTCCCCAATATCCATTGGTTTGGCTCTGCAACCAAACAAGACAAACACAGACTTCAACTGATAATTAGAACTGCAGAAAAAACCATTGCTACCAACCTGCCTTCCATTGAGGACCTGTATACTGCACGAGTCAAAAAGCGGGCTGTGAAAAATCCCTCACATCCCGGACATAAATTGTTTCAACTTCTACCTTCAAAACAATGCTATAGGCACTGCACATCAGAACAACTAGACACAAGGACAGTTTTTCCCCGAATGCCATCACTCTGCTAAAAAAATAATTCCCTCAACATTGTCAAATAATTTACTAAGACTTTATTACTATTATTCTTCTCTTCCTTACTAGTATCTATCTCTTCCCACATATTACTATATTGCTTATATCTTTCAATTTATATTGTTTGTATTTGATTCCTAGTACGATTTGATAGCTTATTAGTAACCTTGACTATCACGAAGTGCTGTATCTTTTTATTCTTGATAAATGTATTTTATTATCCTTATGTACACTGAGAGCATATACACCAAAGACAAATTCCTTGTGTGTCCAATCACACTTGGCCAATAAAGAATTCTACTCTACTCTACTCTACTCTACTCTACTCTACTCTACTCTACTCTACTCTACTCTACTCTACTCTATTCTATTCTATTCTATTCTATTCTATTCTATTCTATTCTATTCTATTCTATTCTATTCTCTTGAGTATCTATGCATAGCTCTGCCTACAATTTCTCACAAAACCATGTTTGTTTGACCGCTAAGTCACTCCCAAACAACTAGGTTCATGAACTTTTACTCTATCTCTTCAAAACTTCCATACTTGGGAAAAAAATCGAGGAAGAAAACAACTGCTTTCTTTCATACATATTTTAAAATAATTTGCTATTTTTTTTAAAAAAATGTAGACTTGAAGATTGGCCCAGTAAAAATGGAAATTACTCTTGTAGATCTGCATTTTCCCACCTCTAAGCTGAAAGCTAGCCTAGCCAAGTAGACAGTGAAAATGAATGAATTTAATAATATCTACCAAGACAATTATCTTTGATACGCATTTACTTCATTGCAAACAAATGATTCCACATTATCTTTGGTGGTTGCTTGCTTTCTTATTGATACCTATTTTTCTTGACAATGTCCATGTGAGTTTAGGAGTCTTCTGTGCAGCTATTCCATACTTTCCATTTGATTTTTCTTGCCGACCCTGAGATTATGGCTTGAATAATAATGTGATAGTTTCAACTTTCAAAGCATTAAATGGAAAGATCTCCATAAATTCTTCATTAGCAAGAAAAATGTGGAACAGAACTGTAGAATTGCAGGCATACAAAAAAAGACTGATAGAAACTGTGCATAATTTTATGTAATTGAGTTACGGAATTGAATATAGTTTTCCCTCGACTGTTCAGTGACTTTTTTCCTAGGGACATCAGCACAGTAGTAAGCCCTGTGATAATTTGAGGTGAGACCAGATACAGTCATTTAACAAAAAGAAAGAAAAGTCGATAAGAAGCCAAAAATATTTATGTAATTAACAGCTAAGAATGGCGGGAAGTAGCCCTGATATTATTTTAATATTCAAGATATAATTTTAACTTGTATTAATAACTTGCTGAACATTTCATTTCTACTGGAGCCAAATGAGTAATCATAAGATGAATATATATATCTCTCTATATATGACATTTGGGGTATACTAAGTACTGTATACAGGCAGTTTGTGTTTTCTGGGATTTTGTGGTATGATTCATAACTAAAAAAATGCCCTCAAAATAGGCAGCTCTTATGGCAGAAAAATTATCCTATAACATGGATAGCAGTAGTACTAGCACTTAAACTTATATACTGCTCCATAGTGGTTTACAGCTCCCTCTAAGCAGTTTCAAGAGCCCCCAACAATCTAGGTCTACATTTTACTAATCTTGGAAGAATAGAAGGCTGAGTCAACCTTGAGCTGTTCAGAATCAAACTCCGGACTATGAGCAAACTATAACTACAGTACTGCATTCTTATCACTGCACCATCATGGCTGACATGGATGACATTTTCATGCAACTGCAACAACTCACATCAAAGGATGTTAGCTGTGGACCCAGCTTCATCTTGTCTTACATTTGTGTGTACATAATTATGATTAAGATGCTTACATATGTTTGCTGTGCAAATAGTATAGTAATCTTTGGGTCCAATCTACGAAGGTCATTCCCTCATACCATTACATACAGTTTGGTCTAATGGTTAAGGCTAGAAACCAGGAGCCTATGAATTTAGTCCCACTTTAGGCATGAAAGCCATTTGTGTGACTTTTGGCCAGTCACTCTCTCTCTCAGCCCAACTCAACTCACAGGATTATTGCTAGGGGGGAAATAGGAGAAGGAAGGCGTATCAGGTATGTTGCTCACCTTAAGTTGTTTATAAAAATAATAAAAGCAGGATATAATTAAACTAAACTAAAATTCTTCTGAATTAAGGCAAATAGAAACCTCTTGTATATTTATCTATGAAGTTGAGTGTATTCATATTAAACAATGCTTCATATATCTATACCAGGAGTCTCCAACCTTGGAAACTTTATGACTTGTGGACTTCAACTCCCAGAATTCCTCAGCCAGCATTCAGCACTTTGCATGCGCTGGCTGAGGAATTCTGGGAGTTGAAGTCCACAAGTCATAAAGTTGCCAAGGTTGAAGACCCCTGAGCTATACAATGGATATATATCAGTGGGTTTCAAATTTTTTTACTACCGGTTCTATGGGTGTGGCTTGATGGGCGTGGCATGACTTGATGAGCATGGCTTGGTGGGCATGGCAGGGGAAGGATACTGTAAAATCTTCATTCCTATCCCACTCCAGGGGAAGGATACTGTAAAATCTCCATTCCCTCCCCAATCCAGGGAAAGGTTACTGCAAAATCCCCATTTCCTCCCAATCAGCTGGGACTTGGAGGCAGAGAATAGATGTGGGGGGGAGCAGTCCAATTTTTACTACCGGTTCTCCGAACTACTCAAAATTTCCGCTACCGGTTCTCTAGAAGTAGTTAGAACCTATTGAACCTGCTGAAACCCACCTCTGATATATATATATATATACCAGTTCTAACTCTGTCCCCTGCCACTCTCTAGTAACTGCTGGTTCTGTTGATACTGGAGAGTTCTAATTGATTGTTTCACAATTCACCTTGAGAAGATAACAAGGACCAGCAGAGTGTGTCTGAATAAAAACAAGAAATGGGATTCTCCCAATTATGGAGGATAGGAAGAAAATGTGAATGTTGTGCCCTTTGCAAAAGAGCAAAACAAAAAGAAGTGAAAGGATATAATGCAGTGGTGGGATTCAAAATTTTTTACTACCAGTTCTCTGGGCATGGCTTGGTGAGCGTGGCATGGCTTGGTGGGCGTGGCATGGCATAGTGGGCATGGCAGGGGAAGGTTACTGCAAAATCCCCATTTCCTCCCGATCAGCTGGGATTTGGGAGACAGAGAATAGATGGGGGTGGGGCTAGTCAGAGGTGGTATTTATCGGTTCTCCGAACTACGCAAAATTTCCACTACCGGTTCTTCAGAACTGGTCAGAACCTGCTGAATACCACCTCTGATATCATGTTAGCAAAAGGACCAATGAAGAGCAGAAAGGTAGCTGTGGGGAAAAAAGGAAGGGGAGTGTGAGAAACAAAAATGGCAACCCAGAGTGTGAGATCATTGTTATCAAAGGCATCAGGACATAATGGCCATTCTCAAAGAAGGATAATGAAAGGATGTGTCTCTTAGACAGACTCGGAACAATTTGGAAGGCTTCTCCAAGGAGGAAAGAAGGATTAACGCAGACAGGGAAAGACTATCATGGAGAGTGACTAGAATTGGAGAGAGGAAAGGTATAAACAAGGAGGGCCAAACGTGAGATATGAGGGGACAACTTAAAAAAAACGAGCCTTCTTTATTGCAATGCTTCTCCTCTGGAATAGCATCTCCCCAAAAATTCATATGGCTCACACCTTGATGTAGATTAAGAAGTCATTGAAAATCTGCCTATTCTTCCAGGTCCTAGACTTAGGTTGGTGTTAAAACCTTATTGAACTTTATCCAGAGACAGAACTATCTTCTTCTGGAACACATAATCTCTGTTCTCATCTTTTTAGGGTTGCCCTGCTTTTGCTGTTGTAAGAGAGTTAAAGTTGGATGGCCTCCAACTGGGTAATTCTCTGTGTAATTGAAGAAAGCAAGGACCCTGAAAACAGAAGCTTAGTTTCTGAAGAGTTGTGACTAGGAAGGGCAATACTGCAGAATCCAAAACAACTGTAGGCATTTTGGTTTTGGTGCACAATAGTTGGACCCAGGAAATAAAAGCCTTGCAACAACAGCTGAAGTATTGTTGGCTTCCCATTGGCGTCTCAGTTTCAAGAACAACTTCTTTTGTTTCAGTCGCCATGATGTAAAAAAGATGTGGAGACTCTAGAAAGAGTGCAGAGAACAGCAACAAAGGTGATGAGGGGACTGGAGGCTAAAACATATGAAGAACAGTTGCAGGAACTGGGTATGGCTAGTTTAATGAAAAGGAGGACTAGGGGAGACATGATAGCAGTGTTCCAATATCTCAGGGGCTGTCACAGAGAAGAGGGAATCAACCTATTCTCCAAAGCACCTGAGGGCAGGACAAGAAGCAATGGGTGGAACTAATCAAGGAGAGAAGCCACTTAGAACTAAGGAGAAATTTCCTGACAGTTAGAACAATTAATCAGTGGAACAACTTGCCTCCAGAAGTTGTGAATGCTCCAACACTGGAAGTTTTTAAGAAGAGATTGGACAACCATTTGTCTGAAACGGTATAGGGTTTCCTGCCTAAGCAGGGGGTTGGACTAGAAGACCTCCAAGGTCCCATCCATGTCTGCTATTCTATTCTATTCTGTTCTGTTCTGTTCTGTTCTGTTCTGTTCTGTTCTGTTCTGTT
>WNWU01000033.1:9500169-9516986 GCA_012654045.1 Ptyas mucosa | reverse complement strand
CTTCCTTCCTTCCTTCCTTCCTTCCTTCCTTCCTTCCTTCCTTCCTTTTTCCTTCCCTCTTTAGTCTCATTTCTTCTTTCTTCCCGTCCTTCCTTCTTTTTCCCTTCTTGCTCTCTTCCCATCTTCCCATTTGTTCAAGTGCAAAAGGGGAAATATTTCTCCTTTTGTTTTGTTTTGCTTTTAGGTTTTTTTGTTAGCCCTCTATCAGTCAAACAGAGCCCTCCCCGGGACCCATTTTCAGCCACAATGGCTGTTTCCAGGGCGGCCCTGTGATCTAGGCCCAGATCTAAGCATCCTGCAGACCAGATCCAGCCTGTGGGCCTTGAGTTTGACACCCCTGGTCTAGGGCAGGGGTCAGCAACCCATGGCTCTGGAGCCACACGTGGCTCTTTCATCCCTCTTCTGCGGTTCTCTGTTAATGGTTGGCTCTACAATTGATAGGGCTTTCGATTAGGACTGGTAGAGTAAAAAGGATGCTGCGCTAGGAGGAGACTCTATGGTGGGGAAATTGGACTTCCAATTGGCAGAGGAAAAAGGATTGTATAGGGTTGTGATTGTAGGGAAAATAGGAGGAGGAAGGTGAGTTATTTGTAAAATAAATGTAGAATATAAATATATAACTAAATTACAAGAAACTGATGGGGAAGATTTAGCTCCCATCCACAAACTCTCTATCCAGATTGGCACAGAGTAATTACTCTAACACACACACACACACATACACACACACACAAACACATGGTGATGGGGATGCCACTGTACATTCAACTCAATTCAGATCTTTATTATGGTCACAGACCAGCATATATTAAAGATAAAAATCTACAATAAACATGCACACCTAGAAGATATAAAAAGTTCGAGCTAGAAATTAAAAATGTTTGTGTGCATGTGCTCTTTATATATATATAAAGAATGGATAGCAGCATGAGATGAATGTAAGGGAATATAAAAGAGTAGTATTGCATGTGGAAGACTATATCGATCAAATTGAAAAACACACTAATATGGTGAACTACGTGCTCGTTAAATCTAATTTACAGCACAAGTCAACATTGGATGAATGTTAAGTGCAGTTGCACAGAAACTTATGATGTAACAGGGTTGGTATCTAAAGACAACTGAGCAGTATAAAAATGTCCTGTGCACTCTGAGTATTTATCCAGTAATGGGGAGATCAGGTTAGAATGAAAGTCTCTGTAATACAATACTCTGTAGTACATGCTCTGTTGTTTCTGTGCGGCCAGAATCACAGAGACATTTTCTTTCCAGGTAAGAGATCTTGCTGTATTGCCCTTCAAGAGTAGCTGAGAGAAGGAGTGATGCAAGGGTGGGTTCTACTTACCTTTACTACCGGTTCGTAACAGGATCATGCTTGCGAAGCTTATGTGCATTTGCAGATTGCCGATTATGACATCCGGGGTGGTGGGTGGGACCTCCTGCTGATTTTACTACCGGTTCTTGCGAACCGGTCCAAACCGAGGGCAACCCACCACTGGGGCGATGTCATGCCAGAGTGAAGGCCCTTGAAGTACCTACTTTAGTTAGATTTGCATTAGGAAGACTAGTGGTTGGATTCACTGCCAATAATTTTTGGGATCAGTGGTGGGTTTCAGATATTCTTACCACCAGTTCACCACATGCGTGAATGCTCGCTTTGTGCGTGCCTTCCACACATGCACCGGGCCTTCCATGCATGTGCTATGTGCCCGGCCTCAAAAATATGGCTAAATAGGATGGTATTATGCTGGGGTGGGGGGGCAGGCCCAGGAGTGAAATCTACTTACTTTCCCCACTAGTTTGGAAGTGCATGCACCCCGCGAACACAGACCCTCTGCACATGCGCAAACCCTTCTGCACATGCGCAGAGGGTAAAAAACAGATTACCTCCTGGTTAAAACCAGGAAGTAACAATGACCAGGTGGGTGGTTGGAGCCTCGTGCTGCCGTTGCTACTGGTTTTCCAAACAACGCACTGCCATCACTACCGGTTTGGTCGAACCGGTCTGAACCGGTAGCATTTCACCCCTGGGCAGGCCCATCCATAGTCACTGCTACCGGTCCAAACTGGCTGAATACCACCATTGTTTGGGATCCTGGCTAGATTCAACTGGTACTCCATGTCTGCTACATGATGTTGAATAAGTACTTGGCCTGATCATCTTCCATGCTGAGTAGACTTGGAGAAAAGCCCAAGGATGAGGTTTTAGTTGCTCCTGCCTGCCACTTTACAATACTTACGTACTGCATCAAACTATTTTCCAAAGGAAATAGTAATTTTGCTTTGAAAAAATAGGGGTGGGGGTGTGGCAAACTATTTTTCAAAGAATCAAAAGGCAAGACAAGAAATAATGGTTGGAAACTAACAAAGGAAGGAAGCAACCTAGAACTAAGGAGAAATTTTCTACTGGTGAGAGCAATCTACCAATGGAATAGCTTGCCTTCAGGAGTTATGGGTACTCCATCATTGGAGGCTTTCAAAAAGAGACTGGACAGCCATTTGTCTGAAATGGTATAGGGTCTCCTGTTTGAGAAGGGGATTGGGACTAGAAGACCTCCGACATCCCTTCCAACTGTGTTGTTCTATGTTTTATGTATTGGCCCTTAGGAAATTTGCACCTTTTTCTTTCCTGTGTGTATGATTGGGTGTGTGGGAATTAGCACTACCATATGTAGAAGAAAAAGCCAGATGTGGGTACTTTGAGAATCAATCAGAAGCTGAAACTGGAACTCTGTATGTGTGAATCACTCTCTGTGATTCATCATTGAATTAGGAAAATGTTGCTGTAATTGGCATGTTTAGCTTTGAGACATGTAATAACTTGGCGGAAGTTCTGAGCATCCTCAGAGAATCATCAATCCATTCAACCTGACAACATTGAGTTTTGAATTATTTTATGGTATTTATTAAAGTTGCCGTGATAAGGTCAACTCATTGATTGGTGAATCTTTTGTGTGTGTGTGTATGTTTTATGTTGATTTGATTTAGGTCTCTAGCGTTTGAAGAATAAACTTGAGAAATATGAATACATGAATTCCTTGTGGTAGCACTTCCTTGCTCAAGTGGAATGGGGGGGGGGGAGTAGGTTTTCAAAGTCCCAGCTGACTTGGCTCAAGATGCTATTTGATGTAGCCCAGTGGTGAGTTGCCCCTGGTTCAGACCGGTTCGCAAGAACCGGTAGTAAAACTGGCGGGAGGCTCCGCCCACTGATCCGGACATCATCAAAGTTGATCTGTGCATGTGCAGAAGCTTCGCGATGTGAACCGGTAGTAAAGGTAAGTAGAACCCACCCCTGATGTAGCCCCTCTAGAGAATCCTGACCTCCTGTCACCCCATTTCTCAAATCTTCATTTTGCCCAACAGAAACACAGCAAGACATGAATGGTTTGTTTTGATTATTTTAAGATCACCAAGACGTTACAAAAAGAGACATGTTTTCTTCTTTGTGAACTGACAGAGAATCGAAACAGACCTATCAGAAATGATCTTAGTTAATCAATGTTGGTCAGCCTGTCAGAAAGCAGTGTCCCATTCTACCCCATTAGTTTCATGCCAATTTCCTTTCTCCTAATATTTTTTCCTTTAATAAACTGCAAGGTTTTATTTTCCCTGGCATTAATGTTCTGTATCTAGATTATTTTTTAGGACATAGAGCAGGGTTCCAAGTAACACCCTCAACGAAATCAAACTCTGAAGGCTTGGATTTCCTCAAAGCTAATTTTATTAGCGATGTCTTATTGGCACATCTGGGAAAACCCGAATCTGAGAGCTTCTGGGTTTTCCTCACCCAAAAGAAGGTTCAAGTCCTTGCCCTTCACCCACATGTCCATCACACGAACCAATCAAGTTCCCTCTGGAACAGAAGATACCTCCTCATTCTTCTCAACACAGCTGCAGGGCACAACGGCCTTTCCATTCTTTCTGGAAAGAATGTTATTTTGACTACATATCATCTTCACTCCATATAACCCCAATCCCATTTTCCTGCAGTAGAGTTTGTGGCAGGCCTGTAGGTAAAAGATGGCTTCCAGGTCTGACAGGCTGCCCACCTCACCCCCACAAAAAAGAAGCATGTCCTGGAAAGAGAATAATACAGAGGATTAATCATGCTCCTAACTACCTCCCCCCCTCCCCAGGGGAATGTCGTTACAGCAACATCACATGATGTATCAGGACTTTTCTCTCCTTTGCTAAAGTGGACATGGACGTGGCCAGCACGTGACGCATCCAGCCCGCAGGCCACGAGTTTGACAGCCCTGACATAAAGTGACCTCCCTATCATGGCAGAATCCCAGCAGCTGGTAAACAAGCTGGATGGATAGTGCTTCCAATAGTTGTGCAGCTCACATCTGTCCTAGACCAGGTCCCATGAAAATCATTCCTGCTTTAGCACTGAGGGTTCCGGCTTGAAAATAAGGTCTTAATAAAGGAGAATATTTGTGGCTCAGGGTCGAAATGAGACCTAGCACTGATGATGTTATCTAGTTTGGGTAATGAAGAAATCTGCAAACAACCAAGCTCAGAGAGCACCAAGAACCCTCAAAAAATGTCTTTCTCATTGGTCAAAACTTTATGACAGCAACAGGAATGTCACAGGGTTTTTTTTTAAATGTATATCCAGGTATCTGGGTTCCAAAACTCCAAGTGAGCAACACAACTCTTCCTGGCCTCTAGGTAATACACCCACAGATACTCAAAGAATTAAAGAATTGAATTCTTCTACAATTGAAAGTTTACTATACCACTCTTCCCCTAGTCTAGTACAACTTCTGTTTCTCCACTAGCTCTCTTTGTGAGTCCAACTTCTGGAGAACAGTAACAGTAAATTTGCCTTGGGCTGCTTCAGGCTTTTAGTTCTCCCCCCGCCCCCCCCCCCAAAAAAAAAATCCCACACAAACTACCTTTCCTCTCAATCAGTGGTGGGTTCCTCCTGGTTCCGCCTGGTTCCGCCGAGCCAGTAGCGGTGACCATATGACTCCAAAAACAAATGAGTAGACCGGTGCCTGAAAAAAATAAATGGGTAGACCAGTGCCTGCAAAAGTAAATAGGTAGACCAGTGCCTGCAAAAATAAATGGGTAGACCGGTACAGCTCTGCAAGCAGTTAAAAGCCTGGTAGACCAGTACCTCTGCTAAATCCTAAAGAATTGTCACATGACCATCAAACCATGCCCACAAAATAAGCCACGCCCACAGAACCAGTAGTAAAAAAATTTAGAACCCACCCCTGTCTCACACCAACAATATGTTTTTTTAAGGCAGGAAGCAGACTCACTCTTAATAGCCCCCCACCATCCTCAATAGCCCACAGCAGATGCCCACACTTAAGAGATAAAGAGATAGCCAGGTCTATTCATAGGCAAATGCCCTCATCCAAGATTCAACAAAGATAGGATTAGCCTTCTATCCATCTAGCAACAATCTCACCACATGGCACCTGGTGAGATTGCATCACCCAGCAAGTCTCAACCAAGCTTGGGACTCAGGACAGACTACAGAGTTGCCCTTGCATAGCCCCATGGGAATCTGACAACCAATCAGAACACAAGCTCAAATTCAAACCCCAACAGAGGGCATGAAACCAAGGCACTCTCAGCATCTCTGCCCCTTTTCTGCTCAGGAATTCAAGCCATGTGATCCTGTTCATCAATAAACCTTCTTTCCAAGCAACTTCCATGAATCCAGTGTCTTTTCCCCCCGCTTGGAACTGAACCCAGATGGACATTTCTTCCAACAATTGAGATCAGTTGCTAGGATGGCTAAGGAGAAGTCTTAAATGGACAGTGCCCTAGCAATACTGGCCATTTTGCAGGCACTGTCCTCTTACAAGGAGACACTTCTATATACTACATGGTACACGCCAACAAGCCACTATTCAAATTGCACTCTCATCTTGAATACCCTTTAATCGAAACACTTGACAATCAATGTTTTCAACATTTTTTTCCCTTCCACCCCATGGTGTTGATGCTTGCTTCCTGGTGTTGCTGCATGACACAAGTTCTGTTTGGTTGCCCCTATGATGTGTGCCTTTCCACACCAGTTACAATTGAAGGCTGTTTGGTAATTGAATTCCCAAACAATATTTATCACAACCATGGGAGTTAAAACTGGGGCAAAATAACCGCTGTGTAAAATGTCTGCAAGAAGCTGTCAAGGTAATTGATTGACTTCCAGAAAAGCAATTCTCTGAATAAAAAGCTGCTTGATGAAGCCATTGCATTGCATGGTTTGTAAAAGTCAATGAGATGATGCTCAAGGCTCAGTAGTAAGCCCTAAAAAAAAAAACGTTGGCATATGTACCAAAAAATCAACTGTCTTTGGGGTGGCAAACCACAGACTTGAGAAAACAAAATCAAAATATAGTCCAGAGTTGTTGAAGAGATGGCTGGCCTTGAATTTGAAATAAGCAAATAATCAAACCATTAAAACAATAGAGGTTGGATTTAGTCTCCTTGCAGCTACATAGAGGTTGTAGGCTGATTCCTCTTTTAACTCTGCCCCCAGGTTCTGCCATTCCTTCAACAGTACATCAACTCTGGTAATCCTTAAAGGACTCTTTAAGGTTTTAAGGGTTTATAGCAGTGGTGGGCTTTTACCGGTTCACTTCGGTTCATGCCCATCCACATGTCAGCAAAAACACTCTGTGCATGCGCAGAAGCGCCACGCACTTGTGAAGCAATCATACGCCGCCGTGCACTACTGATGGCGAACTGGTAGCGCCGGGATTTGAATCCCACTTTTGCTTTATAGCAGGGGTGGGTTCTACTTACTTTTACTACCGGTTTGCAACGGGGCTGCGTGCTCGTGCTTGCTTCACTCGCTTGCGCAGAAGCATTTTGATGACATCGGGGTCAGTGGGTGGAGCCTCCTGCCGGTTTTACTACCGGTTCTATAGAACCGGTGCAAACCGGGGGCAACCCACCACTGGTTTATAGGTAAGAGATGGGATATGGAAAGAAGAGTTTTATTTTAAGAGAAGGCGATAAGTTACTAAAACTGTTTTTAATTGTGATGAAAGGGAAAGGCATATCTATCTATCTTTCTCATATTCTTTTTTTCTTTCTTTTATATTTTTCTTTCTTTCTTTTTTTGCTTTTTCTGTACCTATTCTTTCTTTTATTTTTTGTTTGTAGTTTTTTCTTTACTGTTGTACTGTTTTACTATGTAAAAAGAAGTACAGAATCTTAATAGAGGAAGAAAGAAACCTCTTTTATTAATGAATCCTTTGAACCTTTGAGATCTTTTTTTCCCTCTGGAAGGTTTCCATGATAGACTAAAACTAAATTTGTTTTGGAAAACAAAATCTCTCATACGCTTGTATTTCTGTTTGCTCTTAAAGATACTCTTCTTTCTTTCTCAGTCCCAGCACAATCTCTTTTAAGCTCTTTCTAGATGTCAGGACAAGATACACAGATTCAGTTCTGGTAAGGCATAGCTTGATGTATCCTGATGCTATTCAACACAAGGCTTTAAAGTTGCCAATCAAGACTTTGGTTTGCACCCAAGAACATACAGAAAATCAATGCTCTCTTTGCAAAATTGGTATAATTCTACATAGGCAATATTGTCCCACCAGGAATGTAATTGTTTCATTTTGGACTAGCTGTAATGTCTGCAAAGCCACTCCATGAAAAGTATGTTATAGTAACCCAACCAGGGATACTATTCACTTACCTTCCCTACCAGTTTGCAAATGTGAACGTCCACGCCAGGGGTAGGTTCTAATTTTTTTTACTACCTGTTCTGTGGGTGTGGCTTATTTTGCGGGTGTGCCTTGTGGAGGAGGGGGGGTAATGTGATTGGGTGGGCGTGGCCAACTTTTTTTTTAACTTTTAAAAGCATTTTTTTTTCTACAAGCTTAAGAGGTTGCAGAAAAAAATGCTTTTAAAAGCCTCTGACGATCAGGCAACTCAGCTGGGATCTCCAGAGGCTTTAAAAGCATTTTTCTACAACCTCTTCAGCTGAAGAGGTTGTGGAAAAAATGCTTGTAAAAGCCTCTGACGATCCCAGCTGAGCCATGTGATCATCAGAGGCTTTTTTAAAAAAAAATTTAAAAGCATTTTTTCGGCCGAAGAGGTTGTAGAAAAAATGCTTTTAAAAGTAAAAAAAAAAGCCTCTGATGAGGTGGGTGGGGTAAGCAAGCAGCAACCAGGCCGGGAACCGGTTCGGGGGCATGATCAGCCAATGTTATTACTGGTTCTCCGAACTACTATAAATTTTTATTTATTTATTTATTTTATTTATTTATTTATTTATTTATTTATTCGGCTTATATGCTGCCCTATCTCACAATGGACTCGGGGCGGCTCACAATAATAAAAACAAGCCACAATATAAAATAAAGTCTAAAATTTAAAAGATTTAAAATTAACCCTTAAAACCCCATTATCAGTCCAGGTCCAGGGAATTAAACAACCAAGTTTTTTAATTCACGGCAGAAGGTGCGAAGGTCAGGCGCTAATCAGAGTTCCAAGGGAAGTTGATTCCAGAGGGTGGGGGCACCCACTGAGAAGGCTCTACCCCTGGAGGTCGCCAGCCGCCACTCTCTAGCTGACGGCACCCTGAGTAGGCCCTCTCTATGGGCGCGAACCGGGCGATGGGATATCGTTGCTGGCTGTAAGTGGTCCGCCAAATATCCTGGTCCTAGGCCATGTAGGGCTTTGTAGGTCATCACCAGCACCTTGAATCTCACCCGGAGGGCAACTGGCAACCAATGCAAACCGCGCAGGAGAGGTGTAACATGGGAGTATCGGGATTCTCCCATCACAACCCGCGCGGCTGCATTTTGTACCAGCTGAAGCCTCCGAGTGGTCCTCAAGGGCAGCCCCATGTAGAGAGCGTTGCAGTAGTCAATCCGTGAGGTGACCAGCGCGTGAGTAACTGTGCGTAGGGCATCTCGGTCCAAGTAGGGGCGCAACTGGCGCACCAGACGTATCTGGGCAAATGCCCCCCTGGTCACGGCCGTTATCTGGTCTTCCAAGCTCAGCCGTGAGTCCAGAAGGACGCCCAAGTTGCGCACCCTATCTACAGGGGGCAAAACTTCACCCCCTATAGTCAGCGATGGCATCTCTCCACTGAACCGAGATGCCGGTACCCACAGCCACTGGGTCTTGGCCGGGTTGAGTTGCAATCTGTTTCTACCCATTTTGGTAGTACCCTTTTACTACCGGTTTTTGCAAACCGGTGCGAACCAGGAGCAACCCACCACTGGTCCACGCATGCGCCCGGCCTTCCAGGCATGCACTTTGCTGGCACGCACACCTTCCCCCATGAACATGACTCAAAAACATGACTAAATAGGATGGCATAGACCTTAGGCAGATGGGTGGCATGATTTCCATTACCGGTTCGGGTGAACCGGTCCAAACCAGCTGAATACCACCTCTAAACCCAACTGAGTGGCAGTAGAAAGTTAAAAGGATATATAACAAATGTGTCAAAAATATAAAGGAAATGATAAAAGCTCAAATATGAGCCATGCAATCACTTAAATATGAGCCAGCAGCGTGCAGCAGCAGCCAAAAAAGCTAATTCAATCTTTGGTTGCATAAACAGAGGGACAGAGTCAAGATTATATGAACTGTTGGTGCTCCAAGGTTTTTAAGAAGAAATTAGACAATCATTTGCCTGAAATGTTATAGGGTCTCCTGCTTGAGCAGGGGGTTCAACTCAGTGGTGGGTTTCAATTTTTTTTACTACCAGTTCTGTGGGCGTGGCTTGTGGGCATGGCATGGCTCGGTGGGCGTGGCTTGGTGGGCATGGCAGAGGAAGGATACTGTAAAATCTCCATTCCCTCCCCACTCCAGGGAAAGGTTACAGCAAAATTCCCATTTCCTCCCAATCAGCTGGGACTCGGGAGGCAGAGAATAGATGGGGGCAGGACTAGTTAGAGGTGATATTTACCAGTTCTCTGAACTACTTAAAATTTCCGCTACCGGTTCTCCAGAACTGGTCAGCACCTGCTGAAACCCACCTCTGGTTCAACTAGAAGAACTCCAAGGTCCTTTCGAACCCTGTTAATCTATTAATAATTGCCTCAGAGCAGGGGTGAAATGCTCCCGGTTTAGACTGGATCGCCCGATCCGGTAGCGATGGCGGCGGGTGCTTCGGAGAACTGGTAGCAAAAATCCCTCCGTCCCCCCCCTCCCCCATGCCCAGCTCAGTCACACGATCATCAGAGGCTTTTTTTTTTAATGTTTAAACACATTTTTTCTACAACCTCTTCTGACAAAAAAAAATGATTTTAAAAGTAAAAAAAAAAAGCCTCTGATGATCACGTGGCTCAGCTGGGATCTTCAGAGGCTTTTCAAAGCATTTTTTTCTGCAACCTCTTGGCCGAAGAGGTGGTTAAAATAATGCTTTGAAAAATCTCTGACGATCTCAGCTGAGTTGCCTGATCGGCAGAGAGGCTTTTCAAAGCATTAGAAAAAATGCTTTGAAAAGTTAAAAAAAAAAAGTTGGCCACACCCACCCAGTCACATTACCACCCCCACCCCCAAGCCACGCCCACAGAACCGGTAGTAACCAATTTTACATTTCACCCCTGCCTCAGAGAGTCCATATTAAGAAGCAGAACTAAGGGAGATCTGTTATTGATGTTCTCCTCCCCTTTGAAATGAAGGGAAATGTAGCAGAAAAAAATAACTGCAGATAAAAGAATAGGAAGAAGACGGTTCTTTCACTTAATATCCAATCCAGCCTGACACAAACCAGGTTTACGAAGAGGCAATCCATCTTCTGTGTAGAATTCCTCCACCTCTTCTTGACCTATATATCATTACTTTGTTTAAAAGTTTTTTTTTAAAAAAACCATGTTTGCAATCCACTAGGAAGCTCTCAGTGAGAGTCCTAGTGATGTCCTTCTGTTTTACCAAAGGTTGGGACAATGGCCTTACCACAGGATCCAATTTTTAATGGATTTGTGAAGACATCTCTGTGGAGATTCTCAGTCATCCAGGCCATAGTTATTTCAAAGGTGTTGTTTTTTTCTTCAAAAGGCAACTGGACTGTTGTTGTTTTTTTTTCTCCTTGAGGAAGAAGAAGAAGCAGCTTCTTGGATGAAAAGCAAAATGTTTTCTTCTTCTTCCTCAAGGGGGGAAAAAAAAGTCCAGTTGCTCTTTGAAGGAAAAAAAGCACCTTTTCTGAAGAAATGAAGATTTGAACATGGACACAAGGAACAAATCGGTGAACTGTTAAGGAGAGAGTTTCAGAAAAGATTGTTCAAGCCAGAAAAAAAATTGTGAGTGTGAGAAAAAAAAATTCAAAATAACTTGACTTTGTTTGCTATAGAATGGATCAAAAGAAACTCTGAGAGGCTTTCAAATATTGTTACTCTACTTGCAACAATCAAGTGTATTCTCACAATTCCTGACACTTATACTGTATTTCCTGACCTTGGCTGACATCCATCTAAAAAATTTTTTTAAAAAAATTCTCTCCACCTCATATACTAAAGAAAAATCAAGATAGCTTCTTTTGTGTTTCTTTCATACTCTTTCCTCCTTACCAGGATGGGATAATCTTTTCTGAAACACTCTACTTAATGTTTTAGTTTTCCTTTCTTCATTCCCAAGACCAGGTCCACTTACCTTTACAGCATCCTTACACAGGCCGTATAGCCCTGCTTCCCAACTCCCTTAATTATGAAAACCAGTTTAACAAATCATAATGTTATGTTCATATAAAGTGTTCTTCCCTTTCAAATTATGGTTAATTAGACTTAATTATGCTGCATAAATAGAGGAATAGAATCAAGATCACGTGAAGTGTTAATACCACTTTAAAATGCCTTGGTAAGGCCACACTTGGAATACTGCATCCAGTTTTGGGCGCCACGATGTAAAAAAGATGTGGAGACTCTAGAAAGAGTGCAGAGAAGAGCAGCAAAGATGATTAGGGGAGTGGAGGCTAAAACATATGAAGAATGGTTGCTGGAACTGGGAATGTCTAGTTTAATGAAAAGAAGGACTAGGGGAGACCTGATAGCAGTGTCCCAATATCTCAGGGGTTGCCCCAAAGAAGAGGGAGTCAAGCTATTCTCCAAAGCACCTGAGGGCAGGACAAGAAGCAATGGGTGGAAACTAATCAAGGAGAGAAGCAACTTAGAACTAAGGAGAAATTTCCTGACAGTTAGAACAATTAATCAGTGGAACAACTTGCCTGCAGAAGTTGTGAATGCTCCAACACTGGAAGTTTTTAAGAAGATGTTGGATAGCCGTTTGTCTGAAGTGATGTAGGGTTTCCTGCCTATGCAGGGGGTTGGACTAGAAGACCGCCAAGGTCCCTTCCAACTCTTCTGTTCCGTTCCGTTCCGTTCCGTTCCGTTCTGTAGTATAATGTAATTTGGGGTTGCAAAAGGGAGGGGCTCCTTTCCAGAGGGCAAAGAGAGAGACAGTTGAGCTTGGAATGTCTGGTAGGCAGGAAGAGAGCAAGGATGGACCCTCCCTTGCAGTATATCTGTAGTTATGCAATTCATTGCTTTAGTCCAGCAAGATTCTGTCTGTAGGCAAATAACAATAAAGAAGCTGCTTAGAAGTAATTCTATGTCTTGTTCTCGGTTGTTTGGGCCTGACATTCACATAGTATGTGAAGACAATGGTCAGATTCAGTGGTCGGTTTCAAATTTTTTTACTACAGGTTCTGTGGCGTGGTTTGGTGGGCATGGCATGGCTTGGTGGGCGTGGCTTGGTGGGTGTAACAGGGGAAGGATACTGTAAAATCTCCATTCCTTCCCCAATCCAGGGGAAGGTTACTGCAAAATCCCCATTTTCTCCCGATCAGCTGGGACTTGGGAGGCAGAGAATAGATGGGGGTGGGGCCAGTCAGAATTTTTACTACCAGTTCTCTGAACTACTCAAAATTTCCACTACCGGTTCTCCAGAACTGGTCAGAACCTGCTGAAACCCACCTCTGGTCAGATTCCCACAATATGTTGAAATATGTCCCTCACTTTAGCTCGCTACTACAACTGGTGAAAACCTATCTTACAGATTGAAGAAAATATCTGAGAAGGAAGTCTATAGTTATTTGCAAAAAAAAGAAGTCATACCTTTTTTGTTCAAGGAGACTTCTTCTAGACCAGTGATGGCTAACCTTTGTGCCATCGCATGCCAGGAGGGGGGGCAGGGGAGGTTTTTTGTTTTTTGTTTTTAATTTTGATTTATATGCCGCCCTTCTCCGGAGACTCAAGGCGGCTTACAATGTGTTAAGCAATAGCCGTCATACTTTTGTATATTTTATACAAAGTCAGCTTTTTGCCCCCACAAACCGGGTCCTCATTTTACCTACCTTAGAAAGGATGGAAGGCTGAGACAACCTTGAGCCTGGTGAGAATTGAACTCGCAGTCATTGCAGGCAGCTGGAAGCTAAATACTACTTTTAACAGTAGCATTAGTCTGCTGCACCACTTAGGCACATACCCATAATTCTATACACACTGCCCTGCGCATGTGCGTGTGCGCCCCCCGTCCCCCCACTCCTGGCATTCTAGGAGCCTCTGGACAGCAAAAAAGTCACTTCCTGTCCAACTGGAAGTTGAGAAATGGGCTGTTTCAGGCCTCCAGAGGGTCTCTGAGGGGGGTGGGGAAGGCTGTTTTCACCCTCCCCAGATGCATAGAGAGGATCTGGAACCAGATGAGAAAGAAAAATGGGCCCCCCCCCCCCCCCCCACCAGGCCCTCCGGAGGCAGGAAACAGCCTGTTTCCTAACTTCTGGTGGGCCCAGAAGGCCCAAAAATCAGCTGGCACACCGGAGCTGAGCTGGTGTGCCCACTGATATGGCTACGCGTGCCACCTGTGGCAGGTGTGCCATAGATTCGCCATCACGGTTCTAGACTGATCTAAAACTGTGTCTCTTATCTGCAAGTTCTTTGGATTTTAAAGAACTTTACCAAAGATATTCTTTTTGCACTCAGTTTCTAATAATAATCATTCCCCATATTTATGAGTTTTCCGCTCCTGATCTGCAAACCTGATGAAAGAAAATACATGTTACATAATTCATTAACACCCCCCCTCCCAAGGATTTTTACATATATTACCATGCCCTTCCCTAATATATGTGCTAAGACTCAGGGCATATGACTTCCAGGATAATTAAAAAAATGAATTGTGATAATGTTATAGCAAGGCTTGAATAACCAAATATTTCCCAATTATCTTTTCTCTTACTGGTGTAGGTATTTCATGTATTTTTTTTAAAAAACAGCACGACGAAGGAAGCATTATCAGAGCATTAATAATGCTTTATTTCTTTCAAAGTTCTTCCTACGTACCAAATTATTTAGAAGGTACACTGTTTTTAGATACCAAATTATTTAGAAGGTACGCTAATGTCAACTTTATTTGCTCTGCAAATAAACACCATGCCTAAGTAGATACATATGTAGATAAAACATGTAAAAACAGATTGTAAATTATATATAAGGAATTCCCAGCCCCTATCTCATTAAATGTTTTGGCTTGTATTTGTTTTAAGTATAAAGCCCATCTGCCAAGTAATAACCTGATATCTATGAAAACACATTCATATTTCATTTTCTTCGACACATCTAATACAATGGGTTGAAAGCAACATCCAAATAGAGACTCCCAAAAGAGATTTGGAAAGCAGTAGAGACAGAACATCTGTATCTGATTGTGAACTCCAGCCATCAAATTGGTTTATAGCACCATTACTGAATTATCTACTGAGATAGTAATATCTATAGAGTTTAAAATGGATGTCTTTGGAAGCATAGCCTGAATGAATGATTTCAGGGAACAAATATAGGTATTCCTCAACTTACTGCCATAATTGATCTTGGAATTATGATCATAAGTCATGACGATCAAGGGTGAAATTCGACCGGAACGGACCGGATCGGGCGAACCGGTAGGGATGATTTGAATCAGTTCGCCAAACCAGTAAAAGTCACCCATGGTTGACCCTACCCATGCCTGCCCACTTGCCCGGTCACCCAGTCGCTGCTCACCTCTTCCGGCAGCTCACCTGGCCCTTCTGTCCACTCGATATTCCACAGAATTCAAGATTAAGTGCAGTAGAAAGAATCCAAACTTTTCTCCCTCCATTCACAGCGGAGCTGCTGCAGCCTGTCCCTTTAAGGTACTTTGACCCAGGGGTGAAATGCTCCTGGTTCGGACCAGATCGCCCAATCTGGTAGAGATGGAGGCGGGTGGTTCGGAGAACCGGTAGCAAAAATCCCTGCCCCCCCCCATTGCCCAGCTGAGCCGCGCAATCATCAGAGGCTTTTTTTTTTTAAAGCATTTTTTCTACAACCTCTTTGGACAAAAAAATGCTTTTAAAAGTAAAAAGAAAAAGCCTCTGATGATCGCGTGGCTCAGCTGGGATCATCAGAGGCTTTTAAAAGCATTTTTTCTACAGCCTCTTTGGCCAAAGAGGTTATAGAAAAAATGTTTTTAAAGGGAAAAAAAGCCTCTGCCGATCAGGAAAGTCAGCTGGGATCATCAGAGGCTTTAAAACCATTTTTTTTTACAACCTCTTCAGCCGAAGAGGTTGTAGAAAAAATGGTTTTAAAAGTAAAAAAAAAATGTTGGCCACGCCCACTCAGTCATATTACACCCCTCCCCCCACCAAGCCATGCCCACAGAACCGGTAGTAACACATTTTACATTTCCCCACTGCTTTGACCCCTGGGAGGGAGGGGGCCAGGGGGGCACCATAAAGGGAGCATTAGCTCCGCTGTAAATGGAAGGAGAAAAGTTCGAATTCTCTTTGCCACAGAATTCACTATGAGCCCTTCTCGTGCTCATACACACATTTTTTCCTACTGGGTTCTGTGGGAGTGGCTTGGGTGGGTCATGTGACTGAGTGGGTGTGGGCACTCCCATCAAGTTGACCACACCCACTTAGTCACAGGACCCCTCCATCAAGCCACGCCCACAGAACCGGTAGGGGAAAAAATTGAATGTCACCACTGATGACGATCATTAAGGAAGTCACCACATGGCAGAGCCTGACTTTATGATCTTCTTTGCAGCAGTCATTAGGTGAATGCCATAGTCATTAAACAAAGACCATGAAGGTCCTTTCATGGTCATTAAGTGAATGTGGCAGTCATTAAATGAATCCATTGTACCCAACGGACATTTGTTTGCTGGACATTGGAAGCAAACACTGGAAAATCACACTCATGTGATTACGGGATGTTGCAAACCGCCATAAAGGCAAGCCAGTTAACAAGGACCTCAAATATGATCATGTGACTGACTTGCAACTTGTCATTAAGCAAGGTCTACCTTTAGTAAGTGGTAAATACTGTACCCCAAGAAATGGGAAAGGGGGATGTTACTACTCGTTGTGGACCTCTCAGGGCATTAAATTATATCAGCCATGGGATTCTGCTGGATAATTTGGGACAAATCTGTTTAGGATGCACTGTTTTGTAATGCTGAGGAGTCTCCATTTTAGCATTCTGGACACTGGTTTATGGTATGTCGGTGGAGCCATGGTGGCTCAACGGTTAGAATGCAGTATTGCAGGCTGACTCTGCCCACAGTCAGGAGTTCAATCCTGACCAGCTCAAGGTTGACTCAGCCTTCCAGCCTTCCGAGGTCAGTAAAATGAGGACCCAGATTGTTGGGGACAAGAGCCTTGGATAGTACAGTGGTCTAATGTACCCTGTTATTAACACCAGCTGCCTGCAATTATTGCAGGTTCGAATCTCACCAAGGCTCAAGGTTGACTCAGCCTTCCATCCTTTCTAAGGTAGGTAAATTGAGGACCCAGTTTGTGGGGGCAATAAGCTGACTTTGTATAAATATACAAAGGTATGAAGGCTATTGCTTAGCGCATTGTA
>WNWU01000033.1:9471207-9493887 GCA_012654045.1 Ptyas mucosa | reverse complement strand
ATATATATATATATATATATATATATATATATATATATATATATATACACATATACGGCTGTTTATGATGGGGAGATGGAAAGAGGCAAAGAAAAGACCAGAGACCAGAAAGCTTATGCTATGATATATTGGTTCAGATTTAAATGTGCCGTAAGGCTTTCCCAAGCTATGTGTTTCTATTTTGGTAAATGCATAGGCTATGATTTTAACTGGCATGGAATAATAATTGGATGGACCACATTTTTTTATTCCTTCTTGTAGTGCAAATGCGAGAAACTACATAGGAATCATCTACTGCAATCTTCTTCAACTGTGTTGCTCTCCAGATATTGGTCTCCAGAGCATAAAAGTATGAAGACTTTGTGTGCATACAGTATGTAAATAAGAATGACTTCATCTTTTGGAATATATTTACAATTGTGCATCAAGGTCCTTTTCCTTATGTTAATCTACCCAATCTACCCATACCCCTACCCATATCTATCTATCATCTCTATCTATCTATCTATCTATCTATCTATCTATCTATCTATCTATCTATCTATCTATCTATCTATCACTATCCATCCATCTCCATCTATCCATATTCTATCCATCTCTGTCTGTCTGTCTGTCTATCACTATCCATCCATCTCCATCCATCCATATCCTTATCTGTCTGTCTGTCTATCTATCTATCTATCTATCTATCTATCTATCTATCTATCTATCTATCTCTATCCAGCCACTTATTTCCATTCATCCATCCATATCCTATACATCTCTCTCCCTCCCTCCCTCCCTCCATCCCTCTGTCTGTCTGTCTGTCTGTCTGTCTGTCTGTCTATCTATCTATCTATCTATCACTATCCCTCCATCTCCATCCATCCATATCCTATCCATCTCTGTCTGTCTGTCTTTCTGTCTGTCTGTCTCTCTATCTCTCTACCTCTCTATCTATCATCTATTTTTCTTTCCTTTAAAATTAAAGGATTAAATTAATTATTTTTTTTCATTTAAAATTAAATGTAATTTTAGCATCTGCTTTGAGTCCTAAATCAATTCTGCCTTATCTCTCCAAACCACAAATACTACAAATAAATTTACTTTATTTATTGTTTCATTCAATTTATATGCTTTCCTGTCTCACTGATAAGGGAACCCCTATGAGAAATGCTGCATTTAAAGATTCATTTAAATGCACCATTGAAGCATTTTATTCACGGTGCAATTTTTAACCTTTTTTTAATTTTGCAAGGAGAACCACAAAAACCACATCAGTGCTTGTTAGAAGTGTGGAAACCAGCGGGGCAATGAATTTCTGACTTGCCCATTATTCTAGAGAAGTTCTTGGAGTTTATTTTTTAATATATATTGGTAAAGATCTAATTTTTTCCTCCAATCTTGGAAGGGTGCCAATGATTTTTCAGCATTTCACAATCAACTGACCACAAGGGGATAGTGGAACACAGATGGAGAGTTCAGGATTTACACTGTGTTCTTACTTTGTCTTCCACTCCCTTTGCACTTTCTCTAGGCTTCTTTCTCCTTTTATAATCTGTAATCTGACCCCATTTTTTTTTCTTGCAATTATTTAATCTTTGAAATATATTGGAATAATTAAACTGCACCTCCTGGTTCCCTTTGCCAAAATGGGCAGGCAATCAATTCTAGACCGCAGAAACAGATAATGTTTCTTTCTATAGCCACACATTTCAAATATATATCTGGGTAGTGCGTTGTAATTAAAAACCATATAAATCAGTGTTTCTCAATCTTGGTGGCTGGACGATGTGTGGACTTCAACTCCCAGAATGAGAGTTGAAGGTTGAGAAACACTGATATAAACAAATATAACAACACAATCAAACTATTAAAGTGATCCTAGGTCATATTTGGGGAGCAAGTAACACCAGACATATCACTTGAAGACCAAATCCTGAAACTACGTCTCGCTTACTTTGGCCATGTCATGCAAGGAACTTCATTGGAGAAAGAAATTATGTTTGGAAGAGTTAGTGGTAAAAGGAAACCAGGTCATCAAAGAACACCGTGGCTGAATAGCATCAAAGCTGACACCAGCCAGAGCATAGAACAACTCAAAGAAGTAGTGCAAGATTGGAAGATGTGGCGAGACCTGGCCCATAAAATCACTGAGTTGGACATAACTGAATGGGTAGCATCATCATAATCAAGTCTTATTTGTATAAGCTACTTTGTAACGTATATTTTTTTCATGTTACATCTCCTTGAGTTCTCCTGTCCATTTCAAACAGCATTTTTAAATTTTGTTGCAGGTTAATCTCAGCAGTTCATTAGCTATCTTGCGGAGGCAGGAATGCTTCTTCAATTGAATCAATGCTTACCATGCTCTTTAATAACTTTTAAAGCTATATGATGTCCCTTGATTTAATGGCACAATGGCTGTAATTCTTGCCTTGCAAATAGAAGGTTGCTGGTTCAAAACCCAGGTAATAAGATAAAATCTACTATTTTTCCTTCCCTTAGCTTCCTACTATTCCCTGTTAATTAAAAAATATTCCACCATTGCATTGTTTCATTGTTTTCTCAGTTATTGTCAGGCTCCAAGTAATGCACCCATCTGTTTTGTCCCCGTCTCCCACACACACACACATACACACACCCTCAAACATTCAGCCATGGGTTGAAGAATAGCTCAAACAAACAATGTCCGTTATCAGGAACTTGGCAGCAGCATGAGAACCGACTGCCAAGTGCTTTACTACAAGAAGGAGGGGTTGTGCCTCCACCAGATAACATACACAAATACACACCGATTTGGAAACAGTCCAGCTCAAAAGCCTTCAACAGATTTAGACGTTGCACAAAGTGACTTGCAGAAATTAGCTTTGTCCATCACAGAGTTTGAATGGCCACCACACTCCCTTTTATAGCCTGTGGGGTGTGGTCCAGTGACTCAGCTTAATCCCTGGCACGCCTCCTCATCTGCTGCGAACGTTTATCTCGCCGATGCTGGCGTGGATCCAGCTATGACTTATCACCCTCATTCTCACTCTGATCGGAGACACCTGGCTCCTGGCCAATCTCCTCTCCTTCGGCAGACACCTGAGGAATTGCCAGAGAGGAGGGGCCTGGAGAGGGAGGCCTGGCTGGCTCCTCTCCTTCATGTTCGGAGTCTTCTTCCTCTGATACGGGGTCAGAGCCACAACACCATCACAAATCGAACTCCAAGGCATTGCTTCTCCTCAAAGAACAAATTTATTTAGATACTTCATCTTGGCACTACTGGTGAAAAGCCAGTACTAAAGTTCCCGGGCTTTTCACTCCAATATAAATTTCAGTTTCTCAAGTTTCCAAACCAATTGGTCACATTGTCCAACCAAGATGGGAGCTGGTTGCTCAGTGACATCTCTCCTCCTCTGGTCAGCCAGACAGTGGAATGTGGTTGACTCATCAACTAGGAATGATGTTTTGACTGAAGGCTCTATTCAAGGCTGCCATTTTGAATGCATAGCAGAAAGAGGAAACAAGAGTTGAGAAGGTTGGTACTATATGGTTGATACTATGTAGTGTGCCTGCTACTTTGGCCATCTAATGGGAAGGAAGGACTCACTGGAGAAGAGTGTAATGCTGGGAAGGATTGAGAGCAAAAGAATAAGGGGATGACAGAGAATGAGGTGGCTGGATGGAGTCATTGAAGCAGTAGGCGTGACCTTAAGTCTATTCTGGGGGATGGTAGAAGACAGGAAGGCCTGGAGGAACGTTGTCCTTGGGGTCACGATGGGTCAGACACGACTTCACAACTAACAAGTGTGCCTGAAAATGCTTGATTACAGTGGTTGGCAATTATTTTCCTGGAACAGATAGATAGGAGAGTGTAGGAGTAGAGGAATTATGCAAATTCAAGACTATGGTAACTTCAATCCAGATTGAAATTTTTGCAAACTTTGCCCAAGTATTTATGTCTGAACAGGATTTTCTTAAGTTGCCTGGAATCCGTGAGCACAGGAGAGAAGCAGCTTGAATGGTAAATGACTTCATTGAGAACATAGCTGTCTTAGTGGTAAGAAACTGATAGTGTTTTAACATTTATCTTATTATGTAAAAGGGACATAGCTGTGAATAATAGCCATCTCAACAAGAAGCAAAACTGTGCATGTGTTTTGAGGTCACCATAAAATAACTTTTTCCCTGAGATTTCAAATTCCTTCTGGAGAGGGTATAAAGCCACCTCTTCAATTTTACATTTGGTTTAGCTGGATATTTTGTTTCTGTTTCTTTAGAATTGTTTGTTTTGTATTATTTTGTATTGCAAGCTTTGTAGGTTTCCTGAAATTCTTGTATTTGTATGACTTATACCAATTTAAATACCACACGTACAAGTAGCTAACATTCTGAATAACAACATAATTATATTTCTACCTACATATCATCTATCTGTCATACTTGCATTGTTTCTGTTCACCCCAAAATTATTCCAACTGGGAATGTTTAAGAAATTTAGTTTTTGCAAGTTGAAATATGAATTGCCTTGATTTGTACTTGTAGATAAATATATAAGTCACAATAATTAACTTCTTTGTATTCTACAATGGAGGTCTCGGTGTTACAATGTATCAAAATATAGTTGAAAGTAATTTTTTAGGATAAAATACATTTAGAAATGCACAGTGGAAAGTAAAACATGTTTGGTAATATGTGTTTATGAAAAAATATACATACACAAAAAGAAATGGTTCTGTGGTTTAGTTGCAGAATTACAGAGAAAGGATCTTATGAACCAATGCATACAAAATTCACCTTAAAATGGTCGCCATAATTTCCTTTCATGAATTGTTTTTTCTCTCCCTGACTTATGGCCATAAGAGTCAGACATCTAAATAAACCTGGAATTATGGACTACGGATACTCCTTAACTTACAATACATCATTTAATGACGATTCAAAGTTACAACAGCATTGAAAAAAGTGACTTATGACTGTTTTTCAGTTACAACCTTTGAAGCATTGCCATGATCATGTGATCAAAAATTCAGATGCTTGGCAACTGGTTCGTATTTATGACCGTCGCTGTGCCCCAGGGACATGTGATCAGGGGGTGGGGTTCAAAAATTTCTGCAATGGGTTCTCTGCCCATTGGGTTCTGCAATGGGTTCTCTGCTGGGTGGGCATGGCCATGGTGGGCGTCGTCTAGTTGGCCTCCTGCACCACGGTGGTGGTGGGGGGGTGTTTTCCCCTTCCCCAGGCTCTGGAGGCTTTCCCTGAGCTTCTGGGAGGACAAAAACTGTCTCCCCTGGGCTCCGGAGGCTCTCCGGAGCTTCCGGGAGGCCCTTTTTTCTCCCCTCTCTGAGCCTCCACGTGGAGGCCTGCATTTACCACGCATCCAAAACGGGCCTCATGGAGACTCCTGGGAGAGGCGGGGTAGGTGAGGCGGGGCCAGCCAGAGGTAGGATTTGTAAGTTCTCCAAACCGGCCATAACATTAGCTATGGGTTCTCTCAAACCCGGTCGAATCCGTAGTAGCCCACCCCTGCATGTGATCACCTTTTGCAACCTTTTGACAAGCAAAGACAATGGGGAAGCCAGATTCACTTAACAACCAGGTGACTAACTTATCAACTGCAGTGATTCACTTAATAACTGTGGCAAGGAAGGTCATAAAACGGGGCAAAACTCACTTAACAAACATTGCACTTAACCACAGAAATTTTGGGCTCAATTGTGGTCATAAGTCGAGTGCCACCCGTAATTATTTTCACATACTTTGAATGTTTTTGGCAAAGATAGGTATCCTAGATGTTTGTCACAACCCGATAAGATTTGAAATGTGGCACGATATGATCTTTTCTTTGCTGGAAACGTAGCTTCGGGGGTTTTGTTTTATTCAAAGGAAACTTCACTTTTTATCATTTGTTTGTCTGAACTTGCGAGAGCTGTTTTGCTCTATTAAACCAAAAAGGGGCAAAGGATTATCAAAGGAGTTGCAAGGAGTTTTATTTCTTCTATACATGTCCCCGAAGAATCAAAAACACAGTTGAACAAAAATATACACAGGCTCTATTTCACTGTAGGCATTCTAGCCCAGAATTAATCCAATAGTGTTGAGCTTTGGCCATGGTCTAATTACAGGAAGTCCTCGACTTATGACAGTTCATTTAGTGACCATTCAAAGTCACAACGATGTTGAAAAAAAAGGGACTTGGGGCTTTTTTCACACTTATAAGCTTTTGAAGCATCCCCATGGTGATCAAAACTCAAATGCTTGGCAACTGGCATGTACTTATGACGGTTGCAGTGTCCCAGGGTCATGTGATCATCTTTTGCGACCTTCTGACAAGCCAAGTCAATGAGGAAGCCAGATTCCCATAGCAATCGTGTTCCTAATTTAACAACTGCAGTGATTCACTTAACACAACGGTGGCAAAAAAAAAGTCGTAAAATGGAGCGAAACTCCATTAACAAATGTCTCGCTTTTGCAACAGAAATTTTGGGCTCAATGCGGTTGCAAGTCGAGGGTTTACCTGTGTTTAGTATTCTGATGCTTTGCTACAAATTGCGCCTGGTGACTTCAGGGGTGAAGGTGGTCTGCTCTGTAGCACAGAGTTCTCCAACCTTCCTGGCTTTGTGGACCAATGAAGGTTGGGGGAGAGGACAGGTCTGTGTGAGTGGCGGGCATCAGAGTGGGTTCTACTTACCTTTACTACTGGTTCGCTTGCGCGCTTGTGCCTTCCTTCTGCACATGTACAGAAGCCGATGACAACATCCGGGGCAGTGGGTGGGGCTTCCCGCCGGTTTTACTACTGGTTGTTGTGAACCAGTCTGAACCGGGGGCAACCTACCATTGGTGGGCATGCATGACTTTGCGCAGCTCCCTTTCCATGAATGGGGGACACACATGTCCACCGCTCATGTAAATGGGGCATGCGTGCATGCGCTCACCCATTGCTCATGCAAATGGGAATGTCTATGCGTATGCTCATCCACTGCTTGCATGAGTGGGGATGTGCGCATGCATTTGCCTGATTGCCTACCACTTCCGCAGCCTAGTTCCAAATGGCTCAAGGCCCGGTAATGGACAGTGGCCTGAGGGTTGAGGGTTCCTGCTGTAGCACACTTTTTGGAAGCTCTCAGATAATTGAGAATGTTTGAGCTCTTGTGTTCATGCCAGAACTAATCTTAATCCTTAATTTATTTTTACAAATAAGTTTACAAATATATCCAACACACTTTCCTCCTTTTATTTTCCTCACGACAATAACCCTGTGAGGTAAATTGGGCTGAGAAACTGAATGACTGGCCCAAGATTACTCAGCTGGGTTTCATGGCTAAGGCGAGACTAGAACTCACTGCCTTCCGCTTTCTAGCTTGGTGCCTTAACCACTAAACCAAACTGGAGCTCCTATTTGACTTCTGATTATGATCCCCCCCCCCTTTTGCATCGTTGAATAATCTTTTCAGCTTCTACCCAGGGGTGAAATCCAGCAGGTTCTGACAAGTTCTGGAGAACCAGTAGCGGAAATTTTGAGTAGTTCGGAGAACCGGCAAATACCACCTCCGGCTGTCTCCAGAGTGGGGAGGGAATGGGAATTTTGCAATATCCTTTCCCCAAAAGTGGGGAGGGAATGGGGATTTTGCAGTATCCTTCCCCTGCCGTGCCCACCAAGCCACACCCACCAAGCCACGCCCACCAAGCAACACCACACTCACCAAGCCACGCCCACAGAACTGGTAGTAAAACAAATTGGATTTCACCACTGCTTCTAGCTCATGCGTCTGTTCATTGCCTTTAAATCCAAAATCTACTGTCCATGCTTTGCTGTGGCAAAATTCAAACAAGCCTAAACACTCTATAGGTTATTTATGATGTGCAATGTAGGTGCTTTGTAAATATAGCATCTCTGGCAGCTGGTTGCCTAGTGAAGGTCAGTTAACAAAAACAACAGCTTCTTTGACTCATCCAAGCTTACAGTTGTTTGTCTTCTCTCTTTTATAATCCTAATTGTAGGATAACTTCAAGTATGGATTCACAAATTGAACAACCAACAAATATGCATTTCGTGCCATACATTTGATGTCTATTTTATGCCAAAAGGATATAAAGTTCCCCAACTAGACAATTTTATCTAGACATGCAAATGACGTTGCCACTCCAGGCATCTGAGTGAGAGTACTTTGTAGACTTGAATGTATGCCTATCTAGGCACTGCAGTGAACATTTGGACAATTGTTCATTGTTAGCAATATCTAGCAAACATTTCGTTCCTTTGTTTGTTTTTTTCCCCCCCTTAGTGCAAATTCTTCACAAGCTCACCTGGAGGTTTGCTGACATATCTGCTCCTTGTAAACAGGGACCTCATAGCTATGAAATTTGGCTTAGCATCAAATATTTTACAATATAAGACTTGCTATTCTGGCATTTTATTTTACGGACATGTATAGCCTCAAGAGGAAGGGAGAGAGAGACAGAGTGAGGGGGGGGGGAGATATATTGATTTAAGATACCCCAGGACTTCTTGTGGTTGGGGAGTGTACTGTTTTTCTATATATAATTTTATTGAAACTTTTAAACAAGAAGATAAAAGCTAACACAAACGAGTAGAAAGTAAGAAAGAAAAAGGGAAAAGAAATCATCAAAGAAAAAAACAAAAAGTACAAGAAAAGAACCTGGCTGGGAGAAAAAAAAGGGAAAAAAGAAGGAAATCAAAGAAAAAGTGCAGAAAAGGAAAAGGAAAGGAAAGGAAAAAGGATAAAGAAGTAGTTTCTGATATGCTTCGCAGCCCTTAGAAGCACAAAAGCATATTTTGATCTCTCCCCCTAAAGCTATATCATGCTACTCTTCTTTCTATAATCTATCTTGTCTAATCCTCAAAGCCAAAAATCACAAGTTCATTTTATTTTCCTTTTTTCATGTAAAAAAAAAAAAAGTCCATTAGAGGCTTCCAGTCAGCAATACATGTAGATAATTTATCCATTGTATAAATTGAGCTTAGTTTTTCTGATTATCTCTGTTCTGTAATCCCCAAAGCTACTTTAACGTATGTGAATAACAAGGCTATCTGTGGTTGTCCTGAAGCATAATGGTCCAATATTAATGAACTTCTATGCTGTCCATCTTTCCAGAGGCGATCCTAGGCAATTTACAGACCAGTGATGGATTTCAAATTCTTTTACTACTGGTTCTGTGGGCGTGGCTTGGTGGGCGTGGCATGGCTTGGTAGGCATGGCTTGGTGGGCATGGCAGGGGAAGGATACTGCAAAATCCCCATTTCCTCCCAATCAGCTGGGACTTGGGAGGCAGAGAATAGATGGGGGCGGGGCCAGTCAGAATTTTTACTACCGGTTCTCCAAACTACTCAAAATTTCTGCTACCGGTTCTCCAGAACTGGTCAGAACCTTCTGAAACCCACCTCTGTTGCAGACATACAGGTAGTTTTCGACTTACGACCACAACTGAGCCCAAAATTTCTGTTGCTAAGTGAAACATTTGTTTTGCCCTATTTTATGACCTTTCTTGCCACAGTGAATCGCTCTCTCTCAGCCCCAACTCATCTCACAAGGTTGTTGCTTTGGGGAAAATAGGAAGAGGTGTTGAATACGTTCATCACCTTAAGCTGTTTGCAAAATAATAAGGTGGGATACTACAGTACAGTAATATTATAAGGCAGGATACAATTTGTGTGTGTGTATGTGTGTGTTTGTGATGTACTCTCATTACATCCAGTCAAGTACAGAAGAAGAAAATATTGTCTCATTAAATACCTTGAGAACCAGAGCATTAAAGCAGAATGGGAATAGGATATGAATATAAATACTCACTTGATTCAGCATTTCCCTGATTTCAAACCCTCAGAATAAAACTTACGATGTTTATCACAGAGCACATTTTGCATACAGCTAAACTAGTTTGACAACGATGTTATTTCACTGTGAAGCCTTTTAAATCCATCTTCTCCACAGTGTGATCCTCTAGGGAATAAGCAGAACATTCATTTCTGACTCGTTTCCTTCACTGCATTTCATCGTTTTAATAGTCTTGGTTTTGAACTGAGAAGGCGGCATATGAACCTACCAAATCAGTCAATCAATATATTAAATCAATCCATGTATTAAAAATGGCTCCCTTCCAGGATGTGTGTGTGTTAAGTAGTAAAAAATTTTTTAAAAAATTTACAATTAAATTATATATTTTCTTACAAACATTTTAACACATATTAAAATAATAACTTCAAAACTTTACTTAAAATTCAAAACATCAAATATATTATAATAATATGTAAAATATTAAATTACATTTTACTTTGTTGTTGTGTGTATTTTTTATTTGACTGCACAGCTTTGATCAGTTCTTTGTGTTTAAGGAATAATTCTTTAATTTCAGTACAATGTTGAGAAATATTAAAATATATACAAAGTTCACTTCGAACTGATGGTACAAGCAGTCGGTTATGTTCATCAGCCCACAAATTTCCCATGACGCTGAAAATTCATTTAACGTTTGCATTTGATACCAGAATTGATGCACAATACTGGAACAGTTTCAGTAAACTCGGAGCTGGCTCTTTCTTGAAAAAGTACGTCCACTTATCAAGGGATGAATCGCCCTGCAGATGAACATAAACTTCTTCTAAGGCAGAAATTTCATCGAAGAGAGTGTTGGGTGGAAGTTTTTCTCGCCATGGTGATAATAACCAGATGTTCGTCATTTCTTCTAAAGTTGGAGGATTATTGCGATCAATTAGATTGACACAATTTTATATACTTTTACTAAATGTCTTATGAAACAATTGAGTATGATTAATAATTTTTTCGGCGAATCGAGTTCAATGGATATTTGATCTTTGTCTCATTCTAACTTATGAAAAAAAAGACAAAATGCGATTCTCCTATCCTTATTCTCTTAGACTGTACAGCTTTAGATTACGTACCATTTCAGCTTTTGAATAAAAAAAATGTCCTGTCAGCACCCCAAGTTTCATTCATCCTAGTGCTGACATGAAGAGAAAAAAAAAGAAAAGGAGAGAGAAGAAGCAGGTTGACCTTTCACACAGTTACAACCTGGCAGATAACATCACCTAAGAGATAGGTTGGGAGGGGGACATTCCTGTGAGGTGACATAGTAAGAGTGACTTGGGAGATGGCCAATGAGACGCTGGGTAATGAGAGATGGAAAGGGAAGGGTTTGGGGGTTAGCAGGTCAGTACTGGCACCGATGGAGTCAGGACCAGACATGTTCATTCTTAAATAAATGAAAAATTTCATCAAAGACTATTTGTTTGGAAATTGTGATTTGTTTAAGACAACGTCAAGACCTGACATGTCCACTATTTTGTGAAAAAAAATAGTGAACATAATGTGAAAAAAGCGGACTGTCCGCTCAAATAGTGGACACCTGGCAACTTTAGAGCCTGGGGAGGGCAAAAATGCCTCCCCCCCCCCCATTGTGGTGCAGCACACCAACTAGGCCACACCCACCATGGCCACTCCCACCCAGCAACTGGGCAAAGAACCCCCTGATAAAAATTTTGAAGACCACCCCGGTCCTTTCCACTGCTTGCTTTTATCTCTCCCCATTGTCACCCAATCTGTGCACTTAGATCAGCTGGTGAAGTTCTGACTATGACCTCAACAACAACCCCTGCAGAGGTTGGAAAGCAGTAGGTAAGATGTTTTCCAGTTTACTGGCTAAAGTATTAATTATAGAGCTGTTTGTATCTTAGGAATCTGTTGTAGGTTTGTGTTCTGTTCAATAAACTCCTGGTTCTCAATGTTCAAGCATCATCCAGGACCAAAGCAGCGTTCAGAGCTCTTGGTTTTTGGATGAAATGAGAGTTCCAGGTGGAAAGCACTGGGTTTGTGAAGCTGAACCTGCACAAGAGCCAAGCATTCCACTTGAGCCAACATTGAAACAGGTGTTGATTCAGACATCAGAAACGACTATCATTGGAAGTGACACAATGGATGGATATTATGGACAGGAGTTTAAAAAGCTGTTAAAAAAACCAACCCCAATAACATTTGAACAGGGACACACCGTATACACATTTCTCTTCCGATACCAGAATCATGAAAATAATCAGCAGGATACAGTTATTTCTAGATTGAAATTCTATATAGAAAGGACAAGAAGGAAGACTCTGGGGAAATGTTGCTCTTTATACCACAGAGGGTATAAAATCTAATGCACAAGACAATATTGGAATACTGGATTTCTCTTAGAATCACTAACAGTGGCAATATCTAGCCAGAAATATAAGTTAAAGCTAATGATTATATTATTGTCCACCTGGTGAGGATATAAGAGAGAAGATAATCTACATGGGTTTTAGCAAAATTTCTGGAATGGGATGAAGAAGATATAGAGGAAGAAGTGGACAATTGTGTGCAGAATTAATGAAAAATATGTCAAAGTAACAATATCCAAGAGATATTAGAATGGAATGGAATAACAGAGTTGTTTGTTTGTTTTGTTTTGTTTTTATTAAATTTATATACCGCCCTCCTCCCAAAGGACTCAGGGCGGTGAACAGCCACAGAATAAAACACATGGATACAAAAATTTAAAAATAGAATAAAAGCGAATTAAATAATTTGGCTAAGACAGAATTAAAATACCCAATAATTTAAGAAACAAATTAAAATTTACATTAAACGGGAAAAGATTTAGGCCAGGCCAGCTTGATGAAATAAAAAATTCTTAAGCGCACGACGGAAGGTGTGCAGATCTGGGATCATCCGTATCTCCGGGGGGAGCTCCTTTCAGATCGTAGGTGCCCCCACAGAGAAGGCTCTCCCCCTGGGGGCTGCCAGTCGACATTGTTTGGCCCACGGCACCCGGAGGAGCCCCTCTCTATGGGAGCATACTGGCCGGTGGGAGGCTATTGGTGGTAGTAGGCGGTCCTGTAGATAGCCAGGTCCTAAGCCATGGAGCGCTCTAAAGGTGATAACCAAGACCTTGAAGCACACCCGGAAGACCACCGGGACCCAGTGCAGCTCGCGCAGGAGAGGTGTTACATGGGAACGCCACATTGTTCCCATAACCACCTGCACGGCCGCACTCTGCACCAGTTGGAGCCTCCAAGTGCTCCTCAAGGGGAGCCCCATGTAGAACGCATTACAATAGTCCAGACGAGAGATGACGAGGGCATGAGTGACTGTGCATAGGGAGTCCCGATCTAGAAAGGGACGCAATTGGCAAATCAGGCAGACCTGATAAAAAATCCTCCTGGTCACGGCCATCAAGTGCTCTTCTAAAGACAGCCGTGAATCCAGGAGGACGCCCAAGTTGTGCGCCCTCTCCGTGGGGGCCAATGACTCGCCCCCAATAGTCAGTGATGGCACCAACTGACTATATCAGGACGTCGGAAACCACAGCCACTCGGTCTTGGATGGGTTGAGCCTGAGCCTATTCCTCCCCATCCAGATCCGCACGGCCTCCAGGCACCGGGACATCACTTCAAGGGCATCGTTGGGGTGGTCTGGGGTGGAGATGTACAGCTGGGTGTCATCAGTGTACTGATGGTATCTCACCCCAAAACCACGGATGATCTCGCCCAGCGGCTTCACATAAATGTTGAACAGGAGGGGCGAGAGGACCGACCCTTGCAGCACCCCGCATATGAGGGGCCTCGGGGTCGACCTCTGCCCCCCTGTCAACACAGACTGCGACCGGTCAGAGAGAAAGGAGGAGAACCACTGCAACACAGTGCCTCCCACCCCCAACTCTTCCAATCGGTGCAGCATGATACCATGGTCAATGGTATCAAAAGCCGTTGAGAGATCTAACAGGACCAGGACAGAGGAGCACCCCCTGTCCTGAGCCCTCCAGAGATCATCAACCAATGCGACCAATGCCGTTAGAAGGGATCTTCTAGTCCAACCCCCTGCTTAGGCAGGAAACCTTATACCATTTCAGACAAATGGTTATCCAACATCTTAGTGCACTTGTCCAGAAGAAAAGAAGAAATCCATTTTTATACTGACATTTTAATGCCAACTTAAAAAAAGGAGGAAACTCAAATATAATTTGCTTAAAGGAATATCCATTAGACAATTGCACAAAAGGAAAGAACACACTTTCCTAAATATCTAAACAGAAGAATATTCCATTTGGGTGAGATCAACCGGAAGGACTGATGTTGATCTTCAAATGTTGACTTAATTAAGAGGGAGAATTTTTGAGAGCTTTAAGGTGGAATTGAAGGAGACGCAACTGACTCCAATGGAAGAAACAGTGCAGCTAACACCACAAGATCCTGCGGAAACCTCTTCTGTGCTTTTTGCTGAAAGTGGAAAAAATGAATGGATGATTGATGGATTTGCTGAATAAAAATGGTTGAAGATAGGAAGAAGAAAACAATGCTGTAACTTTAAAGAATTTGTAAGTGCTATAAAGGAGATTGGAAGCACTCCTTTCTTCTCTCCTCTCCTGTCCTCTCCTCTCCTCTCCCCTCCCCTCCCCTCTCCTCTCCCCCCCCCTCCCCTCTCCTCCCCTCCCCTCCTCCTCTCCCCTCCCACCCCTCTCCTCTCCCTGCACCTGTCTTTTCTACTTCTTTTATCTTTTATCTCTATTTCTTTCTCAATTTCACTCTATATAATTTCATATTTATCTTTTTGCTTATGGAAAATCTTTTATTATGTAGTGTGTGTGTATATGTGTGTGTGTGTGTGTGTGTATACATACACATACAGACACACACACACACACACATATATATTATAAAATAAATAAAAATAGTCAGTCTTAGAGCTGTTCAAAGAGAAGGCAACAGTAACCTCAATGCCTTGTAGTGATTTTGATCTGTCACAAGTCAGAAACTCCTCCACAAGTCTTCCATTCCAGAAAGAAAGAGAGGAAGGAAGGAAGGAAGGAAGGAAGGAAGGAAGGAAGGAAGGAAGGAAGGAAGGAAGGAAGGAAGGGAAAGTCCACTGATAGAAAAGGTGAGTGGTCTTTTCTCTGAGTTGGTAAAAATGTTTTCTGGAATTCAAGTCTCTTTTAGGTACAGTTTCACTTAGAGTCTATAATGTAGTAAATGTTGCACAATCATTTTTACAGGCTCTTATCTTCAGTAAATTAAATCCATTATCTTGGATTTACAAAATTCCTTTGTTGTTTTTGATACTTGATGCCTAATGCTTCAGCATTTGGTAAGTGAATGATTTTCTGCCATGCTTTTTTGAACTACCCTGCTTAGCTTACTGAAATGGGACAATAATTTCAAGTAGTTATCTTATAGATCTAGTTCTGGGGCATTTTCTCCCCCAGCTTTCAAGGATTATGTGTATCACTATAGTTTATTTAAGAGTACTGAATAACAAGCACTTGTTTCATAGAATTTCAGCTTCAGAACTTGACTGAATAAAGCTGGATGGATTAATGTTGTTTTTTTAGTGTTCTTCTTTCTTTGCCAATTAAAGCAATAAATACAACACAAAGGGATTAAATATAGCTAAGCCTAGTTTACGCTAACATCAGTAACTACATCTCTCCATAGTTTTCTATCCTTGATAATCATCCTTGTTTCTAGCTCATCCATATTCTAAATTCTGCATTCCCTTTTGTTTAAGTTTTCCTTGTTTCTGTTCTTTGGGATCTCATCAGCCGTTCGTCATTGGCTTTCTTATACTTTCCTTTCCTCTTGACACATTCACTCTTCCTTCCTATATTTATTTCATAATTCAAACATCACCCATTTTCTCTACAGAGCTGAACAATCTAGATTGTTCTTTCACACTTTACTCACTAATATATATTCAATCCATCTTCTTTTAGCATCCATTCATTCTTGACGCATCTTTTCATGCTTTACCCTACATGCTTAAGTAATTCATTTCCTCCTCATTCAATTCAGTATTATATTTCTTCTGAGTTACTGTACCTAACCTGTATTTCCACATAGCATGCATGTTATGATATACAGCCATTTTTCCTCTTTCCACAAGCTTTCATTCCTTGAAAGAGGTCATTTACCAATTTATTTCATGTTATCAAGATGGGGTTAACTTTTAGTGAACACAAGGGTTCATTTTCTCCTGGATTATCTGTCCCAGCCTGATCCTTCATATCTTCCAATGGTAAGATCACATATCTACCTTTTATCTATGTTTCAGGATTCGTAAGTGTTACGTATTGTATATAGTGTATAGTTGTCAGTTGGAGTTCTCATTCTGGTCCTCTGTTGGAGCGGGAAAATACTCTCTCCTGAATGGTTGTTAGGCTGATCAGTTTCATGTAAAAGGAGGGGGTCAGCCAGGGAGTTCAGTTGCAGTATTGAATAAAGAACTGTTAGAAATCACTCTGGCCTCGCCTCCATTCTTCGCCCAGAACATAACAATACATTTTCAAAATGTTCAGCCCATTTCCACATCTCTTACCAAGGTATCCAACTAATCTATTTGTTCTGGGCTGGGGTGCAGTTTCCAATTCACTTGCATATTTTTTGCTGCATTTTTTCTGGTCAAACCAAATTACTTTGGTCTTTGATATATTAATTTTCAGATCCAGACTTGGTTGCATATTTAAAAAAAAAGATTGCAGTAGCACAAGGCATTAATTTAAGTGGGGTGGAGAAATAGTTTAATGAAAAGAAGGTCTAGGGGTGACATGATAGCAGTGTTCCACTGTCTAAGTGGTTGCCATGAAGAAGGGGAAGTCAAGCTATTTTCCAAAGCACCTGAGGCCAGGACAAGATGCAATGAATAGAAACTAATCAAGGAGAGAAGCAACCTAGAATCAAGGAGAAATTTCCTGAGAGTGAGAACAATTAATCAGTGCAATGAGTTGCCTCCAGGAGTTCTGGGTGCTCCAACACTGGAGATTTTAAAGAAGAGATTGGACAACCTTTTGTCTAGGGATTGTAGGGATTCTTGCTTGAAGATCTCCACATCCCTTCCAACTCTGTTATTCTTTTATTCTGTAACTGCATGAGTTTGATTATGAAGAGGCTGTACTTCTAATTGAAAGTGTATATGAAGATTGCACCCCTGTCTGACCATTGGAAAAATTCCATTACTGCAACCTGACCAATGGGCTGAATGCTTTCAGATTATGATTCCTGTCTGACATTGACTCCCAATGGAAAGCCAAATGAGTTGCTGAGAACACCCAGGCATAGGAAGACATACAAATGACCCTACCCAGAAGATACCAGGCTTTGAACTACCATAATGTCATAATGTATACATGTACTCAGTGTTAAGTCTGTTTTCCAATAAAAGTAATCTGAAATTGAGCTAGATTTGTTGGAATTAGAGCAGGGGTGAAATCCAGCAGGTTCTGACAGGTTCTGGAGAACTGGTAGTGGAAATTTTGAGTAGTTCAGAGAACCAGCAAATACCAACTCTGGCTGTCCCAGAATGGGATGGGAATGGAGATTTTGCAATATCCTTCCCCCAGGAATGGGGAGGGAATGGGGATTTTGCAGTATCCTTCTCCTGGAGTGGGGTGGAAATGGACGTTTTGCAGTATCCTTCCCCTGCCATGTCCACCAAGCCACACCATGCCTACCAAGCCATCACCACAGAACTGGTAGTAAATTTTTTTGAATTTCACCACTGAATTAGAGCCTCTTTTTCATGGCGACACATGCTAAGTTGAAGTTCTCTCCTTTGAGAACTGGATTTTAAAAAATTCTTGGCAATATTGGAAAAAGGAATAGGTACATTTGCCTTTTCTGTAGGGATAAAGTCAGTGGTGAAATCCATTTTTTTTTTACTACCGGTTTTGTGGGCATGGTTTTGTGGGCATGGTTTAGCTTGGTGGGCATGGCAGGGGAAGGCTACTGCAAAATTCCCATTCCCGCCCTACTCCTGGGGGAAGGATATTGCAAAATCTCCATTCTCACTCCAGTCTAGGGCCAGCCAGAGGTGGTATTTGCAGGTTCTCTGAACTACTCAAAATTTCCTCTACCAGTTCTCCAAACTGCTCAAAATTTCCACTACCGGTTCTCCAGAACCTGTCAGAACCTGCTGAATTTCACCCTTGGATAAAGTCTACCAAGTTTCAGGTGATTAGTTTCTTGTGATTTAACAACTAGCAAGCCACAAAATAATGAATGTTTGAATGGGAAATGTTGTGAATAGATTCATAAACTGGTTAATGGAGAACACTTCCTGATTAAGCAGTGCAAGAAGCTTGAGTAAATTATAGTTTTGATGATGACTAATCACATAACCTCACATCTGTATGAACTTTGGAGTTGGGTCGGAAGGAGGGTTTTTGATTTCTGCTTTGCTTTGCAGGTAAGGTAGGAAAATAGAACTTACTTTAGTTCCTCATAGAAGGAGGAGGAGCAAATATAGAATCGCCATGTAGAGCGAAATCTCGAAAATGTCTGTGAAGACATGTTAGGATCAGAAAGAATTCTGCAGAGAAGAAGCTGAGTAAATAGAGGTTCCGGCTAGTAACTTAAGATGCTAAGTTTGCTAAAATGGATGAGACAGGTTTAATGGATATTTCAGATGGAATATGACCTGTGGGTTTCTCTTTATGTGCTGAAATTTTTAAACCACCCAATAGCATAAATTCTCTGGGCGACTTACGGTAGGAGCCAGTTCAACTGGTGAATCTCAAACAGATTGAGAATTTTTCACCATTTATGTTATATGACAGTGATGGCTAACCTTTTTGCCATCGCGTGCCAGGAAGGGGAGGTTCGTGCATGTGCGTGCCCACACCCATAATTCTATGCGCCCCGCCCTGCGCATGCAACTCCCCTCCCCCCCACTCCTGGCATGTGATGGTCTGGTAGGCCCATTTTTCTTTCTCACCCGGCTCCAGATCCTCTCTATGCATCTGGGGAGGGTGAAAACAGCCTTCCCCAGCCCCTTGGAGGCCCTCTGGAGGCAGGAAACAATCTCTTTCCCTATTTCAGGTGGGCCCAGAAGGCCCAAAAATCAGCTGGCTGGCACGCACATCCGCACCAGAGCTGAGCTGGTATGCCCACTGATATAGCTACGCGTGCCACTTGTGGCATGCGTGCCATAGGTTCGCCATCACAGATATATGAGATGCTGGATAAGACTGGGAAAAAAACCACACACAACCATCTGAAGGTGTACCATAGGAAGAAGACTGTTCAAGGGGAACAGCATATGGTAATCTTGGTCCAGATGACCCAACTACCATACAATAAGTGAAACTTATCTTGACCAAACTCAGAAGCCAAATTGGATTACGCCCTCATCTTCAAAAGTTCCTAGGTCACTAAGAAACTAGAACTCTTTTCCATTTCAATTGCAGATGCTGATGAGATCCACAAAACCATTCCTAACTCAATTGGCCAGGTTGATTAGCTATCAAATTCCAGATGAAAATAAGAACGTTCAGCTAAGGAGATAATTTTGGTGCAAGAAAGAGAATATCTGCTGGGTCCTTAAAATGATGCTAATTAGCTTGCCCTAACTGGATTCTGTCTGTGCACTTTTTATTACTAATTAATCTGGGTAGTATTCTTCTGCCTAGCTAGTTAAGTTCCATTAGAAACATCCCAAACTGTTTTTTTTAAAAAACATACATACACACAAACTTTCACCAGCAGCCCTTTCATTCTTTTTTCTTCTTCTTTTCTTTAGAGATTATTGTACTCTATTCCATCTTCATAGGATATTGCTTTCTTCTACTCCAGGCCATGTTAAGAGATAAATGACACTCATATTTGGAGAGACAGCCGTTCAAAGACCAGGAAGATTGCTGCAGAAATCCTCGTTCAGTCCTAGCTGTTTTCCCAAGCTCTGCCACTCAAGAGCAACAGCCAAAGGTTAATCTTGCAACACGTCAATTCGGGACCTCTGTCCACCCTCTTGCTTACTCTGTGATGCATATTTGATAAATCCGAGGCATTAGCATGTTAGGGAAAATATCGCTTGGCAATCTTCATATGGTGATGCCTAAAAAAAGGCCAGACTGTATTAACCCTGCCTTGAGTTATTTTTCTGCCCTACATAAACTTTGTTACAAGTGCTGCTGTAGTTTGCTTTATTCCAGCTCATCATTTTTCCCCCCTGGAGGTTTACAGTCTACAGTTTGGTTCCAGTCTCTGTATGAAATTAATCCCTGCCACATTCCTTTCCTTCTTCTCTTGGATGATCTTCTGGTTCCAAATTGTAAGGGTTTGTTTTCTTTCATTTTTGGCCACTCCTAAAGCCTCCCTTTATTTATATTAAAAAAAAAATGTCTACAGATGTAACTAAAGCATGCTTACCCTTTCTTCCCCTCTCTGTATGTATCTGTGAAACAGAAAAAGAATGTTCAGTGTTGAAGCCCCCACAAGCCATTTCACTGGTTAATTGTCCTCACTGTTAGGAAGTTTCTCCTTAATTCCAGATTGCTTCTCACCCAGATTAGTTTCCATCCATTGTTTCTTGTCTTGCTCTCTGGTGATTTGGAAAATAAGTTGACCCCTTCCTCTTTGGGGGAAGCCTTTAAAATACTGCTATCATGTCCAGGGGTGAAATGCTCCTGGTTCGGACCGGATCGCCAGAACCAGTAGCAAAAATCCCTGTGCGCACACACCCCCCATGTCCAGCTGAGCGGCACTATCATCAGAGGCGCTTTTTTTTTTTACTTTTAAAAGTATTTTTTCTACAACCTCTTCTGACGAAAAAATGCTTTTAAAAGTAAAAAAAAAAAAGCGTCTCTGATGATCGTGCGGCTCAGCTGGGATCCTCAGAGGCTTTTCAAAGCATTTTTTTTTCTGCAACCTCTTGGCCGAAGAGGTGGTAAAAAAAAATGCTTTGAAAAGTCTCTGACGATCCCAGATGAGTTGCCTGATCAGCAGAGAGGCTTTTTAAAAAAATATCTCTCTGCTGATCAGGCAACTCAGCTGGGATCACCAGAGAGGTATTTTTAAAAAAGCCTCTCTGATGATCCCAGCTGAGTTGCCTGATGAGGCTTTTCAAAGCATTAGAAAAAATGCTTTGAAAAGTTAAAAAAAAAAGTTGGCCACGCCCACCCAGTCACATTACTCCCACCCCCACCACCAAGCTACACCCACCGAACCGGTAGTAACAAATTTTACATTTCACCCCTGCCCCATTCCTTCTTTTCTCTAGACTAGCCAAACCCAAATCCTGCAACCGTTCTTCCTATGTTTTAGTCTCCGGGCCTTTAATCATTTTACTTGCTCTCCTTTGCACTTTTTTTTAAAAAAAGTCTCCACATCTTTTTAAAATGTGGTTACCAAAACTGGATGCAGTATTCCAGATGTGGTCTTACTAAGGTTTTGCAAAGCGGTACTAATACTTCATGTGATCTTGACTCTATCCCTCTGTTTATGTAACCAAGGATTGCATTAGCTTTTTTTGGGGGGGGGGGGCTGCTGCCGCACACTGCTGGCTCATATTTAAGTGATTTATTAATCATTTAATATTATGAATTAATGATTAAGATTTATTAATGAAAATATATCATAAGGATGGAGAAAAGCTAGCATTTACCTACATACCACAGCAGAAGAGTCCAAGAGCATCTGATCAAGGCAAGTATGCTTGGGAAGTATGGCTGAAGGAAGTGACTGAAAAATTAACAATCTCTTTTAAAGAACAAATAGAGGAATAGCGAACGAGGGAATACATAGTCAATTCCTCAAGTCTCCATTTATAATTCTTTGCACCTTTGTGATTAACAGATTAACAGAGTTGGAAGGGACCTTATAGGTCATCTAGTCCAACCCCCCTGCTCAAGCAGGAGACCCTATACCATTTCTGACATATGGCAGTCCAATCTTTTCTTGAAAGTCTCGAGTGATGAAGCTCCCACAACTTCTGAATTCAAGCTGTTCCATTGGTTGATTGTTCTTACTGTCAGAAAGTTCCTCCTCATTTCTAGGTTGAATCTCTCCTTGGTCAGTTTCCATCTGTTATTCCTTGTCTGGCCTTCAGGTGCCTTGGAAACTAGCTTGACCTCCTCCTCTCTGTGGCAGCCCCTCAAATATTGGAAGACTGCTATCATGTCTCCTCTGATCCTTCTCTTCACTAGACTAGCCATGCCCAGTTCCTGTAACAGTTCTTCATATGTTTTAGTCTCCAGTCCCATAATCATCCTGGTTGCTCTCCTCTGACTTTTTTTAGAGTCTCAACATCTTTTTTATAGTGTGCTATATTATATATTAATAGGCTTTTTTCAGATTGCTTTCAATCTGATGAAAGTGAATATGAGAGAAGAACATTTTTCAGATATTCTCATTGGTGGGGTATAGTATTTTTTTGCCTTTCATTAGAAAATGGTCAACAGGAACATTTCTATCCATGTCTTTAGTTGTGTCAAAGGTGCCTTTTTTTTTTCTTTAAAAGGCAACTGGACTGGTTTGTTTCCTTGAAGAAGAAGAAAACATTTCATTTCTCATCCAAGAAGCTTCATCAGTTCTGATGGCAGGGGCGGTGGAAGAATAGAAATAATAAAAGTAGAAATAGAAATAATGAAATAGGAATAGGAATAGGAATAGGAATAGGAATAGGAATAGGAATAGGAATAGGAATAGGAATAGGAGTAGAGTAGAGTAGAGTAGAGTAGAGTAGAGCAGAGGTTTGGAGGAACGTTGTCCATGGGGTCATAATGGGTCGGACATGACTTTGCAACCAACAACAACAACAACAACAACAACAACAGAGTAGAGTAGAGTAGAGTAGAGTAGAGTAGAGTAGAGTAGAGTGGACTAGAATAGAATAGAATAGAATAGAATAGAATAGAATAGAATAGAATAGAATAGAATAGAATAGAATAGAA
>WNWU01000033.1:9452777-9463237 GCA_012654045.1 Ptyas mucosa | reverse complement strand
TAGATAGATAGATAGATAGATAGATAGATAGATAGATAGATAGATAGATAGATAGATAGATAGATGATAGATAGATAAGTCAAGGGCAACTTCTTAGATCAAGTGACTTCTCCCAGGAATCTTATTAATAAAGATCTCATGATCATATGAAAATTTTGAGGGGAATGAGAGGAACACACTACTTAGTAAATAAATAAATAACAATCCAAAGAGATTGTGCCTTCTTAAAGTACGGTAGTTTTTTGTGAAACAAGAAAAGCAGAAAACACAGGGTTATTATTATTATTTTACAAAACATTGGAATTGTTTGAATGTTGGAACTAGAACTTTCTGTGAAACTTTCTCCTGGAGGAAGCCTCTAGATAGCTGGCCCAATCTTTCCCTGAATTTACTCACATCTTTTTCTCCCTATTACTGACATAAGCCATATGTCCTCAGGACTAGAACAAAACATGTGACACATGTTTGCAAATTCAGAACTTAACCACAGAGAATAAATAACCAATGCTTTCTTCCCTTCATTTGAAAAGGCAGAAGCAGAGAGAGAAACAATCGCGTTTTGGCAACAATGGGAATGCAGCACGTACTGAGATATCAATTCCGTTTAGAGGAAAACCATGAGTGTTGGCAAGCATTTGCAACTTTGATTGTCAGCTGATGTATTTCTGCAGACAGGCCATCTCAAAGGCTAGAGGATGGCAGTCCATTAAACTGTTCATCTCCGAGAATTGAGATGATGCCTTTTGACTTTTCAGCAACATGTCAGGGAAATATGCTTTACTAGGTTGTCAATTTCATTATTTCGGGCTTATTTCCAAACATGCCATGCAGGTCAGAATTAATCTTTGTAATAATGAGGTCAGAGTCGACTCTATAGCGAAACATTTAGACAAAGCTGACTTTTGGTCATGCTGTCAATTTTTAGCTGGAGATTTGCTGCACATGGGAGCATTGATGATGTCAAAACACTTTTAAGGAAAAGTAGCATGCGACCGTAGATCTACCGTCTTGGAAAAGTTGCCATCTCAGGAGGATTGGCTTTGACTCCACCCCAAGTAGGCCAAATGAAGATTCTTTTTGTTACAGCTTCTCCCACTTTTCATTCTGCAAGCGAGAAAAAGAGGCACAAATGTAGAACAGCCTTGATTAAATCTTTTTTTTTTCTCCCCCTAACCATTTCTCTCCAGAGGTCTCATTTGCTGCTAAGAAATGTTAACCTCGCTGTCAAAATTCAGGAAATGGCTACACAAGCAAGATTTTAATGATTGCCTGGTTACATTTTAACGTTCTTGTTTGGAAGTTAAGATAATGGAAAATATATGTTGTCTTTAAATTATGTGTGCAGTCGGTTGAATTTCAGCAGTATCCAAGACTGCAAATACGCGATCGCTAAATAGTTTTTTTTAAAAAACAAAGCCCTCAACAACAATTTGTTCAAAAAAATAAAAAAATAAAACTCATAGTGCACCCATTACTGACTAGTTAACAAATAATTTTTTAAAATAATCACATGTTTGCATTTTTCTGTTTTTTTACACACACACACACACACACACACACACACACACATGAAAAAGATGTCAACATAGCCATTCTACAATTGCTGAAAATATATCTGAATCTTCGAGTCTTGTTATTGATTTGGTCTTTTCTGGCAAGAAACTGAAAAATAACACCAAGAAAACCAACTCCTGTTTATATAAGGCTAGTTCTGCTTCGATTACAAGCTCTGAGGATGCCAACTTCCTGTAAGCTGAGATTGCTCTGTAACACGTATGAAGAACTGAGTCTGCCTTATCTCTGATTTTTATTCTATTTCAGTTTGGACACTGAGCTTGCTGGGAGATTCTATCAGGGCAGGAAAGCTGTTGCATGCTTTTGTGTGAAGATCAGTACACTCCTATCTGTAATGTTGGTTTTCTTCCACTGAGTGCACAGCTTTGGGATAGATGCTCATGGAGCAGTGAATGGAGGAAGGGCACTTCCTCCTTGCCATCCAGATGAGTCAAATGAATCTTGGCCATCAATGTGGTATCAGCTGTCACCACCCCATCGCTCACACACCCAACGGCTTTGTCCTGTTTCTCGAATGTTTCTCGAATACAGCTCATCTGTCTGGAACCCGCACTGCATATCGGACATTAATACAATTGAGTGAGTCCAGAGATATTTCATGAGAAGAGTCCTCCACACCTTTGCTCACAATAGAATACCTTATGCCACCAGGTTTGAAATCTTAAGATTAGACAATTTAGAACTACGCTGCCTTCAGTCTTACCTAAGCATAGTACACAGAATTATCTGCTACAATGTCCTACCTGTCAATGACTACTTCGGCTTCAACCGCAACAATACACGAGCACACAATAAATACAAACTTAAGGTAAACCGCTCCAAACTCGATTGCAGAAAATACGACTTCAGCAACAGAGTGGTCAAGAACTGGAATGCACTACCTGACTCTGTGGTTACTTCCCCAAACCCCCAAAACTTTAAGCTTAGACTGTCTACTGTGGCCCTCACCCCATTCCTAAGAGGTCTTTAAGGAGTGTGTATAAGCACACCAACATGCCTACCCTCCCTGTCCTAAAGTCCGCTTTTTTTTGTACCCATTTCCTGTATTCATAATCATGTTTATACTTGTATCTGTTATTTTATACATGCTTGACAAATAAATAAATAAATAAATAAAAATAAAATACATAAAACCAGAGAAGATGGCCTGAGGTTCTAGGTGCAGTTACAATAACTATAAAATACAATAGATTTGTTTTTTTAAAAAATCTATGACTGAAAAGGAGCAAGGTGACTCGCTTGATTAGGATGCTGGGTTGGAGGTTAGCAAGCTTGTGTTCGAGACCCAAGTGCTACCATGGGGTGGAGGGAGCTCCCGTTCTTTGCTCCAGCTCCTTTTTTCAGGGGACATGAAAGAAGCACAGGATAATGAGGCAAAAAAGGAGAAATCCAGAAAAGGCCTCACTGAAGGCCATTGTTTTAGGCTTATAGTTTAAAAGAAATAAGAAGCAAAGGAAGCTTTGGAGAGACCAGGTGATGGAAAGGTTAGGAAATCAGGGGATAGCCTTGGATAGTACAGTGGTCTAAAGCCCTGTTATTAACATCAGCTGCCTGCAATTACTGCAGGTTCGAATCTCACCAAGGCTCAAGGTTGACTCAGCCTTCCATCCTTTCTAAGGTAGGTAAATTGAGGACCCAGTTTGTGGGGGCAATAAGTTGACTTTGTATAAATATACAAAAGTATGAAGGCTATTGCTTAGCGCATTGTAAGCCGCCCTGAGTCTCCGGAGAAGGGTGGCATATAAATCAAATTTAAAAAAAAAACCAGATATCATATTGCTAGAACTAAAAGTAAGCATGATGATTTCTCTCTGTCACATGTAGAATATTAATCTGATTATGATTGTCTGTTAGGAATTTTTGTAACCTCCAGATAGAATCATCTTAGCCTCACCTCACTTGCTGTTCACATAATCATCTTCTCTCTATTTGTTAGAACAGTTAACCCACATACAATTTTATAAGTATATATATATTCATTTATTGCTAGACCTGCATTCATTAGATTCCATCTAATGCCCATCATTTTAAAAAGAATTATCTCAAGTATTACTAACCTTCATCGTAAGGCAACCTTGTTTTCCACTTAATTGATAATTATGTACCATTAAGTCAACATCAACTCTTAGTGTCCACATAGACAAACCTTCTCTAGGATGATCTATCCTCCACCTGAACCTTCAGATTTTCCAAAAGTATATCCATCACTGCTGTAATCAAGTCCATTTATGTTGCTGCTAGTTGTCCTTTTTTCCTCTTTCCTTCTACATTTTCAAGCATTATTTTCATAGGTATTGTATCTTTGTACAATATTTCCAACATATGATAATCTGAACATTTACATTTCAAGTGAGAAATTTAGATGGATTGGTTCTATAGTGCACTGTTTTCTTGTCTATCCATGCTAGTCTTAGGTAAACTATAGAGACAATATTGGTTGACTTATTAATGACTTGTGGGAGAACCAACATATAGTTGATGTATTCATCCTTATGCTTTTTGATCACAGTGGCTTTCAGTACCATCAGCTATGATATCCTTCTGGATTGGCTGCAATGATTGGAAATGCGGGGCACTGTATTATATTCTCCATGTTCCCCTGCAGCCATGTTTGGTCAGGACAAACAAAAGGGTGAAGTCATGTCTGTGACCTCTAGTTTGTGAGGTGCCTGAGGGCTCAGCACCCTCGTCCCACCTGTCTATGGAGAGACATGTGCAGATCTGTACATTGGGGAAACAAAACAACCACTTCATAAATGCATGGCACAACATGGCAGAACGAACCCATGAGGACAAGTTTCTGCAGTCCATCTTCATTTAAAAGATAAAAGGCCACTCTTTTGAAGATAGCAAAGTCCACATTTTGGACAGAGAGGACCGCTGGTTTGAAAGAGGGGTCAAAGAGGCTAACTATGTCAAAATTGAACAATCCTCTCTCAACAGAGGGGGAGGGATATGACATCATCTATCTCCAGTCTACAACACAGTCCTTTCAGCAGTTCCAAGAAGGTTCTACACCCATTTGCACTTTGAGGACACAGCTCAACTTCCAAGTGGTCTCAACTATTCTCTAAAAGAATGCAAATGACCAGCTGTCTGCAAGGAGTATAAATCCTTCCATTCCCCACCACCCAGTCAGAGCTGAAGAATCTTCTTGGATGAGAAATGAAATGTCTTCAAAGAAAAACCAGAAAGTCCAATTGCCTCTTGAAAAGGCACCTTTGGGATCTCATCCTCACCTTTAAGTGAGGTAATTTGCTAATGAGGAGTCCAGTATCAACAATATGCAGATTATACACAACTGTAAAACAATCCCAGACAAATGCCTGACCTAGTGTCAGGCTCAATCCTACCAAGACAAAGTCAGGATTTTTTTGGCCTCATGGATCTGAGACTTTCCACCAATGGCCTTGGCTGGAATGCATCACCACATTAAAAATTAGTATGTAAACTGGGGTTGTCCTGGATTCACAAATTCTACTGAAAGAGCATGTGGCAAGTATCACCATGCGTAGATTTAGTGTTCCAAATGGGAGTCCCCTCACATCATAGTAATATCACAAATGGACTATTGCAACACACTGTATGTGGGATTACCTTTGAAGACCACAGAGAAGCTACAGAGTCCATAATGCAATGGCATAAACAATGATGGGCACATTACATTATGCCTATGTCACCATTGGCTGCATTGGTTTCTAGGGTTTTTGCTCACAAGTATAGGTTAAGTGTGATTTCCAACTCTGATAGTTATTTTTTCAGAGTTTTCTTACTTTTCTTTTCTTTCTTTCTTTCTTTCTTTCTTTCTTTCTTTCTTTCTTTCTTTCTTTCTTTCTTCTTTCTTTTTCTCTTTCTTTCTTTCGATGTATTGTGTTATTTCTGGATGCATATATTATTTTTGTTGTTTTTCTGTTTTATTTTTTTTTCCTGTCCTTGGAATTGTCTAGGAGTCAGCCAGCCACTATATCTAAGAAAATATATAGATATGTTCATACATACATTCATGATTCAAACATATTTTAAGGGTTTTTTTTTATTTTACTGGGTTCTTTTGTTTTATTTTTTACCACCAGAAAAGAAAGTGGAGAATATCCCACTTTAAAAAACAGTAATATTTTCATCGTATATAATGCGTTATGTTTTATGAATTGACCAAAAAATATATATCCAAGGTAACACTAATAATGCAACCCTTTTAACAATTATTACTGAGCTATTGTGACAATTCATTTTTTAAAAAAAGAATTATAAAGATGTTTTAAAAAGTGTGTGTCTGCAACACAAAGTTAATGCTCATGATAATAAATTATACAGTGTTAATTACGATTATAAAACCTTTCAATAAAGCATTATTATAAACGCAGAGTGTACTTGTTATCATTTAATAATCCACAAATGAGTCATACATGCACTGAGGATTCTTCTATCCCTTTTTCGTTCTGGAATTTTTTGAAGCAATCCTCCTTTATCAATTCTGAGGGGGGGGAAAAAGTTCTGCGAGGGATACATAAGTTCTGGTTGAATTTTAATTTTTTATATGGACAAAGATAAAAAATTTAAACCAGTGCAGGGATCTTCACTGCTCATCAACGTCATTCAACCATCACCCTCTCTCCTTTTTCCCTAACAACACCCAGAGATTCCACTGGGTTTAGAAAAACACTCTGCCTTCCATACACACAAACACCTATTTTTCTGCTAAATTAGCTCTCCCTGAGAATGGATGATATTTGTGCTGAACGCCACACGCCCATATAGATTGGATGGTGAAAATGCTCATGTTTTCTTTAGAGGTCAGTTATTTTCAATTGAGTTCAACGTGCATTATTTATGTTTGCCTTTATTTATGTGTAATATATAAATCAAATATTTATGCATAAAGATGACCATTAGCAAAAAAGCACGTCTGGCTGATGAAAACAAAAAAACAAAAAACAAAGATCCAAGAAGGAATGTAAAAGAATTGGAAGGATGAAGTGGGTTCAAAAATTGAGACGGTGATTTACCCCCGTTTGACATAACCCATCATGGATGATTTGAGAAGTTATCACCCAGCAGGGCTTTTGCAGCTAAGCTGTTCCACTAGTTAATTGTCTTCACTGTTAGGAAGTTTCTCCTTAATTCCAGGTTGCTTCTCTCCTTGATTAATTTCCATCCATTGGGATCAGTGGTGAAATGTAAAATTTGTTACTACTGGTTCCATGGGCATGGCTTGGTGGTGGTGGGGGTAATGTGACTGGGTGGGTGTGGCCAACATTTGTTTTTAATTTTAAAAGCATTTTTTATACAACATCTTCAGCCGAAGAGGTTGCAAAAAAAATGCCTTTAAAAGGCTCTGACCATCAGGCAACTCAGCTGGGATCATCAGAACCTTTTAAAAGCATTTTTTTAACAACCTTTTCGAGAGGTTGTATTTGTATTTGTATTTAAAAGCATTTGTAGAAAAAATGCTTTTAAAAGACTCTGATGATCCCAGCTGAGCCGCGCAATCATCAGAGGTTTTTTTTTTTACTTTTAAAAGCATTTTTTTGGCCGAAGAAAAAATGCTTTTTTAAAAAAAAAAAAAGCTGCTGATGATCGCGCGGCTCAGCTGGGCATGGGTGAGGGGGGGGGGCAGGGATTTTTGCTACCGGTTCTCCAAACCACCTGCCACCATCGCTACCGGATCAGGCGATCCGGTCCAAACCAGGAGCATTTCACCCCTGATTGGGATGTAGATTCTTGGGAAGGATTTAATAGGTGGATAAAAATGCCAGATCCACTCTAAACGTGTGGCTGATTGTGCAACCAATTAAGATAAAATTTCTTTTGGATATTTTTTTTAATTGATCTTAGCTTGCTGTATGCTGTTCAGTGACACTTGATTGTTAGATGGGTGTGACCGTATAAATTTATATAAATCAGGGGTGTCAAACTCGATTTCATTGAGGGCCGGATCAGGGTTATGTTTGATCTCGGAGCGGGCATGACCAGGGTGGGCATGGCCAGCTCAATGTCACTTGTGTTGGGGGCAGGGGTGAAATCCAAAATTTTTCTCTACCGGTTCTGTGGGTGTGGCTTGGTGGATGTGCGCAAGGGAAAGATATTGCAAAATCTCCATTCCCTCCCCTCCTGGGGGAAGGATACTGCAAAATCCCCATTCCTTCCCCACTCCTGGGGGAAGGATATTGCAAAATCTCCATTCCCACCCTACTCTGGGGCCAGCCAGAGGTGGTATTTGCCGGTTCTCCGAACTACTCAAAATTTCCGCTACCGGTTCTCCAGAACCTGTCAGAACCTGCTGGATTTCACCCATGGTTGGGGGACACCTGTGGTGGCCCGAGTGCTCTGCCAGAGAAAACGGGCTCCTGAGCTCCGTTTTCAGCTCCGATGGCCTCCTGTAACCCTCTGCCAGCGAAAACCCTCTCCCGAGCTCCATTTTCACTGGGAGAGGCACTTTGCTGTTTCCAGAGCGGCCCTGCAGGCCAGGTCTAAGCACCCTACAGGCTGGATCCGGCCCCCTGGCCTTGAGTTTGACACCCCTGATATAAATGATAAATAAGCAGTGAGTGGCAACACTGAAGCCTCAAAGTGGCTGTATTACTTGGAACCCTGACAATGAGATTATGAGAAACGGTTCTTGCATTGTGAAAATTAAACAACTTGATACCAGACAGTTCTGTTACCAAAACAGGAGATGACTGGGAACAAGGTATCCAGTTCAAAGAAAATTGTGTTTTTATCTCTTTCTCCTGTCTGAATCATCAGTGTCGGCTGGCGACCTCCAGGGGGAGAGCTTTCTCTGTGGGCGCACCTACCCTTTGGAATCAACTGCCCCTGGAGCTCCGGGTGACCCCCGACCTCCGCTCTTTCCGTTGCAACCTGAAAATGTGGCTGTTTCGTTTGGCTGGCCTGGACTGATGGGGTTTTAATTTTTAACTTGTTAGTCTTAATTGCACTTTTAATTGTTAAATTGTGAGATTTGGATTTAATTTCTTTTTAATTTTTTCATTAGATGTTTTTTTACTGTTGTGAACCACCCTGAGTCCGGCTGGAGATAGGGCGGCATATAAATCTCAATCAATCAATCAATCAATCAATCAATTCGTAGGCTAAAGACATCTAAACTTCATTTCACTATACATATAGTTTACTGGAATTCTTTTGTAAAAGTTTCCCACAATAAATATTCTTTTCAGAAGTTGTATCTCTGTTTACCTGTTTCCAGTCCTGTTTGCTGAGAGAAGTCTGACATGAAGGGAATAAATTCGGACCAGAGAGCTACATCAGGGGGCTAGAGGAGATGAGAATTCAGGCTACATCTCTCTCCCTCTCCCTATCATATCCTCTTCTGAGACTTTTCCAATTTTGGGAGGTACGTAGGGAAATCAGATCTATCTTACTCCTGTCCTGCTTCAGGTTTCAACCACACATACCCAGTTTCCTGGGAGATTATCAGTTTTACTTTCAGGCAATGGAGTTAGCACTATAGCAAGGAATGTCAAACAAAGCAAAAGTTTGGCCTCAAAGAGGAGCATGCAGAAGAGTTGTTGAAAACAAGTCCAGGTTTTAAGAGCTGCAACAAGGTTGTCAGCCAGTCCAAAGATCTAAGGTCCAAGAGAGTAGAACTCACACACTGGAGTCATGCACCAGCCAGATGTTATTTCCAGCAAAGAGAAGAGGAGTACAGCGAGTCTTTTTTGTAGACTGCAGCCAGCTGTCAGAAATCAGAAAGTGTTTCTCCATGGCTTGATAAGTGACCTAGTAGACTTCTTCTGTCCTGCTCTCCCTTCTACTCATTTGATACGGGACTGAGAGGCATTTCATCATCCTCATCTGACAGATCCAGCTGCTCAGGTGGTCCTTGTGATTGATCAGTCTCATATGATGTCCTTCCTGAGGCTGACATTCAACTGGAGCAGCTTCTGGCTCTCAAACTGAGTCCAGACCAGAGCTATGGCAATTCCATAGAAGCTAAACTATGGTAAAGGTAAAGGTTCCCCTCGCCCATATGTGCTAGTCATTCCCGACTCTAGGGGGCGGTGCTCATCTCTGTTTCTAAGCCGAAGAGGCTGCGCTGCCTGATGACAATTCCATGGTCATGTGGCCAGCATGACTAAATGCCGAAGGCGCACAGAACGCTGTTACCTTCCCATCAAGGTGGTCCTATTTTTCTACTTGCATTTTTACGTGCTTTCAAACTGCTAGGTTGGTAGAAGCTGGGACAAGTAACGGGAGCTCACTCCATTATGTGGCACTAGGGATTTGAACCGCTGAACTGCCGACCTTTCTAATCAACAAGCTCACTGTCTTAGCCACTAAGCCACCGCATTCCCCCAAACTATGATACACCCCCTTAACAAGCAGGCTGTGTTATTGACTCTTAATGAGATTGTTACCAGCACATTTTCTCTGAAATGTCTTCAAATTTTCCCTAACATGATATTTCAAGGTGACTTTACAGGTTTTAGATTAAACAAAATTTACAGGGACATTGCAGGGAAAGGACTGTGTTGTAGACTGGAGATAGATGATGTCATATCCCTCCGCCTCTCTCAACAGTTCCAAGAAGGCTCCACACCCATTTGCACTACTCAGGTGACTCTGACAACACAGACAAACCTCCAGGTGGTCTCAATGACTCACTAAAAGAATGCAAATGACCAGCAGTCTGCAAGGAATATAAATCCTTCCATTCCCCACCATCCAGTCAGAGCTGAAGAAGCTTCTTGGATGAGAAGCGAAACATCTTCAAAGAAAATACAAGAAAGTCCAGTTGTCTCTTGAAAAAGCACCTTTGGGATCATCAATGCTAGTAGGCAGTAGGGTTGATCTCAGTTTGTATTCTTGTGGTTTGCCCTATTAGTGTTGGTGTGAGTGATCTTTGTGGTTCTTTGGTTGGGCTG
>WNWU01000033.1:9440743-9452767 GCA_012654045.1 Ptyas mucosa | reverse complement strand
GTCTGCGGGTGACGCATCCGGCCCATGGGCCACCAGTTTGACACCCCTGCAGTAGAATATAAATTGAGAGCAAACCCCCACTCCCTACTAGTATTGATGATGTTACCTGGTTTGGGTAATGATACATGTCCAAGGAAACAACCAAGCTCAGAGACCACCAAGGACCCCTCATTTGAACCCTGAGCTACAAATTTATTTATTATTTATTGATTGATGGATTCAATTTATATGCCGCCCTTCTCCGGAGACTCAGGAGAAGGCTTACAATGCATTAAGCAATAGCCTTCAGACTTTTGTATATACCTGCTTAGTCGGGCTTTCAGGACCCCCCTAAGCGGTGTTCTTTTTTGTACAAAGTCAGCTTATTGCCCCCACAATCCGAGTCCTCATTTTACCTACCTCGGAAGGATGGAAGGCTGAGTCAACCTTGAGCCTGGTGAGATTCGAACTTGCAGTAATTGTAGGCATCTGGTGCTGCTTAACAGCACTTTAGTCTGCTGCGCCACCAAGGCCACCAAGAATATTCTTTTCTATAGGTATCTTTCGAAATAGCCAGCTGATTCTGCAACGCTTAGTATCCAAAGTAACTGGGTCAGTGGTGGAATTCAATTTTTTTTACTACCGGTTCTGTGGGCGTGGCTTGGTGGCATGGTGTGGCATGGTGGGCGTGGTGTGGTGGGCATGGCAGGGGAAGAATACTGCAAAATTCCCATTCCCACCCCACTCTGGGGCCGGCCAGAGGTGGTATTTACCGGTTCTCTGAACTACTCAAAATTTCCGCTACCGGTTCTTCAGAACCTGCTAAATAGCTCCCCTGAACTGGGTGCATTGGTCCAGGTATGAAGCTTATGACCATTGACTTCTCCCATCTAACCTGCCTTCCTGCTTAATAATAACAATTTCAGGGGTGCTTTTGGCCTACTTGATTTTTTTTACCAAGTCCAGCAAGATTACTAGGCTCCATAAAGGACATCTATTGGATGTTGATGGGTTAATAGTATCCCATGGATTGATAGCTGAGATCTGGCTAAATCTGATAAAAAGAAAGCAAGACAAATGGGGAGGCTGAAAAAGAGATGTTTCAAGAGGATTGAACAGGATGCACAGATTACAGCTTTCTATGTAAAAGTGTATTGTCTTCTACCCATTTCAGATAAGGGCAGAGAGAAAGTGGTTAAAGGTACAGGTATTTTGGACAAAGTGCTTAAAATGAAGCTTGTTATGGGAACTATGTACTGGAAAGTGGATAAACACTAAGGGATGAAACTATTCTCAGCTCTGATGGTTATCTGTCCTCTCTATTAACAGATAAAGACTTTTCTTTAGAATGCTTTTAATGGGATTAGAGAAAGAGAAACCAGCTAAAATGTTATTTGTTATGTTTCATTTGTCTTTTTTTTTCTTCATTTCCTTTCATGAAGGGCAGACATTCAGCCTTTGAATGTCTCCTTTGAAAAAAAACATTTTCCGATATATTTTAAATGTTACACAATTTGGGGGAACTCTGGTATAGAGTCATTCAGAGTTGGCAAGAAGGCAGCCATTGTAAATTGAAGAACTAACTAAATAAATGCAATTTAATGGATTCAATTTATCTACCACCCGACTCCAAACTGACTGGATGGTTTATAATCAAATGAAATATAATAGAAAATACAATATAATACAAGACATGGAATTTTTTTTTAAAAAAAAGATGGTGAGTCTGGCCACCAAGCAAAAAAGTATTGGACCAAAATACAAGGTTGGTTACAAGATTTAATACATTGTCGAATTGAGCTAAATCCGAAAACATTTCTCCTGGGAATATTAAAAACTAAATATGATAAAAAAAAATTAAGATATTTGATCCTACATATACTAACAGCAGCAAGAATTGCATTTGCGCAATATTAGAAGGAATGCCCCACCATGCCCAGCTGACCCGCACGATCATCAGAGGCTTTTTAAAAAAAATTTTAATAGCATTTTTTCTACAACTTCTTCCGACGAAAAAATGCTTTTAAAAGTTAAAAAAAAAAAGCCTCTGATGATCGCCCGGCTCAGCTGGGATCGCCAGAGGCTTTTCAAAGCATTTTTTTTCTGCAACCTCTTGGCCGAAGAGGTGGTTAAAAAAATGCTTTGAAAAGTCTCTGACGATCCCAGCTGAGTTGCCTGATTGGCTGAGGCTTTTCAAAGCATTAGAAAACATGCTTTGAAATTTTTTTTTTTAAAGTTGGCCACGCCCACCCAGTCACATTACCCCCACCACCACCAAGCCACGCCCACAGAACCGGTAATAACAAATTTTACATTTCACCTCTGCTTAGAATTAAAAGAAAAAGATGATTCAGAATATTATGCAGTTTGGGAAAAATGGTATAAGTGGATAGACAACAGAAACAAAAATAGGTAACATACACAAGGAAGTTGAGGATGTATGTATATAATGTATATATTACATGAACTGTTAATCCAAAGTATATAAAAATGACGTCTGTTTGACTATGTACTAGAGTTGTGGAAAAGAAAAACCACAATAAAAAATATTTTTTTAAAAAGAAAGAAAATGCAATATAATACAAGGCAAGGAATTTAAAAACAAAGATGGTGAGTCTGGGCACCAAGTTTTTAAGATATCCAACATAACATCAGTGTGAGAGCAACATGGAAATCGAGAGGAGCCTCATTCCAAAAGGCAGGTACAATGACAGGAAAGCCATACTTTCTGGACCTGACTAGATGACTCTCAAGGGACCTAGAGTATACCAGTTGGGTTGAACCAACCAGTTTGATATTCATTCCTCATGAAATCAGCCTAAAGGCCATGTAGGCACAGCTCATAACCAGGGGTGGGATTCAGCCGGTTCGGACCAGTTCAGGCGAACCAGTAGTTATGACCTGCGGGTGTGCCCGCCCACCTCCCCTGCCGCTATGCCGTCCTATTTAGCTGTGTTGTTTTGGGCACAAAACGAGAGTGCGTGCATGCTCACATTTTTGGTGCTGGGGTGAACCGGTTGTTAAATTTTGTGAAGCCCACTTCTGCTCATAACCAACTCCTTGAATTACACCAGGAAGCTTCAACTCCTAGAATTCCTCTGATTTCACGAAGGATGAATATCAAACTGGCTGGTTCAACTCAACAGGACTGGTATACTCTAGGTCCCTTGAGAGTCATCTAGTGCCTAGAGCCAGGTGATCAAGGCAAGGCAGACCTTTAGAGGTGGGGTCTCCAACCTTGGCAGCTTTGCTGGCTGAGGAATTCTGAGAGTTGAAGTCCACAAATCTTAAAGTTGCCAAAGTTGGAGACCCCTGCTTTATTGTCCTCAAGAAGTGTTCAACAAATGCCCCTCCAATGGCCATTAAGGCTTCACCCCCACATTACCCTGAAGCCAGACACCCTCAGTCCCCCAAACAACAGCCCATATATTACCAGGAAAGTCCACAAGGCAAAATCCAGGCATCAGACAAATGGCAGTCTTCAGGGCAACGACAAGTTACAAGGCAAAGGCAGTTCTGAAGGTAAAGCAAAGCAAAGGGCAAAAGTGTTCCTCAAGGTTAGGGCAAGACAAATGGCAATCGTCAAAGTAAAGACAGGTTACAAGGAAAGGCATTTCTGAAGGTAAAGTCCACACGGCTGCGGTAAGATAAACAGCAGTCCTCAACGCATAAAGCAGTCCTCGAAGCAAGGCAAAAAGGCACGAGTCAAAGCCAGGAGAGTGTAATCCAAAACAAACATTTGTTCCTGGCAAAGACTAACTCCCTATGGCTTCTCCTTAAGTTACTCCATCCCAGCTGTTCCTTGTTTGGAGGGGTGGGGCAACTTCCTCCTGAATAGCCTTGCAGCCCTTCTCTGGGCTTGCCTATGCTCTGCTGTCCTTGCCCTTGGATCAGTGGAGGAGGCAGCTGTTCCTCATCAGAGGAGATACCGTGCCTATCAGTACCACTGCCTGTCAGCAGCCAATCCTCCCCTGTATCTGTGAAGGCAGGCAGCTCTCTGTCTGGTCAACCACCTCCCCCAATGCCTAAGGGGCCCAGGACAGCATCATCCTCAGCCTTGGCCTCTCCAAACATGCCAAGGAAGACATCCCATCTCTTTTGGACGGTCCTCCTCCTCCTCCTCCTCCTCCTCCTCCTCCTCCTCCTCATCCTCATCCTCATCCTCATCCTCATCCTCATCATCATCACCAGACTCCAATGGGGGCCATGACAATGTCCGTCATTGCCTTCATTACTGTATTCTGGACCACTTGAAGCTTCTGGGTGGTCTTCAAGGACAGCCTTTGATTGTGATAAAGGTAAAGGTTCCCCCGCACATGCGTGCTAGTCGTTTCAGCTCTAGGGGGCGGTGCTCATCTCTGTTTCAAAGCCGAAGAGCCAGCGCTGTCTGAAGACATCTCCGTGGTCATGTGGCCAGCATGACTAAAGGTGCATAGAACGCTGTTATCTTCCCACCAAAGGTGGTCCCTATTTTTCTACTTGCATTTTTTATGTGCTTTCAAACTGCTAGGTTGGCAGAAGCTGGGACAAGTAACAGGAGTTCACTCGGTTACGCGGCACTAGGGATTCGAACCACTAAACTGCCGACCTTCTGATCGACAAGCTCAGCGTCTTAGCCACTGAGCCACTGGGTCCCTTGGTTGTAGTAGATATTGGCTTCATTCGCTGTTCATATGCATTCATTGTTATCACTCAAATGTTTTCTCCAAGTCCAGCATAAAATGAATAGTTCTTGAAATCTCATGAAAAGCTGTAAAAATCTGCCCTCTTGGCTGGGTGGAGATTATTTTAATTTTTCCTTCCTTTATTTGAGAAAATAAATTCCTAGAGGTAGGACCTAGGGAAGATAAATTCTGTTTCAAACAGAATACTTTATGCATTCTTACCCCATATATATAGTCAATATAGTCTATATAGCGATATATAGTCTTCCAGACAAAGATACCGTACCAACAGAGTGAGAGAATGAATTGATCTTCATAACTTTCATAACCAGGTTCTTGCAATGTGAACTATTTCAACATATCCTGGTGATCTTGGATCCATGGCCCCAGAATTGAGATTTCAAGTTAGAGAATACTAGATCACAGGTGGCATCATTTTCTTACCCTCTCCTGGAGAAGGAGTCTTGTTGTCATAGTTCCTGGGTTCCTATCACAGAGTGTTGACATGGTGATAAATAGAAATCCTGCCAGCCTTAAGAATTTGAAAACACAACAACAGAGCCTTGTGGCTGTGGCAAATGTCTTGATGATTTTCAGTGCCTTTTAATATATATTTTAACAAACTTCCTTCCCATGCAAGCCAACATTTGTAGAAACAGTCTTGAGTGCTCTGGATTAGAATAGAATAACAGAGTTGGAAGGACCTTGGAGGTCTTCGAGTCCAACTCCCTGCTTAGGAAGGAAACCCTACACCACTTCAAACAATGATTACCGAACATCTTCTTAAAAATTTCCAGTGTTGGAGCATTCACAACTTCTGCAGGCAAGTTGTTCCACTGATTAATTGTTCTCACTGTCAGGAAATTTCTCCTTAGTTCTAAGTTGCTTCTCTCCTTGATTAGCTTCCACCCATTGCTTCTTGTCCTGCCCTCAGGTGCTTTGGAGAACAGTCTGACTCCCTCTTCTTTGTGGCAGCCCCTGAGAGATTGGAACACTGCTATCATGTCTCCCCTAGACCTTCTCTTCATTAAACTAGACATACCCAGTTCCTGCAACCGTTCTTCATATGTTTTAGCCTCCAGTCCCCTCAACATCTTTGTTGCTCTTCTCTGCACTCCACATCTTTTTTACATCATGGCAACCAAAACCAAAAACAAAAGATTGTTTCTGGGCAGCTTCCAACAATAAAACAGTAGAAAGGGTGATTTTAAAGAAATGTAAAAGTAACAGTAGTAAAGAAATAAAACAATGAAAATAAACAGTGGAATTACAATAGGAGCCTTGGTGGAGCAGCGGACTAAAGCACTGTTAAATAGCACTTAGCTGCCAGCTGCCTGCAATTACTGCGAGTTCAAATCTCACCAGGCTCAAGGTTGACTCAGCCTTCCATCCTTCCGAGGTAGGTAAAATGAGGACCCGGATTGTGGGGGCAATAAGCTGACTTTGTATAAAAAAGAACACTGCTTAGGAGGGGCCGAAAGCCAAAAGTATGAAGGCTACTGCTTAACGCATTGTAAGCCGCTCTGAGTCTCCGGAGAAGGTTGGCATATAAATCAAACCAATAAATAATTAAATAAATAGTATGAAATTAAAAAGATGGGCAGAGCGGGAACAGGAAGAGCATGGGGGAGATGGGATCAGCCCAGTGGTGGGATTCAGCCAGTTCGCACCACTTTGGGAGAACCGGTTATTAACTTTCTGAGCAGTTTGGCAAACTGGTTGTTGGAAGAAATCATTAGGGCAGAGAACCGGTTGTTAAATTACTTGAATCCCACCATTGGATCAGCCAGTTAGTCAAGCAGCAGTGATGTACTTTCCTATTGGGACCTCAGGCCACCGGCAGAGTCACATCTTCAGGATAGGAAAATGGGTGCAAACTTCTCCCTTGGGACAGCAAGATCTTCCAGAGGGATATTTTATCTTATGCACAAGGACCAAATTTAGCATAGATATGTATGCTGGAAAGAATTGTACAAAATATTTTTTTTCTCCTGGTTGCTACAAAAACACACAGATATGGCACAAAGGATGATGGGTAGAGTTTGTTCCACTGAAGGTCTTCAAAGTTTATTGAAGTGACAGGCCATCCTGAAGTACTTCTTAATTGTCTGCATGCGGCTTCTTTAGTAGAAACGCACAGTGATTGGAAGTGTTATTTTTATCATAACCGCTCTCGTGTCAGCGTGACCGAGGAAGAATAAGTGTCATGGTAACACCGAACTGAATTAAGGAAGGAGCACTCAACACCGTAGCATACAAACAGAGTTATATTCCAAGTCATTTGCTATACTTGATGATGGCATAAAGAACTTAAAGTGATTGCAAATGTTTATACTAGGAAAAACACCAGACTTTCCTATCAGGGAAAGGTTTTTCCCCCCCAACAATTCTACATGAAAATTTGGAGACAGAGACAGCGGCAGAAAGACAGACAGGGAGAAGGAGGGGAGGGGAGAGGGAGAGAAATCAGAAACCGAAGAAGTCATTGGAATTCCATTCATAAACATTTGGGGCAGTGGTAAAATCCATTTTTTTTTTACTACCAGTTCTGTGGGCGTGGCTTGGTGGGTGTGGTGTGGCTTGGTAGGCGTGGCAGGGGAAGGATACTGCAAAATCCCCATTCTCTTCCCACTCCAGGGGAAAGATACTGCAAAATCTTCATTCCCACCACACTCTGGGGCCAGCCAGAGGTGGTATTTGCCAGTTCTCCGAACTACTCAACATTTCCGCTACTGGTTCGCTGAACTGCTCAAAATTTCCGCTACAGATTCTCCAGAACCTGTCAGAACCTGCTGGATTTCACCCCTGATTTGGGGGAGGGAAGATGAAACTGGTGCATCAGAGCAGTAATAACACAAAGCCTTCCTTGTTTTATTTATTTGTCAAATTTCTAAAGCTGTCTAACTCCGCAACGATGGGCAGTGTGCAATATTAAAAGCAATAAAAAAAAACTTTCCTTGTTTTTTGGCTTGTTTTCTTGCTTCTTGTATTATTTATTTACTCAATTTTTATAGCTGCCCATCTCAGTCGACGACTCTGGGCAGCTTACAATTCAAAATTATACTCCAATTAAAACCATTAGATATATTTGAAAGCAATAAAAACAATTAAAAAAAACAATCCAAAAGAAATAGACCCAGAGCTCCGATACTCGGCAGGTTAGCAATAAAGCCAGAAACTTATATGGGTGTCCATCTCATGACAGTAACGTTCGGCAATCTATAAGGCTTGAAACAACTACAGCACATAACTTGTGGCACCCAATGTTAAAATAATTAAACCAGTTCCCCCCCAAAAAAAACCCACCATCTCAACAGCCAAGTTCACCTGACCTCTTGACCAGTGGTGGGCTTCTACTGGTTCATCCTGGTTCGGGAGAACTAGTAGCAGCGGTGGTGGGAGGCTCTGCCCACCCGCCCAGACGTCATCATGAACATTCTGCAGATGCGCAGAAGGTTTTGCACATGTGCAGAAGCCCCGCGTACTCACAGTTCCAAACCGGTAGTAAAGGTAAGTGAAACCCACTTCTGCTCTTGACACGAAGGCCAATCTTCAAAAGGCTAATGGGGTTGGGGCAATCTGGATCTTCAGAGGGATGTTGTTCCACAGAAGATGGACTGTCTCAGAAAAGCATGACTATAGGATCTAACAAAATGACTCTGTTCAATGGAAGGGACTCAACATGACCTCTATGTTCCATCTGCTGGAGATCCTGCAAATAGGATGCCAAGAAGGGCTTTATAGGTGATAATTAGAACCCTGAAGCAATAGCAGTAACAATAGCACTTAGACTTATATACTTAGACTTTACAGTGCTTTACAGCCTCTCTAAGTGGTTTACAGAGTCTGCCTCTTGCCCCCAACAATCTGGGTCCTCATTTTACCCACCTCGGAAGGATGGAAGGCTGAGTTAACCTTGAACCTGCTAAGATTTGAACTGCCAAATTGCAGGCAGTTGGCAGTCAGCAGAAGTAGCTTGCAGTACTGCATTCTAACCACTGCACCACTGTGGCTCATGAAGCCTAGTAGAAGCCAGGGCAGCATGTGAAAGAGTGATATTAAATGCGTGAAATGAGAAACATCAAAAATTGCCAGCACCGCTTCTTTCTTGCCAGCTGCGGGTTTCAATTGCTCCCCATGTACAACAGGTTTACAGCCTTTACAGTAAGTAAAATCCACTTACCTTTACTACCAATTCGGGAATGGGAGCGTGCAACCTTATGTGCATGTGCTGATGGTAAAAACATGGACGTAATGACATCCCGGCAGGTGGGCAGAGCCTTCTGCTCTGCCGGTGCTACTGGTTCAGTGAGCCAGATAGAGCCAGGGGTGGTGTGTGTGTGTGTGTGTGTGTGTGTGTGTGTGTGTGTGTATTTCACTGCTGGTTTACAGTAATCCAAACTGGAAGTAACAAAGACAATGGGAAGAGAACCAGAGGATGGACCAATTTAAGCTCAAGAGTTACACATTTCTCATTCCTACTCAATAGAAACTATTATTGATCTGGCAAATTCAAATAATATTGAGTGGTGCAGTGGCCTAGAGGTGGAGCTCTCGCTCACAATGGAGGCTGTGAGTTCGATCCTAGGTAGAGGCAGATATGTCCTTCTCTGGGCCCATTGAGATTATATTTGCTGAATATAACTCTGCATTGGTGACAGGAAGGGCATCTGGCCAGTAAACACTCAGCTCCGTTCAGTTGCTTAGATTCCACACCGCAAGGGATTATGGAGTCATTAAAAGTTGATTGTTAGGAAATGATAATTACCTAACTTGTTGGGTTAGCAATATACCTCAATATAGCTTTAAGACTGTATTGCTGTATTGCATCATACTGTGTCCTGATTGGTTAGCTCTGTAACCAATGTCCATAAGAGGGAGCTTGAAAAATGGTTAGTCTCTCTGTGCTGATCGTTACTACTCTTTACTGCTCTTCGCTGTGTTTGCTACTCTTTGCAACTGTTTATTGTGTATGACTACAACGACTGGTAAGAAGACTTTGTTATTGGAATATCCCTGGACTATTGTTTTACTATCTACTGCTTTATCTGTGTGTGACCTGGACTGTTTATTGGACTGTGCCTTATTACTATTTCCTAAAAGTAAACACAACTCAGTGTATCTCTGTGTTGGCTGTTTATTCGCAACTGCTCTCAATCGCTTTCATGTGCACACCTTTGCTACTCTAGGGTTGCTCTGCGAATTCTTTAACAATGATGATGATGATGATTAAGAAGAAGAAGATGATGATGATGCTGAAGTTCAAATATAAAACTGTCATTTGGGCTTGAAAAGGTTCATTTTTTCTTTTGTTTTCATTCTTGTTGCCATGTATTTTGAGAGCCAGGAAACCCTACAAGAAAATCTGGGAGCAGCAATTGTCAGGCTTTGAAATACCACATCAGCAATGGACAATCCTGAATAGGATTCACACTTCACATGGCAGCTGCCAGAGGTCTCTGAATAAATGGGGCTTAGTATCCTCCCCTCAATATGACTGTGGAGTCCCATGTCAAACTGTAGATCACATTGTGACTAGCTGTAAGCTTTGGGCATATACCCATCCAGTATTTGATTTTTCTTTTTAATATAAATGATGCTGTGGTTCAATGGTTAGATGGGCTAGACATTGTTTTTTGAACATAGGTCTTTTTAACATTTAACATTTTATTGTGCTTTACTAATCTAGGTGAAATGTTAATATATATTGCTAGTACATCAGTGGTGGGTTTCCACTGGTTCACCCCAGTTTGGGCGAACAGGTAGCAGCGGTGGGGGGAGGCTCCACCCACCTGCCCGGATGTCATCACAGATGCTCTGTGCATGTAGAAGTTTCTGTGCATGCACAGAAGTGCCATGCACGAGCTCACAGTTCCAAACTGATAGCGAAGGTGAGTAAAAACCACTACTGTATTACATGTGTGATAAATAAATAATAAATAAATGATGGATTGATTGATTTTTCACACTTCTTAACTGACCATCACTCTCAGAGAAGGGCTCTGGGTGATGCACAATTTAATCAATAAAATTAAGCATTAAAAACAGAATAGTTTAAGATTATTATTTTTTTAAAAAGACTATAAAAACTACATTGTAAAATTACAAAAGAGCTCCAAGATAGGGAGGTTAACAGTTCTTAATGCAGGTGGGGGATGTTCTCATGGGCCAACCAGCCCCACAATTGCGCGAGTCCCTGTGTCCTCCATGTAAGGCTACACAGACAAGTTTTGACCCTATCAGAGTTTGTTGCAGAAACCACATCCAGAAAGCACACATAGATAACTGATTCAGCAGGATTCATTGAGTTCTCCTTATATACATAATAACACGTACAATACCAAGAGCAGATTCTTCCAACATGGTAGAGAGTTACAGGCAAAAGGAGAGAACAGCAGAGACGAGTTTCAGTTTCAATTCAGCAGACAGACTAGTTTGCAGCTTCAGAGCTCAGAGCTTAATACAGAGCCACGCCCAGGCTCCTTCCAATTTCAGTTTCCAAACAGTCCTCATTGGCTGACTTAGTTGCTAAGCGTATTCATTGGCTGACCTTGTTACCATGCCCTCTTCCAGTTCATGAATATTCTGACAGACCGCTTTGTGGAAAGCCAAGAGAGTAGGGACTTTACTTACCTCTGAGGGTAATAGCAATAACGATAGCATCTAGGCTCATATACCACCCCACAGCACTTATAACACTCTCTGGGTGGTTTATAATGTAGAAGCATTATTTGCATATTGCTCCCAACAATCTGGGCCCTCATTTTATCAACCTTGGAAGCATGGAAGGCTGGGTCAACCTTAAGCCCTATCAGGCTCGAACTCCAGGTTGTGGGCAGAGTTTGCCTGCAATATTGCACTTTAACCACAGTACCACCACAGCTCAAGATACTCCACAATGAAGGGTCTCTTTAAAAACAAAAACAAAAAACCCAATAAATATAGAACTTGAGCTGAATTGGCTGAAGACAGTAGGCTCAGCTAAAGTATAACTAAGGTTGGGGAAATCTAATTATTATTTTAACATGCAGGTAGTCTTCGACTTGCAAACCTTCATTTAGTGACCTTTCGAAGTTACAATGGCACTGAAAAAAAGGGACTTGCAAACAGTCCTCTCACTTACAACCATCACAGCATTCCCATGGTCAAAATTCATATGCATCTATTTATGACCGTTGCAGCACCCTGGCTCATATGACTGCCATTTTGATCTTCCCAACTGTCTTTCAATAAGAAAAGTCAATGGGGGAAGAATTTAGACTGGTGGGGTTTTCTTCCTAGACCCCACGATTTGAAATTCTTTGACTGATGGGATCTGTAGCATTATCAATACTTCTCCTCTCCTCTCCTCTCCTCTCCTCTCCTCTCCTCTCCTCTCCTC
>WNWU01000033.1:9414078-9432667 GCA_012654045.1 Ptyas mucosa | reverse complement strand
AAAAAAAAAAGCCTCTGATGATCACGTGGCTCAGCTGGCTTTTAAAAGCATTTTTTTACAACCTCTTCAGCCAAAGAGAGTGTAGAAAAAATGGTTTTAAAAGTTAAAAAAAAAAATGGCCACGCCCACTCAGTCACATTACCTCCCCACCAAGCCATGCCCACAGAACCGGTAGTAACCAATTTTACATTTCACCACTGGACTGTAATGCTAATGATATAAAAACTGCAATTGAAGGAAATCGAAAACTCCTCTGGGCGTTGGTTTCCCTGCATTCTTACTGAAATCTTGATTCTTTTTCTTTCTTTCTTTCTTTTTTAATAACAAGGATTAAAAGAAAAGCTGTCTCACCAAATCGAAAGATATTTGCATGAAAGGTTTCATTAAAAGGTTATTTTCTCCTTCTGTCTGACAATTTCTTTCTTTCTTTTTTTTTTTTTCTGAATGGCTCACTCTCAGCCTGGGCTTTGCAGTTTGCAGGGGGCCTTATTTATTTATTTTCACTTCTGCAAATAAAGAATTACATTACCAAGAACCTTTTTTTAAAAAAACCCTGTTATCCTCAGTACAAACGGGTAGCACTTTGCCTCTTGGCTGATCAAGAGTGTCATCTAATTAAACAACTTTGTGTCACTGCTATAGGCATGGAAGAAAATGAAATAAGTAAATATAACCAATCTCATTTCCATAAATTGGAGGGACACAGAAAACTTCTGTGCATTTCATATTTCCTCCTTATTAAAAGATGTTTATTTCCTGGCCAAGAAATGCCAACTTTATGACAGATACACACATAATATTATCAAAAGGAGCCTGCTCTTACAGTGTATTCTGTGCCTGGAAATTAATGAAATATAAAAAGGCAAATCGCAAAGGGTATGGACACAGTGTAATTCAGAACAAGGTTCTTTTGGCTTCAAATGTCCTAAGTAAACACTGAAGGTGGATAAGTAATAAAGGATAAGAACATTTCTTTTTTTTTTAATTTTAAAAACAAACTTTATTCGGTATAAAAAGATAAATGTTATATAAAACATATATATATAAATCTTCTTAGCTCTAAACAAAAATACATTTCTAAATTACTTACAAACAAAAACTAACAAACAAGATTCTCTAATATTTAATTGTCTAAGTATATACATTAACTTTACTTCTTAATGACAGTGTATAATTGTTACCTTTAATTTCTTACTGTATTTGACCTTAGCTTTTTTCCGCTGATTAATCCATTCATACCATCTGTCCCATACTTTGTAGTACTGTGAGTCTTCCTTATCATTTAATTTTAAAGTTAATCTATCCATTTCTGCACATATAAATATCTTTTGAATTATTTGCTGTTCTGTTGGCAACTGCTCTAATTTCCAGGATTGGGCTAGAGTTAGTCTAGCCGCCGTGATTATATGTAACGTAATGTACTTTATTTCCTTCCTATTATTTTTTTTGAGTATACCCAACAGGAAAATTTCAGGTTTTAAATCAATGTTTTCTTCTGTTATTTCTATTATACAGTTTTTAATTTTCGTCCAGAATTTTTTAATTTTGGGGCACAGCCACCAAAGATGATAAAAGGTCCCCAGTGTTTGTTTGCATTTCCAATATATCAGGTTAACATTAACGTACATTTTTGCCAGTCTAGCAGGGGCTAGGTGCCATCTGTACCACATCTTGTACTGGTTCTCTTTATATGTTGTTGCTTTTGTTATTCTGTAATTATTTTCCCATATCATTTCCCACTCTTCCAATAGTATATTTCTTCCAATGTTCCTAGCCCAAGCTATCATTTGGCCTTTGACTATATTTTCTGCTAGGTCGAACTCTAATAGGTATTTATAAATCTTCGAAATTAATTTCCCCTCTTTGGTTTCTAACAATTTATCTAACTGGTTGGGTTTTACTTCAACTCCTCCTTCCTCACTGTCTATTTTGTATCTGGTTTGTATTAATAAGTACAGCCACCAGTCCATTTCTATACCCTGGATAAGAACATTTCAACGACAACAAATATTAGAATAGTTAAAGCAATGCTCTTTCCAATGGTAATGCTAAGGGTGAAACTTGGAACTATGAAAGAGGAACAGCAAAAAGAGAGACACTTTCAAAAAGGCAAGACAAAAAAACAATGGATGGAAACCGAGAGAGAAGCAACCTAGAATTGAAGAGAAACTTCCTAACAGTGAGGACAATTAGCCAGTGGAACAGCTTGCCTTCAGAAGTTATGGGTGCTTCATCAATGGAGGTTTTAAAGAAGAGACTGGACCAGGGGTAAAATCCAGCAGGTTCTGACAGATTCTGGAGAACCGGTAGCAGAAATTTTGAGTAATTTGGAGAACCGGCAAATACCACCTGGTTGGCCCCAGAGTATGGTGGGAATGGAGATTTTGCAATATCCTTCCCCCAGGAGTGGGGAGGGAATGGAGATTTTGCAGTATCCTTCCCTTGCCATGTCCACCAAACCAAGGTCACAGAACTGGTAGTAAAAATTTTTTTGATTTCACCACTGGACTGGACAGCCACTTGTCTGAAATTGTTTAGGACTTCCTGCTTGAGCTGCTTGGAGGTCTTCTAGGAGACTAGAAGATCTCCGAGGTCCCTTCCAGCTCTATTTTGTATGTATAAATGGATCTGAAGATGGTTGCTAAGGGTACCATTCAACTGCTTCTGGACCAAGTAAACGTTTCTTGGAAAGAACAATCAATAAGAAAAAAATCAGATACTTTGAACATAGGGATGTTAAAGAATGCCTATGAAATAAAACAGATTTGGCAAAGTTGAGGGAAGTAGTAGAAAGAAATGCAAAAATTATTATCTTGAAAGAACCATCAACAGCTGCTGTATCCAGGCCAAGATGGTCACATTTATCCATTCTATCAGGAAGAATTGGGCTCAATTTATTGACCTAACCCACTACTCATGTAATTTATATGGGATGGATTTTGTGATTTTAAAAAGAATTATATGACATGATAGTAGTGTTCCAATATTTGAAGGGCTGCCACAAAGAACAAAAGAGCTGGAAGGGACCTTGGAGCAGAGGTGGGTTTCAGCAGGTTCTGACCAGTTCTGGAGAACCGGTAGCAGAAATTTTGAGTAGTTCGGAGAACGGGTAAGTACCACCTCTGGGTGGCCTCGCCCCCATCTATTCTCTGCCTCCCAAGTCCCAGCTGATCGGGAGGAAATGGGGATTTTGCAGTAACCTTCCCCTGGAGTGGGGAGGGAATGGAGATTTTACAGTATCCTTCCCTTGCCTTGCCCATCAAGCCATGCCACGCCCACCAAGCCACGTCCACAGAACCAGTAGTAAAAAATTTTGAAACCCACCACTGGGTTTATTTATTTATCTTTATAGTCTTTATTTATAAGGTTATTATTCTGCCTGTTACACATGTAAACATAGCTGCCATTTGTCCATTGGCAACAGTCTTGTGAGAAGAGTATATTTTCTATCAAGGATACAAACGGAAGGCAAATTATTTCTGCCCAGTAAAGTAAAAGAATAATAGAATTGGTAGGGATCTCAGAAATTTGTAGTCCAACTCCATTCAGGCAGGAGACCCTATTCCATTCTGGACAAAGAGCTGTCCAATCTCTTCACTGGAGGCTTTTAAAAAGAGATTGGACAGCTCTTTGTCCAGAAAGGAATAGAGTCCTGTTTGAATGGAGGTTGGACTACAAATTTCTGAGGTCCCTTTGTTGCTGCTGTTAGTTGCGAAGTCATGTCTGATCCATCACAACCCCATGGACAACATTCCTCCAGGCCTTCCTGTCCTCTACCATCCTTTGGAATCCATTTAAGCTCATGCCGACTGTTTCAGTGACTCTATCCAGCCACCTCGTTCTCTGTCGTCCCCTTCTTCTTTTGCCCTCAGTCTTTCCCAGCATTAGGCTCTTCTCCAGGGAGTCCTTGGAGAATTAGGTGGCCAAAGTATTTGAGTTTCATCTTCAGGATCTGGCCTTCTAAAGAGCAGTCAAGGTTGATCTCCTCTAGGACTGACCAGTTGGGACTTGCAGGAGTCTTCTCCAGCACCAGAGTTCAAAGGCCTCAATTCTTTGGTGCTCACCCTTTCTTATGGTCCAATTTTCACAACCATACATTGCAACTGGGAAAACCATGGCCTTGACTATATGCACTTTTGTTGGCAGGGTGATGTCTCTGCTTTTTAGTATGCTGTCTAGATTTGCCATAACTTTCCTCCCCAGGAGCAAGCGTCTTTCAATTTCTTGGCTGCAGTCCCCATCTGTGGTGATCTTGGAGCCCAGCTGAGGTTCCTACCAATTCTATTATTCTTTTACTTTACTGGGCAGAAATAATTTGCCTTCCATTTGTATCCTTGTTAGAAAATATACTCTTCCCACAAGATTTTCCCCAATGGACAAATGGCAGCTATGTTTAGATGTATAACAGGCAGAAGAAATAACAGCCTTCAGGAACAGGAGCAAAAGCCACAGCCAAGAAAACCAAACTGATAAAAGAAATCTGAGTCCAGGATAGAAGTGTAATTTTAGAAATCATCTCAAACAAGATCTTCCCTAGTCCTCCTAAAGATAAAGGAGTGTAAGAGAAGAAACAACTCAGGTTTTACCGTAAAAATATTTTATAGTATAAAGCAGGGGTGAAATCCAGCAGGTTCTGACAGATTCTGGAGAACCAGTAGCGTAAATTTTGAGCAGTTTGGAGAACTGGCAAATACCACTTCTGGCTGGTCCCAAAGTGGGGTGGGAATGGAGATTTCACAGTATCCTTCCCCCAGGAGAGGGGAGGGAATGGGGATTTTGCAGTATCCTTCCCCCAGGAGTGGGGAGGGAATGGGGATTTTACAGTATCCTTTCCCTGCCATGCCCACCAAGCCACACCCACCAAGCCACAGCCACAGAACCGGTAGTAAAAAAATTTGGATTTCACCTCTGGTATAAAGTATAATAACTTTATAATAAAAGTATTATTAGCATTCATAACATGGTTTCCTAGTGTGATCTACTTTAAAGGGCTGACATTATGTAAGTGCAAGGGAGAGTTAAACTGTGGAAAAAAACACGTTGAGATGAAAAAATTGAAAACCCACTTTATATTATACACAGATATTTGTTCATTGTTAAAATCCCAAGAGACACCTAGAAATCGATGTTCAGCATCCTGATATTTATATAAGAGGAATGCTTATATATATTTCCTCTTATATATTTATAAGAGAAATGCTGGAGACTCAGAATGGAAAAGGATGTCAAATTATTGGCTCTGACCAAGCCTCCCCATTTTTTAAAAATAGCAGCATTTCTATAAGTTGAGGATGTCAGCATTAAAGGAAGAGTGAAGCTATAATCAGTGCCTGACCTAGAGAGTTTCAAAAGGAGGAACAGACACAATCAAAACATAACGCCAAGTCTTGGAATTGAGTTAAGATGGTTTTGTAATTGAAGAATATTGGACTATAGGACTTGGAGAAGTAACTAGGAAGGTTAAGGGTGCGGGAGAGGGGGGAGAAATGATAGAAAATGGAAATAAACATTAGATATGATAACCTGTTTGCTGACATGAACGTAATTTAAAATGTCACAAAGTGGGATTAAGTAGGAAGTAGGAAGAATTTTTAAAATTCTTTAAAGAATTTTTAAAATTCTTAAAAAGAGCCTGGTGGCGCAGCAGATTAAACACTGTTATTAACATTCATTAACATTCAGCTGCCTGCAATTACTGCAAGTTCAAATCTCACCAGGCTCAAGGTTGACTCAGCCTTCCATCCTTTCTAAGGTAGGTAAAATGAGGACCCAGATTGTGGGGGCAATAAGCTGACTTTGTATAAATATACAAAAGTATGAAGGCTATTGCTTAGCACACTGTAAGCCGCCCTGAGTCTCCGGAGAAGGGCGGCATATAAATCAAATTAAAAAAAATAGTTTGGGGACACTGCTATTCTTTGAATCACCAATTTCATTTCTTCTCAATTTTACCGTATTTGGCTGCCTACCTCTATTTTAATTGTATACTTAAAAAAGTTAAAATGTCAGAAAAGGAGACATGTCTCTAAGCGAAGAGACAACGGTTGCAACAGAAATCTAGGGAGATTTCCTACCTTAAATAAAATGAGATCAAGTTCTCTAAAAAAAATTTAGAGGACAAGTTATATGAGCTCTAAACTATGTGGTTTAGCAGATTTCCAGAATAAGGTGAAGGTTTGTTCTTCGAGCTTGTGTATTGGTTTCCAAAAGTTTCATAACCAGGCTAGATAACATCTTCAGCGGAGTTTATGGGATGTCAGTGCCAGTGTTCTTCTGTTTCTAAGAGCTTCAGGTGTGGGTATGTCATGAGGGTCTTGTGATGGGTCAGGTGATGGGTCAGGTGTGGGTCATCATTGAGAATCTTGTGATAGAGAAGTTACATCAGGTCAAGTCACTTTTTTCAGTGCTGTTGCAACTTTGATGCAAATGATTACAAGTTGAGAAGCACAGGCTCGTCTACTTAGAAGTAGGGTGGTATCTTAAGTAGCCCAATTCTGGAACTCAAGATCTCTGATGAGATACTGACCAGACCCTTCTTTATTTGAGGACTCTATTAGAGTTCACTTTGGTTCTAGAGCATTGTCTGTTCATCCCTGGAAGATCTCTTTAGAAAGCTTCATTCTTACTCAAAACTGACAATAAAGTAGAGTTGCCCTTGACTCTGGGTTGCTGGGAAAGACTGCAATACAATTTATATTTTGATGGGGGGAAACTATGGCTCCTAAAATGACCAGGGGACTAGAGGCTAAAACATATGAAGAACAGTTGCAGGAACTGGGTGTCAGGTTCTGATGTCATCTCAAATAAATTTCACTCCCAAGCAATTAGTCTTTGCTGAAATATCTCATTTATTGAGAACGACAGATCTGGTCCCAACTTCGTCGTAGCCAATACTAACCCTCTGACCCCAAAACCTTCCCCTTCCGTTCCCCCAACCCTCAACTTCTTATTGGCCAGCTTCCAGCTCAATCTTCTCAGCTCCTGCCTCCAACCCCAGGAATTCCCCCCTCCCATCCCATCTCCAAGCAACACTATCTACAAAAAGAATAAGTAGGTAAAAGTTCAAGCCTCAGCTCCTCCTCTCTATGGTAGCCTTGAAAGGCTGACACTGGGTATGTCTAGTTTGATGAAAAGAAGGACTAGGGGTGACATGATAGCAGTGCTCCAATATCTCAGGGGCTGTCACAAAGAAGAGGGAATCAGGCTATCCTCCAAAGCACCTGAGGGCAGGACAAGAAGCAATGGGTGGAAACTAATCAAGGAGAGAAGCAACCTAGAGCTAAGGAGAAATTTCCTTAAATTAATCAATGGAACAACTTGCCTCTAGAAGTTGTGAATGCTCCAACACTGGAAGTATTGGATAACCATTTCTCTGAAGTGGTGTAGGCTTTCCTGCCTAAGCAGTGGGTTGGCTTAGAAGACCTCCAAGGTCCCTTCCAACTCTGTTATTCTATTCTATTCTATCTGATTTTGGTCTAAGGAAGCAGGAGAAAACAACCATGCTGCTTTTCTTTTATAATATTGTCTTTATTTTGGACAAAATTCCACTACCTATTTTCCTTTAAAAAAAAAACCAACCACAGAGATCCAGGAGCATCTGGAGTGGGTGATAAGCTGTGGAGGATATATACATAATGACTAATCACATTGATACTTATACACTTTCATCAAACATTAGGGCACAAGGATGTAAGGGCAACATTAACATTCTGGCATCACTGCAGATATAGCATTGGTTTAACATAATTCTAGGTTGCTGTGGACCCTGCTAAGCTGATTGAGCCATGTTTTATCCATGTCTTACCTGCTTTAGGCCATAAAGTAGATTCATACCAAGACATCAGTAATATGCAATATTTATACGTGACTTACTTTCTTTTTAAAATGCAGGTTATCCTCCGTCCTCATTATTGCCTATCATTCTTCATTCTCTGCTTTGAATCCATCATTCCGTCTTATTCATTTTGAACTCAACTTCTGCAACTCCCTAGATACATCCATGCTATTTTCCTGGTCACACTGCAGAAGTGATTTGATATTGCCTTCTCTGGGGAGATTTATTTGACTTCCAGTTCTAGCCTATAGCCCCGCTTGTCAATTACTCAACTACTAATCAGGCTTGCCCCTCTAAGCCTAGATAAGATCAGCCAGAAGCCCTTAACAGCTGAGACTTAATTTTCTAACTTGTCATAATATTTTAATTATTATTATTACTACCATCTATTATGAAATGGTGGAACAGATTACTTTTCTCCTCCCCGCCGGCTCTGAACTTTCTACAAAAGAATTGAAAACAATGAGAAAAGGAAAGCATCAGGATAAAAAACAGAAGACCATGAGCTCTATAGTCCTGCTTTAGGCACCAAGGCGTCTGGGTGACCTTGGGCCAGTCACGTTCTCTCAGCCCTAAGAAGGATGAAATGGCAAAACACTTCTGAAAACCTTGCCAAGAAAGCTGAAAGAACTTATTCAGACACCCTTAAAAAATGGAATGGAGGGGGAAAAATGTCTCCATTGTGCTTTGAAGAAGCAGGATAAATGTGAAGTTTCCGAAAGATGCCCTAATTAATTCATGAGCCATGAGCCAAACTTCAAAAGAAATACAGTCATTTATTAGGAGCACCATTTCGGCAATATTCAGATGCAGTTAGAACTAATCCTACGTAGATTTACATTCCCCTATGACCCTGTCTTTCCCCTCCTCCCTCGCCATGTCATAAATCACATTCTCCAGTTAACCACTTTGGCTGGCTGTGAAATCCAACACCCTACTACTGATTGTGGTAAGAAAGCATGTGTGGAATGTAGCTTCAGTTAGGGAAATCAATCAGCTCTATCAGTTCTCCCTCCCTCCTGCTCATGGCAACTTGAAAGCTTTGCAAGTTGACAATAAAAAGATTATTGATTCATTTCAAAGGTGGGTTCCACATATTTTTATCACCGGTTCACTCCGCGTGCATACTCGTTTCACATGTGCATGCACCTTCCATGCATGCGCCCGGCCTTGAAAACATGGCTAAATAGGACAGCATAGCACCGGGGCGGGCAGGCCCATCCACGATCTCTGCTACCAGTTCTCCTGAACTGGTCCGAACCAGCTGAATACCACCTCTGATTCATTTGATGTTGGAGAAGACTCCTAATATTACCAAAGACAGCCAACAAACAAACAATGGATCACTGAATAAATCAACTGAGTCTTGTCACTTAAGACACAAAAGACCGGGACAGAACAGAAGATAATAATCTTTATTGGCCAAGTATGATTGGACCCACAAGGAATTTGTCTCTGGTCTGGTGCATATGTTCTCAGTGTACATTCAAGCAACAAAGTGATAAATTGTAAATCATAAGATACAACCATAAATCATAAGATACAACTAACCAAGTGATAGTCATATGATACCAATAAGAGTAGGTAATAGGAAAGATGAGAAGGATAATAGCAATACAGCCCTACTACATGGTTAGATGTCCTATTTCAGATGTCATTTGAAGCTCTCAGGAGAAGACTCCAATGCTGGAAAAGATAGAAGGAAAGAAATGAAGAGGTGATCAGCAGCAAAAGGATGCATTCAATTACAGTGGAAATGCATTCATTGTTGGAAGACATGAAGGACCAGATCAAAGAAAGTTCATCATGGAGAAAATCTGTCTCCGCGGTCACTAAGAATTGACACTGGCTTCATGGCCCATAGTTGAGGAATTGCCATATATTCCAATAAAGCACCAAAAGGCAAGAAAAGAAACAATGGATGGAAACCAACCAAGGAGAGAAGCAATCTGGAACTAAGAAGAAATGTCCTAACAGTGAGAGGAATTAACCAATTGAATAGCTTGCTTTTAAAAGTTGTGGGTGCTCCATCACTGGAAGCTTTCCAAGAGAGACCGGATGATCATTTGTCTGAAATGGTATAGGGCAATGATGGCAACCCTTTTCAGTATCGAGTGCCCAAACCGGAATGCATGCATGTGCATACGCCGGAGTGCTGGAAATCTGGAGACCAGGTGGCCGGTGTTCATGTGAACACCGGCCACCTGATCTTTGGGTTTCCAGCACGTGCATGTGCACCGGCCACATTTATTTATTTATTTATTTATTTATTTATTTATTTATTTATTTATTTATTTATTTTTAATTTGATTTATATGCCGCCCTTCTCCGGAGACTCAGGGCAGCTGACAATGCATTAAGCAATAGCCTTCATACTTTTGTATATTTATACAAAGTCAGCTTATTGCCCCCACAATCTGGGTCCTCATTTTATCTACCTTAGAAAGGATGGAAGGCTGAGTCAACCTTGAGCCTGGTGAGATTAGAACTTGCAGTAATTGCAGGCAGCTGAATGTTAATCACAGTGCCTTAGTCTACTGCGCCATTCAGGCCCCCTTTATTTATTGGTTCGATTCATATGCGGCCCTTCTCCGGAGACTCAGGGCAGCTTCAAATGCGTTAAGCAATAGCTGTCATACTTTTGTATATATCTGCTTAGTAGGGCTTTTGGTCTCCCCTAAGCGGTGTTCTTTTTTATACAAAGTCAGCTTATTGCCCCCACAATCCGGGTCCTCATTTTACCTACCTCGGAAGGATGGAAGGTTGAGTCAACCTTGAGCCTGGTGAGATTTGAACTCGCAGTAATTGCAGACACCTGGCAGCTAAGTACTACTTAACAGCACTTTAGTCTGCTGCATAACCAAGGCTCCTTGGAAGCGTGTCTTGGAAGCACATGGTCTTTGCATGTGCCATAGTGCCAGAAACCCAAAGACCAGGTGGCTGGCATGTGTAAAGACCAACTGGATGGCACACACATGCATGTGTTGGAAACCCAAGAGCAGCTGGTGATGGCATGCGTGCCCACAGAGAGGGCTCTTCGTGCCATCTCTGGCACGCATGCCAAAGGTTCGCCATCATGGGTATAGGGTCCCCTGCTCGAGCAGGGTGTTGGACTAGAAGACCTCCTAGGTCCCTTCCAATTCTATTCAATTGGAAGAGATTCAGTTATTTTATTCTACATGTTGTGGCCCACCAGCGGCCTGCGCGGATCGTGGCTGATCCCGATGACAAGGAGGCTGGTGTGGAGTCGCGCCAGCAGCCGGCGCAGCCGGCGCTCGCATCGGACAACGAGGAGGGTGAAGAGGATGTGGTGCCAGAGGCAGAGACTCAGCCTGGGCTTTCAGAACCTCCAGAGGCTCCTTCAAGTGGAGAGAGCGAAGTGGAGGAGCCTCTCCTCAATGCTTGAGCACACAGGGCTGCCAAAAGGCAGGAGTGGCTACTCATGAGGAGGTCTCCTCGAGAGTAAGGTTTGAGGATAATTGGCCACTCCCTTAGCCTATTTAAGTTGCACGCAGTTAGTAATTTCGTTCTGGAAACAACGTGTAATTATTACAGAGCATTTTGGAGAGTGAGTGTCTTATCGTATCTTGTTTTCTGGGCTGTTTTCTTGTTTTCTTGCCAACCTTTGCCAGACTTTGTTTATTCTTGGTACGTTATAACTTTGATAAGGACCATTGGTGTGTGTCACAATCCTTGGGAATCCAGAGCTGGGGCAGAACATCTCCGTATAATGCAAAAGTGTTTGATCCTTGAACAAGACCCATGGTGAATTCTCTTTAAAATGAGATAAAAAAAGCATGGGATTTTTCTTGAATACATGAACACCTTGCGACATCCCTTCTCCCCCTAAATGTAATACTTATCTGTGAATGAGTTCTCCTAGATTGAAAGTGGTGTGAATTAAAATTCCCACGCTCTTTGGATAGGATCTTTGCATTCAAATCTTAAGCGTTGGTGATTGCTGCATTGTTGGCAAATTACTAATTTGCTATTAGGTACTATTTATTCATTTAATGCTATGTAACTCCGCTTGTGTAACTTTTGCTGGTTGATTAGATGTCACATTTGCCTAAACACTGAAAACAAAACATCTGCTTTAATTTCACTTGTTTTCACAGCACATTGAGTCAAAGTTGGTGCGACGAATGAAAGAGAATTGCTGGAGTAAATAAAATAAACCCAAAGCAACTAGAGTGAGTGATTTGCTGGCCTTCTGCCCAACTGCACAGATGCCTTGGAGTATTTTGTCAAAGAAAAATAAATAATCATAGATTAACTAACCAGCAGTGGTTAGAGCTGATACAGAGGAATTCAGACAAGGGAGAAAGTGCAAGGGGCTGCTGGATTCTTGCTTGCGAGCGAGCTCCCCAAGGTGGCTGATCATTACATAGCATTTGGATTTCCGGATATTAGATAAGGGAACAAAGCATTTGAAACAAGCAGGCGGCGAATAGATAGAGATCACAGGAGCCTTGTAGCAATTACAACAATAAGAATGCACGATTGTAACCAAACTTCTCAATCTTGTTCGCATCCTTAATGGGTCACCCAGTAGAGCTTTTATCAGTTGGAAAGGTTTTGTTACATCTGTACTAGTTTGGAATCTGTGACCAGTTTACTAAGCTATTGTAAATCACTCACATTCCTCTGGACCTGTCTTCCATTGCTGATTCGTTCCCAGCAATTCGTTTTGCAATATCCTTCCCCTGGAGTGGGGTGGGAATGGAGATTTTACAGTATCCTTCTCCTGCCATGCCCACCAAGCCGTTCCCACCAAGCCATGCCATGGCCACCAAGCCATGCCCACAGAACCGGTAGTAAAAAAATTCAAATCCCACCACTGGTTTAGTTCTGTACGACTGAAGATACAGGCCGAAAGCTTACAGATCTCCAGTCAACGTCATCCTTTGGGAATCTTCTCCCCCAAGTCAGTCAAGCTAACATGAGCTAGATTAGGCCAGGACATTTTTAATGCCTTCCTAGCATCAATTTGTATGCATGGTGTAGGATGGAATAAATGTCAAGTGCCTTGAAATTGTCACCATATGACAAACTGACTGAAAGCTAGGAAGGATCTAAGATCCACTAGAGCAGGGGTGTCAAACTCAATTTCATTGAGGGCCGCATCAGGATTGTGTTTCACCTTGGGGGGGGGGGGGCAGGTGGCGTGACCAGGGTGGGCACGGCCAGATCAATATCACTTGTGTCAGGGGCATCTTGGTGTCCTGAGCGGCCCTTCTGATCTCCATTTTCACTGACAGAGGATTGCAGGAGGCCATCTCAGCTGAAAACGGAGCTCAGGTGAGCCACGCACGGCCCTCCTGAGCTCCATTTTTGCTGGCAGAGGCACTGCCGGACGGTCCTTTGCTGTTTCCAGGGTGGCCCCAGATGCTTAGACCAGATCTAAGCACTCCATGGGCCGGATCTGGCCCTCAGGCCTTGAGTTTGATACCCCTGCACTAGAGCCTAAATTCTATCCTCTATCATTTCTCTTTAAGAGTTTCTCACTCTTAAAGGCTATTCATGAGATGTTAAAAAATAAGAGGTTCCTTCTGAGATACATTATGATGCCTAGGATCCTATGACTTTTCCTGGGAGGATAGGCTGGTTTTTTGTTTTTGTTTTTGTTTTTTAATATAGGAGGCATGGATCAAAGAAGAAGAAAATCACAATTTGCTAAAAATTCTTTGATTATTGTGGATGTTGCAAGGCAAGGCATCTGAACTGCATACACAGCATACCTGTTTCAGTTAGAGATCTAACAACCAGCCGCTACAGACTATATGGAACTATGGAAGGTGAGTAAGGAGCTATTGGACAATTGGGCACAACCATATGATTGTCTGCTGCCTGCTCAAGAACAACCTTGGTCTGTATGGAAATAGTTAAATAGTGTTCTGACCTAGGCTTCCTTAGAAATTAAGCAGCACAAACGTAGTCCCAGCAAACCTCTTTAATTCATACGGCTGTAAATTGCTTTCATTTACAGTCCGCAAGGCTTGATAAACAGTCTTTCAGAGGAAGGTTATCAACACCCACCTATCTCATGTGGAACGCTGCCAAAGAGCTAATTTCCAGACACAGGGCAAGGCCAAACGTGGCGCAGAGTCACAAACAGAATTTTCAAATCTTGAATAGGCTAGATGAACTAATTGCTTCCTGCAAAAGCTCCTGTCCTATTCGCTTCTCTTTTATGACTTATGGGAGTGGCCAATCATCTCCAAGCCTTACTCCCAAGTTGACCCTGTTTCCTTAATTGTTCCTGACTCCTGGCAGCTCTGCGCATGCGCACACTGGGAACAGGCTTACACTGTTCTTCTGCCTCGCTGATGTCAGACTCCGGAGACTCTGGAGACAGCAAAGAACTACCAGATAGCCTTGGCTCCAGTGGTGGGTTTCAAAATTCTTTACTACTGGTTCTGTGGGCGTGGACTGGTGGGCGTGGATTGGTGGGTGTGACAGGGGAAGGATACTGTAAAATCTCCATTCCCTCCCCACTCCAGGGGAAGATTACTGCAATATTCTTTCATTCCTGCACCTTTTTCTCAGAGAGCTTGAAAATTCCTTTTGAATTTCTCTTGTTGGTATTTTTAAGCTGACATTGTTGGAGGCTGAATTATATTGAAGCAAGAGTAATTCAGCAGGTTGAAGCCTGCTGGAGAGATTTCCAGTGAATGACAGGCTATCCATACCTAACTTTTGGCTTTGGTATAGTGAAATAAACGCAAGAATGCCACATGCCTCCCATTTAAAACCCTTTCTCCCTTGCAAAAGAACTTCAACCTTATTTTCAGAAGCAAGTAGCATTTCATCAAAAGGCATGAGAACAAGGAGAAAAAGGTAGGATAAATTTTCAGAACAACAAAGGTGTTTTTTTCCAAAAGGTTCCTGGACTTGGTGTTTTCTTTGAAAATATTTTGCTTCTCATCCAAGAAGCTTCTTCAGTTCCAACTGTCCAGTTGGGAATGGACAGATTTATATTCTTTGTAGTCATTGGGCATTAGAACTCTAAGGGTTGCTCATTAATATTCTGAGAGTCAGTTGCGGCTACTTGGGGGTTTATCCAGAAGTGGGATTCACTTCCCTTTCCTACTGGTTTACAAATGTGAGCGTGCATGTTCAGTAGTCACACATTACATCTGGACGGGTGAGCGGAGCCTCCTGCAGTCGCCGCTACCAGTTCGCGCAATTCAGACAGAACTGGCTGAATCCCACCACTGGGTTTATCTATACTCTCAGGGTCACCTGAATCAGAATACAAAATGAGTATATGGAACATTCTTGGGACTGCTGAAGGGACTGTGTTGTAGGTAGGAAATAGATGGCATCCCTCCCCCTCTTCTGTTGAGAGTGGGCTGTTCAATTTTAATATTATAATAATAATAATAATAATAATAATAATAATAATAATAATAATAATAATTTAATTTGTATCCCGCCCTTCTCCCAGAAGGGACTCAGGGCGGTGGACAGCCAAAATTAAAATACATACAATACAAAAATTAAGATAAATTAAAAGATATTAAATCGATCGGCCTCCCAATTTAAAACCCCAAGTCTATAAAATTCAAGATCCCAATTTAAAACCATTTAAGCTAGGCCGGCTTGCTGGAATAAGTAAGTCTTCAAGGCTTTGCGGAAGGTCCAGAGGTCCGGGATCAGTCTTATTCCAGGAGGTAGCTCATTCCATAGGGTGGGTGCCCCCACAGAGAAGGCTCTCCCCCTGGGGGCCGCCAGCCGACATTGCTTGACTGACGGCACCCTGAGGAGGCCCTCTCTGTGAGAGCGTATTGGCCAGTGGGAGGTTATCGGTAGCAGCAGGCGGTCTCATAAGTACCCTGGCCCTAAGCCATGGAGCGCTTTAAAGGTGAGAACCAATACCTTAAAGCGCACCCGGAAGACCAACGGGAGCCAATGCAGCTCGCGCAGGAGAGGCGTTACATGGGAGCGCCCCGTCGCTCCCATAATCACCCGCGCGGCCGCATTCTGAACCAGTTGGAGCCTCCGGGTGCTCCTCAAGGGGAGCCCCATGTAGAGAGCGTTGCAGTAGTCCAGGCGAGATGTAACGAGGGCATGAGTTACCGTGCATAAAGAAGGCCTTTTTCAAACCAGTGGTCATCTCTGTCCAGAATGTGGACTTTGCTGTCTTCAAAAGAGTGACCTTTGTCTTTCAGAGGCAGATAGACTCCTGAATCCTATCCCCGATGAAGTTGTTGCGTTGTGCCATGCATTTGTGAGTCCATAGACTTTCAGCACCACACATTTCATCCTTAACTTTTACATCAGGAATTCTGGGAGTTGAAGGCCACATGTCTTAAAGTTGCCGAGGTTGAGAAATACTCAACCTATCTAAGACATCTAAATAAGGATATCAGTTAAGTAGATGATTGGCCATTCAAGAGCTTTTTTTCTTCTAGGCAAATGGATTACCTCCCGGTATTTCACCATTAACGAAGACATCAGATGATTCATATTGAACATTTGTTGGGCAAGAAGGGAGTAGCGTAGTTAGTTAATAGAGAGAGAAAAAAATCAAGGAGGCCATACCTCCTTAAAGATGTGTTTTGTTAAGCAAGCAAAACATAAAACCTTCAGATAGTTTATGATTGATTAATGACCTTCTTTGCGCAGACCCCACTAACAGGAACAATTGAGAGAGACAAGAGCAATTAAGGAGTTTCTGTGTAGGCAGTTCACTTATCAAAACGTCTGAGACAGGCACTTGTCTGGATCATTGGTCCTTTATACCTTAACGACTCTGAAATCAAGTTCAAATGGAACCCTGGCAGTGTATTTTTGGCACATCAGCAAAATGTCATGCTGAACTTTTACTGGCAATTATAGAGCTGTGATACATTGGCCTTGCAGTAATTTAACATAAATCTCCAAAATTATCTGTCCTTACTTCTTTTTTTTTTTCTCATTACCATGCATTGGAAAGGAGGGACTGGTTTTTCAGCATATATTAAAATTTGTCTGTCTGAAAGACCAGGTTTCACTGTATAAAACAGTACAGATTTGGCTAATGGCAAAGTACATTTGTGTCGATCAACGGTAAACTGTAATGCAGTGGCAGAGTTCAACTCCTGGAATAATGTCAGGTTCAAGCAAACAGCGCCACTCATGAATAGCCTAAGTCAGCATCTTTATTGACTTCTACCTATATTACAAGAATCTCCGCAGACTGTTTGCCATCCCCTGGGAACAAGTAGATAAGGTTTGATGGCTCTTGTGAGGAGGAGGGAGGAGAGTCAGGCTTATGTCTCTTGTGGTTGTACATGGACTCAAGGCAGTGGTGGGATTCAAGTAATTTAACAACCGGTTCTCTGCCCTAATGTTTTCTTCCAACAACCAGTTTGCCAAACTGCTCAGAAAGTTAACAACTGATTCTCCCGAAGTGGTGCGAACTGGCTGAATCCCACCACTGGCTCAAGGCTAATTCCTCACTTGACCCTTCCTTCCAGTCTGGCTGGCAATTTCTTAATAGATAAAGCAAAAATACCATTGCATGAAACTCTAGGCAGTGTATGTATGTATGTATGTATGTATGTATGTATGTATGTATGTATTCAATTTCTTTAGTTGCCCACCTCAACCAAATGACTCTGGGCAGCTTACAATTCTACAATTGCAAAACAGTTTAAACAATTATAAAGAATAAAATAGTAAAAACATCCAGAAAATAAATACATACACCCAAGATAGTTATTTGAATAATAGTAAAGCCAAGAAATGGGATCCTTAACACATTCTGAGCCCCAGGCCCATGTACATAGCCGAGATTTGTAGAGCCTTGCAACAGGCTAAGAGGGGTTGGGGCCATTCTAATCTCCGAAGAGAGAATATTCCAGAAAGCAGGATCTACAACAGAGAAGTCTGTCTTCAACACACCTTGGCTGATGGGATCTGAAGCATGTTGAGTAGATGGAAGAATAGTAATGATGGGTTATTCATGTATTCTGCAAAGCTCCTCAAGGTTGTAACGTATTGGAGCAGTTTATAAATACAATACAAGCTTACATGCATACATACATCAATGTCAAGACCAAAAGGATCTGAAAACCAGGAAAACAAACTCAAAACAATGGAGAATTAAAATAGTACCAAAGACATTGTCAGCCTTGGAGGCCATCTTTTCTTTTGGATCTGTCAAGCTTAGTCTGTGGGAAACTGGGAGGGGGATTTGCCTGGAGTTGGTAGAAGTATTTAGCCATAACAACATTCTTTTCTCTCGAAGTCAAGGACATTCAGCCTGCACCTGGAGTGGCATGACTGGGAAGCATCTCCAGTTGGGACTGTGGATTGATTGGACCATGTGATGGACATGTGGGTACAGGGGAAAGGACTTCGACTTTCCTTTAGGTGGGGAAAATCCAGGAGCTTTCAGATTCGGGTTTTTCCCAGATGTGCCTATATGACATCTCTAATAAAATGGAACTTTGAGGAACTGCTGGCCTTGGAGTCTTCATTGGTTGGGGGTGTTACTTGGAGCCCTGACAGACATGCCAGACAATTGTTAGAGAAGTAAAATAACAATGAGACAGCAATATTCCACCATGAAAAACTAGACTGGGTGGGACTATCAGCCCAGCGTCCAATTTCAGAAAGTCTGCAATTATGCTAATCTCTACAAATATCAGAATTAGCAGTTTCTGACAAGTTGGAAGATTGCAATATATAACCATTTTACTGAATTTTCACCAGCATGGGAAAGGAAAGGGAAGGGAAGGGAAGGGAAGGGAAGGGAAGGGAAGG
>WNWU01000033.1:9389382-9403646 GCA_012654045.1 Ptyas mucosa | reverse complement strand
AATAGAATAGAATAGAATAGAATAGAATAGAATAGAATAGAATAGAACAGAATAATTTTATTTCTATACTGCCCCTCTCCTGAAGGAATTGGGGCGGTGCACAGCCAGGTAAAAAACACAATACAAAAATCCCAATTAAATTTAAAATCTTATTAAAATTATTACATTTATCGCCAAATTCATTAAAACCCAAAAATTTAAAACTCCGAATTTAAAGCTCATTTACAAAGATAGCCCCGCTTGTTGGAAGAGCAAGGTCTTGAGGGCACAGCGAAAAACTCAGAGGTCAGAGATTGTGCATATTTCCGGGGGCAGCTCGTTCCAAAGGGCAGGGGCTCCCACAGAGAAGGCTCTCCCCCTGGGAGTCGCCAGCCGACATAGTTTGGCCAACGGCACCCTGAGGAGTCCCTCTCTGTGGGAGCGAACTGGTCGGTGGGAGACTGTTGGTGGCAGAAGGCGGTCTTGTAAGTATCCAGGTCCTGAGCCATGGAGCGCTTTAAAGGTGGTAACCAACACCTTGAATCGCACCCAGAAGACCACTGGGAGCCAGTGCAGCTCGTGCAGGAGAGGTGTTACATGAGCGCAACGAGTTGCACCCATAAAGTTGCACCCATAAGGGGGCCAAAACTCTTTAAATAAACTGAGTGTCAACTTTGAAATGACTTCAGCCGAAGCCATGTTTGTTTTCGCTTCGTTGTCACTCTTGGGGGGAGTGGGGGAGTTAGAAAGGACTGGAATGTGGTGCCTTAGTCCACTAGACAAAACATCAATGCAGCATGTTAACCAAGGTCATGGCAATGAACATCTGCTGAGACCGAGGGGGAGCTACTACTGGACTGATTGGTTAACCTGACCCAGGACACGTGAAGGGGGTGGGAAGTTTTTATTCTTTTTATTACTCTGAAGTGTGGGAATTGTTCAGAACTAGCTTCACCTTTCTAAGTGCTGATACGATCAGTGGTGAGATTCAAATTTTTTTACTACCGGTTCTGTGGGTGTGGCTTGGTGGGCATGGCAGGGGAAGGATACTGTGAAATCTCCATTCCCACCCCACTCCAGGGGAAGGTTACTGCAAAATCCCCATTTCCTCCCAATCAACTGGGACTCTTGAGGCAGAGAACAGATGGGGGCGGGGCCAGTCAGAGGTGGTATTTACCGGTTCTCCGGACTACTCAAAATTTCCGCTACTGGTTCTCCAGAACTAGTCAGAACCTGCTGAAACCCACTTCTGGATACGATGTACTCAATAAAAGGTCTTTCAAGCCTGAATGGAGCTTTCAAGTGCTGATTCAACTGGGTTCAAAACTCGGAACTATGACACCCATCCAGTTTCATTGGTTAAAGATTGCTTTCCAACAGGTATTTGAGTTTATTTTTTAGTTCATGAAGCTATTTTATTTATTGATAAATTTGTCTTTGTTTTTAATCACTACTGGGTGACCCTGGGCCTCTCCCTCAGCTCAATTCACCTCACAGGGTTGTTTTTGTGGGAGACGCAGGAAAAGTATTAGATACGTTCGTCACCTTGAGTTGTCCATAAAAATAATAAAGGTGGGACGTTAGTAAATAAATAAAAAATACCTACCTTCAGAAAACAAGGATTTCAGGCTCACTTGAACCTGGATCTCCCAAGTCTTTCTCAATCACCAAGAACTACGATACTGCTCTGCTTTACTTTAGGTGAAATAATACTATGTTCTCTTTCCTTTTCTTTCCTTTCATTGAATGCATTTTCCTCTTGTTGAGGGAATAAATGTTTTCTGTGTAATGGGTCATTGCTTGTATTACAATAAAAGTGATTATCCTTTTGTTACAGAAGCTGGGACATAGCAAAGCAGGGACGTGTTTGCAATAAATGTAGGCTATGAGCCAGGAACTCCTAGTTTATGGATCTCTCTCTCCTTTAACCTGTACACAGTATCACTCTGCAATGTTACCTATAAGACTTGACTGATGCTTGAAGATGTCTTCCATTATCAATGTACGATAGCCTTGTTTATTAAACCAAGACATTTTCTTTCTGTGAACAGCACTTGGCTGTTTCTTTGCTGTTGTTTTTGGCTGCATACAATATAAATCAAAGGAGAGTAGTTTATTTTTTTTAAAAAAAAACCAACAACACAAAGCTAAAACATTGGCTGGAAATCTTACTTGCAGTCTAGGTAACTTACCAATTCTTTTTCTATCACTGCCTCGGGGAGAGTAAAATATGCAGTGGCTAAGATCACAATGTTACAAGAAAGAGTGAGGAGGAAGCGATGAAACTCATTTAAATCAGAGGTAAAAAAATGCAGATTTGCAGAAGATAATAATAATTTTAAAAAAGGATGCCACCTTATCACTTCTGGATATCAGATATCAAAGATCAAAACTGCCATGCTGCAGGTCACAAGGAAACAATCATTCAGATTAACCTAGGTCCAATGGTGGAATACAATACAACTTTTTTAACTACCGGTTCTGTGAGCGTGGCTTGATGGGTGTGGTGTGGCTTGATGGACGTGGCTTGGTGGGCATGGCAGGGGAAGGATGTTGCAAAATCTCCATCCCCCTCCACTCTGGGACCAGACAGAGGTAATATTTGCTGGTTCTCCGAACGACTCAAAATTTCCGCTACCGGTTCTCCAGAACCTGTCAAAACCTGCTGAATAGCACCCCCGCATGGGTCCTGAATGATAAACTACAAAATACTGCTGCTTTTTTTTTTTAAATTTATATACATGTTGAAATAATTTCCTGTGCAAAGACTTGGAAAATGATTTCATCAAATCAACAACTTCCCAAACTGTATCGGAAATTCATTTTGAGCCATTGAAATGAGATGCCTCTAAATTAATAGGAACAATTCGGACAGCTTACCCACGTGCAGAAATAGCTTTGTTGAAAAAGTTTCAGAAATCCAAACTCCGAAATCCAGTTAAATCCTTTGTTATTATTGTTCTTTCTGAAATTGAATTGGATCGATTTCCCAAAGTGATTCAAATTAATCAAATCAATCTTCTGAACTAAACAGATGGTTCCAATCACTTTTTTTTTTTTGCTGCTTATTCTTTTCCTTACTTCAGAATTATTTGAAACAATCCTAGGCATAGGAAAGGATCTCTTTTCATAATTCATAGCCATGTTGCTTGGAAGAATTAAACCCAGAGAGGACAACCTTTGCTGGTTAGTTCCTCTGAAGCTATTATTCAGCTTTTTTCCTTTCTTCCACTAGAAATGTTTCTAGAATATCCATTTCACTTCTTTGCTGCCCCACTTTATTATATAACATTGTTAATCATTGTCTTTTAATGACCCCATAATCCCTTGTGGGGTGGAGTCTGGGCAACTGAATAGAGCTGAGTGTTTACTGAGAGCCTGAGTGCCTGAGTGGTGCAGCAGACTAATGCTACTGTTAAAAGTAGTATTTAGCTTTCAGCTGCCTGCAATTACTGCGAGTTCAATTCTCACCAGGCTCAAGGTTGACTCAGCCTTCCATCCTTTCTAAGGTAGGTAAAATGAGGACCTGGTTTGTGGGGGCAATAAACTGACTTTTATAAAATATACAAAAGTATGAAGGCTATTGCTTAACTTAAAGCCGCCCTGAGTCTCCGGAGAAGGGCAGCATATAAATCAAAATAAAATTAAAAAAAAAAATACTGGCCGGATGCTCTTCCTGTCACCAATGCAGAGTTTTTTTCCAGCAGATATATTCCCAGGATGCCCAAAGAGAAAAATATCTGCCTCTACTTAGGATCGAACTCACAGCCTCCTGATTCTGAGGCGAGAGCTCCACCTCTAAGCCATCAAACCACTCATTATATAACACTGTAATGCAGACTCATAATTTGCTTTTTCTCCACTAAGTGCCTTTCCAATGGTCTCCTAGAAATGAATAAACCCACTTGGCAGTATATTTTTGCCATGTTCTCCTCTCCACAATTTAGGCATAATTCAGAAAAGTTCTGAAATAGTCTAAACTTAGATTGCATCACAACCTTTGATATCTTCCCAGCCCATAAATATATATTTTGCCACTTCCATCATGAATCTGCCTTTCCTTCTCTTTGTCGATTTTAATATGGAAAGGTCCCATTTGTGGGTGAGAGTAGGAGAGACCAAGCGGTGTTGGTTCACGTTCCTTCTACCTCTTTTCATTCTCCATCTGCATCAGTGGTGGGTTTCACTTACCTTTGCTACCAGTTCAATCATGTGTGGGTCACTTCTGCGCATGCGCAGATCGAATATGATGACATCCGGGTGGGTGGGCGGAGCCTTCCACTCAGTGGTGGGATTCAAGTAATTTAACAACCGGTTCTCTGCCCTAATGATTTCTTCCAACAACCAGTTTGCCAAACTGCTCAGAAAGTTAACCACCAGTTCTCCCGAAGTGGCGTGAATTGGCTGAATCCCACCACTGCTTCCGCTGCTGCTGCTACCAGTTTGCCCGAACCGGGGCGAACCGGTAGCAACCCACCACTGATCTATATATCAGTTGCATTGGTTGCCAGTTTGGTTCTGGGTGTAATTCAAGGACTTGGTAATCACCTTTAAAGCCCTTCATAGCATAGGACCCAGGTTACTTGAGCAACCGTCTCACCCCACTTGTTACCGGCAGAAGAGGCATGCTACGACTCCTGTCAGCTCAATTATTCCGTGTGGTAGTGTCCAAGAGGAGGGCTTTCTCTGCTGTTACTCCTTGATTGATTGAGAACCATCAACCAGTGGAACATAGGTTGCCTTCGGAAGTTGTGGGAGCTTCATCACTGGAGACTTTCAAGAAGAGATTGGACTGCCATTTGTCAGAAATGGTGTAGGGTCTCCTGCTTGGATGGTAGGTTGGACTAGATGACCTACAAGGTCCCTTCCAACTCTGTTAATCTGTTAATCCTGCCCTCTGGAATATCTTGCCCCCTGATGTGAAGTTGGCCCCAACCATCCTATCCTTTTGTGAGGGCTTAAAGACGTGGCTCGGCCAGTTGGCTTGCAGCCCCAAGGTGGGAGTAGCACAATGGATGTGGTTGATCGAGTAACAGCAGATCCTACCTCCCCCTTCAAATCCGCCCACACCCTCCTCATGTGTCCTTAAATTTTAATGTTTGAATTTAATTTATGTTTTAATGTGTGTGTGTGTGTGTGTGTGTATATATATATATATATATATGCTTTTCTATCTAGCCAGGTTTTACCTACGTAAGTTATGTTGTTCTGCAGCCCTGGTTTGTGAAATCACATTCACAGGTTCTGGGCCTCTCTCTTTTCTAGCCAACTGCAATTCTGTTGCTTTCTGGGAGACTCAGATGGACCATTTCTGCCTTTTTGGGCTTCCTCGGTGAGCCACACCCCTTTTTTTATCCTCCCTGTAAAAGGTACAATGTTTCTTACGTAGGTAAAACCTGGCTAGATAGAAAAGCATACCAAGCCTACGAAAAAAGAAAAAAGAAATATATATATATATATATATATATATATATATATATATATATATATACATACATACATATATATATTAATGACTGTTAAGTCTCCCAGAGTTACTCCATGGTAAGATGGGTGGCCAATAAATTTTATGGATAAATAAATAAATCAGCACATCAACCCACAAGTGGTACTATGGGTTCCGAGAGCTTATCCTTCAACAGTAGTTGCTAGTTTGTGGGGCACTAGAAGTTGTACATTGTTGAACTTCATTCAGTCAGAATAGAGGCGAAACTTGGAAGTATTCTAGTCCACCCTCTTGCTCAAGCAGGATATCCTGTACCCATGATGGAGAACCTAAGGCATGCTTTCCAGAAGTGGCATGCAGAGCCATCTCTCTGGGCATGCCAGCCATCGCCTGTTGCTCTTCCGGGTTCCAGCCGGAAACTGGAAGAACAGCTCCCTGGTGCACATGCAAGTGCTGGGAAGCTGAGCTTCTGGTTTCCTGCATGTGCATATGCACCAGAAATCGGAAGACCAGGTGACCGGTGTGCATGCGCATGCCAAAAACTGGAAGCTCAGCTTCCTGGTGCGTGCATCTGTGCCAGGCAACTTCTCTTCCGGTTTCTGGCCCTTCCCTGTGCATGCGCACACTCCCATTTCAGCACTCGGTACCGAAAAGGTTTGCCAACACTGCCCTATACCTTTTCAGAGAAGTGGCTGTCCAGTCTCTTCTTCTTTTCTCTTCCTTTTTTTTTTTTATTCTTATTTATATGCCGCCCTTCTCCGGAGACTCAGGGTGGCTTACAATGCGTTAAGCAATAGCCTTCATATTTTTGTATATTTTATACAAAGTCAGCTTATTGCCCCCACAAACCGGGTCCTCATTTTACCCACCTTAGAAAGGATGGAAGGCTGAGTCGACCTTGAGCCTGGTGAGATTCGAACTTACAGTAATTGCAGGCAGCTGGATGTTAAATGCTGCCTTGTAGGAGGCATTAGCCTCCTACGCCACTCAGGCTCCTCTTTCTCTTTCTTTCTCTCTTTTTTTTTCTTTTTGAAATTTACAAGGAAAATTACACATTACAAGGAGAAGTTCAACCAAAGTCCAGTCGCTATAATACAACATCGGGGAATCCCATTCGTTGCATTTTTTAAAAAAAACAGAAAACGTCATAAAACTATACATCAGTACCAAAAGCATTAGGAAATATTCTTTGGAGCAAGAACAAATGTGCAAGAAAGCCAAGCCAGGTTCAGCAAATTAAAAGAACCGATCCATGCCAGATAATAATGCTTGGTTGGCAGTCTCTTCTTAAAGACCTCCAGTGATGAAGCACCCACTATATCTGAAGGCATCTTGTTCCACTGGTTAATTGTTCTGACTGTTAAGAAGTTTCTCCTCAATTCCAGGTTGCTTCTTTCTTTGATCCTCATTGTCCCAAAGGTGCTTTTCCAAGAGGCAACTGGACGTTCTGGTTTTTCCTTTGGAGACATTTCGCTTCTCCTCCAAGAAGCTTCTTGGAGGAGAAGTGAAATGTCTTCAAGGGAAAAAAACAAAAGTCCAGTTGCCTCTTGGAAAAGCACCTTTGGGACAACATGACCTGGATGACTGAGAATCTCCACAGACACTTTCCTTGATCAGTTTCCATCCATTGTTTCTCATCTTTCCTTCTGGTGCTTTGGAAAATAAGATGACCCTAACTATTTAAAGGTTATAAGAAAATTGGAAAGTGTTGTGGCCCATCAGCGGCCTGCACGGATCATGGCTGATCCCGATGACGAGGAGGCTGGTGTGGGGTCACGCCAGCAGCCTGCGCAGCCGGTGCTCACGTCAGACAGCGAGGAGGCTGAAGAGGATGTGGTGCCAGAGGCAGAGACTCAGCCTGGGCTTTCAGAATCTCCAGAGGCTCCTTCAAGTGGAGAGAGTGAAGTGGAGGAGCCTCTCCTCAATGTTCGAGCACGCAGGGCTGCCAAAAGGCAGGAGGGGCTACTCAGGAGGAGGAGGTCTCCTCGAGAGTAAGGTTTGAGGATAATTGGCCACTCCCTTAGCTTATTTAAGTCGCACACAGTTAGTAATTTCTTGCTGGAAACAACATGTAATTATTAAAGAGCATTTTTGAAGAGTGAGTGTCTTATCGTATCTTGTTTTCTGGGCTGATTGCCAACCTTTGCCGGACTTTGTTTATTCTTGGTACATTATAACTTTGATAAGGACCGTTGATGTGTTTCACAACCCTTGGGAATCCGGAGTTGGGGCAGAACAGAAAGTTCTGGGCTGAAACTTTAACTTCGAGTTGGATTCAAGTTTCCAGAAGCAGGGTCAGAGAATCCTGCATAAGACTTTTCATCAACATGAATCATAAGGCCTCCTGATGGTCTTGTGGGGAGTTTGTGTCGTGTGCGTGTGTCTGAACACCCACCCACACATATGCAGTCATTGATAAAGCAGGAATCATCAGAATTGCGAATGGGGCTCATTTCATGCAAGAAGACACAAAATTACTTGGGAATAATTTAGCAGCCGGGCCCGTTTCTTGAGTCGGGGAGCATCAGTGCATTCACAGGCAAATTGGACAGGTTTTTGAACAAAGCAAGGAGAGCAGGTTGGGCAGAGAAAATGGGAAAATGGAAATGAAGCAAATAAAATGCGTAAGCACAATAAACTCTTCTTCCTGCCCAGGATTTTTCAAATGTGCCTCTGACTTTGCTATTTCAAAAGGAAGCCAAAGTGGTTGAGAGCGAAAGAGTCGCATCTTTTTAAGTCCCCATAGCATCAAATTTAAATCGCCTCTTATGTTTTATTATCTTACTGGCAGCACACTCTAAATCCAAGTGTACTCGCAGATAAATCAAAGGACAAAATGCTTTTGGGGAAGGAAATAAACTCTTCTGGTGATTCCACTAAAGAGCTGAGTTTGCACAACTTGCCCAAACCGGTCATTTCAAAATTTAGCTGCTGCATTTTGCTCCTGTTTGCTTATTGGTTTGCAAACCCAACCCTTTGGGTTAGTTTATAACAGAATAACAGAATTGGAAGGGATCTTGAAGGTCTTCTAGTCCAACCCCTGCTCAGGCAGGAAGCCCTGTACCATTTCAGATAAATGGTTGTCTATCATGTCCAATCTCTTCTTAAAAACTTCCAGTGTTGGAGCATTCACAACTTCTGGAGGCAAGTCGTTCCACTGATTAATTGTTCTAACTATCATGAAATTTCTCCTTAGTTCTAGATTGGTTCTCTCCTTAATTAATTTCCATCCATCGCTTCTTGCCAGGTGGTTTGGAGAATAGGTTGGCTCAGTGGTGGGATTCAGCCAGTTCACACCACTTCGGGAGAACCGGTTGTTAAATTACTTGAATCCCACCACTGGGTTGGCTGCCTCTTCTTTGTGGCAACTTTATGGCTCAGTATGTTTCTAGCTTTTGAAGAAGAGGATATTTTCTGTAAACAGCGTTCAATAGACAAGCACCGGGGAAATCAAATGATTCAGGCAGTTCAAATGAGCATAAAGATTTATTGCAAGCTTAAGTTATCTACAAGAATCTGACCTACTAACGGTCAAGGGAAAAGAACGGGAACAAGAAGGCATTCAAGGTGGGCTGGATTTAGTTCTCTTATGGGTATGCAGGGACTTGTGACTTATAACGCATTTGACCCCTCCCTTGTACTCAGCCTGATCATCTCCTACAAACACACATCCATATAACTTAAAAGAGTTGGAAGGGACCTTGGAGGACTTCTATCCCAACCCCCTACTTGAATAGGAGATCTTATACCATTCCAGGTTAGTTGTCCAATCTTCTACATAAACTGGCAGTAAAAATTAATCAAATTTAGAAACACCAGTTTTAAGAGAATATTAACTTTTTATTTTTTACAGTTCATCTGGGATTGATCAGGTCTGCTCACTTGTTTTTTTGCAATTCATTGTATGCTTTCAAAATGATTTTTTAAAAGTATGTAAGAGTTACAAAGAAAGAAGTACATATCCCAACTTTTTTTTCTCTCTCTCTCTATCCAGATTATACTTGGTTGGAATAAAACAAGGAGATTGTACAATTATACAATTGTACAATTAACTCGGTGACTGAGTTAGTGCTTCGTGTGAATATAGATAACTTATCACGTGGATCAACTTATATCATGTGGAGCTGCTGACACAGTTCTACAGAGGAATTATTGAATCTGTCATCTGCACCTCTATAACTGTCTGGTTTGGTTCTCCAACTCAACAAGACAGACACAGACTTCAGGGGATAATTAGAACTGCAGAAAAAACAATTGCTACCAACCTGCCTTCCATTGAGGACCTGTATACTGCACTACTACTAATCAGACTACTAACTAGTCAAAAAGAGGGCTGTGAAAATATTTACAGACTCCTCACATCCTGGACATAAACTGTTTCAACTCCTCAAAACAACGCTATAGAGCACTGCACACCAGAACACCTAGACACAAGAACAGTTTTTTCCTGAATGCCATCACTCTGCTTTCCCTCAACAATAGAACTGAAACTTACATATCCACTTCACAGGGCTTTACAACACTGTCAAACTATTTACTAAGTCTGCACTACTATTAATCTTCTCATTGTTCCCACCACCCATCTCCTTCCATCTATGACTGTATGACTGTAACTTTGTTGCTTGTATCCTTACGATTTATATTGATATTGTTTCCTGATTGCTTATTTGAACTCTATGAGTATGATTAAGTGTTGTACCTTATGATTCTTGATGAACATATCTTTTCTTTTATGTACACTGAGAGTATATGCACCAGAGACAAATTCCTTATGTCCAATCACATTTGGCCAATTAAAAAAAAATCTATTCTATTCTATGCAACCATTAGAGATGGCTAGGTGGAAGGAAACCTGCCATTATTGTTTTTAAAAAGATAGTGGAATAGGAGTTATTTTTACTCCTGACTCAACACTCAGCAGTGTTATAAAGGATTCTGATCTTTATTGCAGTCCTCCTGATTTGAAAGGAGTGGATATCTGTGTGCATAGATTTGCCCCTGCTTTGTTGTGTATAAACCAAATTCTTTGAGCAGGTCCTTATTTCCTCCTCATTTTCATGTTAGGAAGCATTCCATACTAATTAATCCTTTTCATAAAGCAGTGGTTAGGAGAGACTCATGTAGATGTTCTATTGCACGGAGAACAAAAGAGAGCCTTGTGGAACATCACAGATAAGCTTTCATTGTGTAGTGCCAACAGCACCTTTTACAACTAACCTTCCAGGTATGTGCAGAATTACTGCAGCACAGTACGCCTTATCGTCACTTCGGTTGCTCCAGGAGACTCTTGCGGATTTCACGGATGGTCACAACAATCAAAGAAAAACTCTGTCCACCTGTCTAGTCTATTCGACCAGGTAGAGCGATGGAAAGCTTGGAAAGGTTGCAGGCAGAAGAAAAGCTGACTTCTATCTTACTGTGTATTACGGTATAACCAGGGGTGGGCTGCTGGGGGTTCGCAGGGGTTCGGCAGAACCTCTAGCTAAGTTTCTGTGCAGTTCAGAGAACTCCAAATCCCACTCCTGGCTGGCCCCGTCCACGCCGCCTTGTCCCTCCCAGGAGTTGCCATGTGGCCTGTTTTGGATGCAGGAAAAAGCAAGGTGCACACGGAAGCTCAGGGAGGGTGAAAAATAGGCCTCTTGGAAGTTTGGGAAGGCTGGAAACAGGCCTGTTTCCAGCCTCCAGAGGGCCTCCAGAGCCTGGGGAGGCCGTTTTCGCCCTCTCAGAGGCTTGAGGAAAGCCTCCGGAGCCCGGGGAGGGCAAAAATGCCCCCGCCCCCACTATGGTGCAGGAAACTGACTAGGCCACGCCCACCATGGCCACAGCTACCCAGCAACCAGGCAGAGAACCCCTTGCTAAAATTTTTGAAGGCCACCCCTGGGTATAACTATATTGACTTAGTTCAGGAGCAGTCAGATTCATACCTCCCTTCAACCACAGAGCTAAGAGGGAAACTCTGAGTCAATCACTTTCTCTCAACTCAACTGACTGCACAAGGGAGACCATCTACTTTGGCTCCCTGAAAAAAGCGGGAATAAAATGTACTGAATTTGTTAATAACAATACAATTCAACACACCTTTGGATGAGTAGTAATAGCACTTAAACTTACATATCCACTTCACAGGGCTTTACAGCACTCTCTGAGACGTTTTATAGTGTCAGCATATTGTCCTCAATAATCCGGCTCCTCATTTCATCAACGTCAGAAGCAGCAGTGGGTTTCACATTATGTTACTACCGGTTTGCCGTGCACGTACACACTCGCTTCATGCATGTGTGTGTTCGGTTCGCACATGCACCTGCCTTCTGCACATGTGCCAGGCCTTCCATGCATGTGCTTTACTCAAGCGCACCTTCCGCGTATGCACCCGGCCTCAAAAACATGCCTAAATAGGGCAGCATAGAGCTGGGGCGGGTGGGCAGGCTCACCCACGATTTCCGCTATCGGTTCGGGCGAACCTGTCCGAACCGGCTGAATACCACCTCTGCTTGGAAGGATGGAAGAATGAGTCAACTTTGTGCTAGTCAAGATCGAAATACTGGCAGTGGGCAGAGTCAGCCTACAATACTGCATTCTAATCACTGTATCACCACCAGTAATATAGAGGTAGTCCTCAACTTACAACCACAATTGAGTCCAAACTTTCTGTTGTTACTTGTTAACACATTTGTCCAGTAAATTTTGCCCCCTTTTACTACCTTTCCTACCACAGTTGTTCAGTGAATTACCGCAGTCGTTAAGTTAGTAACATGGCTGTTAAGCGAATCCGGCTTCCCCATTGATTTTGCTTGTCAAAAGGTGGCAAAAGGTGATCACATGTCCTCGGGATACAGCAACGGTCATAAGTACGGAACCGGTTGTCAAGGATCTGAATTTTGATTGCATGATCATGGGGATGCTACAAAGGTCGTAAGTGTGAAAACCAGTCATAAGTCCCTTTTTTTCAGTGCCATTGTAATTTTGAATGGTCACTAAATGAACCATTGTAAGTCAAGGACTACCTGTATATGGTGCTGCTAGCAGAGGAGAGAACCTTGTGTTGTCTTTCCTCCACAGATCTTTCTAGTTTTTCTAGAACAGCCCTGATGGCTAATAAGCCACAGACTTCCTGGCCATGCTTTGGCATATTTCTAATACAGATAGTTCTTGACTTACAACCATTTGTTTTAGTGACCATTCCAAATGGCAAAGTCACTGAAAAAAGTTACTTATAACCAGTTCTCAAATTTATGGCCATTGCAACATCCACACGATCATGTCTTTCAAATGTGAGCGCTTGGCAACCAGTTTGTATTTATGATGATCATCACGGGGGATTCTCCCAGCCAGCTTCTGACAAGCAAAGTCAATGGGGAAAACTGGATTCACTTAACAAATGCACGGTTCACTTAGCAATTGCAGATATCCACATAAGAACTGTGACAAAAAAGTTTTGTAAAATCAGGCACTTAACATGGGAAATACTGGTTCCAATTATATTTGTAAGTTGTATTAGATGGATAGCTTGCAACTTTGCAATACAGATAGTCCTCGACTTACAACAGTTCATTTAGTGACCATTCGAAGTTACAACAGCACTGAAAAAAAGTGACTTATGACCCAGTGGAGGGTTCCTCCCAGTTTGGCATGGTTCTCCCAAGCCAGTAGCGGTGATGATATGATGTCACCAAACCGGTTCTGCCCTCCCCCTGCCCCCCACCCCTCCCTCCCCCCACGTTATTCTTACCTTTTATTTAGCCCCACCCCCAATCTATTGCTGCCTCCTGAGTCCCAGCTGATGGCTAGAGGGGAAAAAACTGTTTAAACTCTTGCCAAGGGGCTTCAAAGGGCCGCCCTACAGCTGATCAGTGTTAAAAGAAAATAAATGAGTAGACTGGTGCTTGCAAAAATACATGAGTAGATCATTGCCTGCAAAAAATACATGAGTGCCTGCAAAAAATAAATGGGTAGATCGGTACAGCTCTGCAAGCAGTTAAAAGCCTGGTAGACCAGTGCCTCTGCTAAATCCTAAATAATTGTCACATGACCATCAAGCCTCGCCCACAAAATAAGCCACGCCCACAGAACCGGTAGTAAAAAAATTTAGAACCCACCCCTGTTATGACCATTTTTTCACTTATGACTGTTGCACCATCCCCATGATCGTGGGATTTACATTCGGATGCTTGACAACTGACTCAGTTTTATGACGGTTTGCAGGGTCCCAGGGAACATGTGATCACCTTTTGCCAACCTTTGAGAAGCAAAGTCAATGGGGAAGCCAGGTTCACTTAACAACCGGCTAACTAATTTAACGACTGCAGGGATTCACTGAACAAATGTGGCAAGAAAAGTCATAAAATGGGGCAAAACTCACTGAACAAATTTCTCACTTAGCAACCTAAACGTTGGGCTCAGTGGTAGTCATATGTGGAGGACTAGCTGTATTGTCCAGATATATTTTATTCTTCCTCTTTCTGGGGTGGGGGGAGGGGAACCAAAAAAGATCCACTCATCATACAGTTGCTTAACTCTTCCCCTAATAATTACCTGTCTTTTCTGAAAGTTCATATCTTGTTGACAAATTAACCCTTGGCACATAATGAAAGCAAACCAGAGGAGAAAAAACGCCGGAGGATATCTAAGCAGTAAATGCAGGAGTAGTAAAATGCTGAATACTGCAAGCTTCCGAAAGGGCAGAAATCCAAAATAAGCATATGTTGAACTGCACAAAGATCCAAAGTGAATCTATGAATTCAAAGCGGCCAATTTGTTGCTGTTTATTTCCAGTTGAGGCAGTTGTGCATAACATCTATCTATCTATCTATCTATCTATCTATCTATCTATCTATCTATC
>WNWU01000033.1:9371774-9389372 GCA_012654045.1 Ptyas mucosa | reverse complement strand
ATCTATCTATCTATCTATCTATCTATCTATCTATCTATCTATCTATCTATCTATCTATCTATGAAAATTGATATGACTGCCCAACTCAATCTCAATGACTCTGGGCAGCTTAAAAAGATAAAAACCCAAAATAAAAACAATATGAAACAATAACCTCCCACCTCCCTGGCGACAATGATCAGCCAATAAAACAAGGCATTGGATGGACTCTATCCCACTGAGGGTGCCCCAGACCTTTGGCAAAACCTAGACTTTAGGGCCTTGTGAAAGAGTGTGTCAACTCTGAAGCTAGCCTGTGTTCTGTCCCTGTCCCCCACACGCACAAACCCACACAGTCATTCGAGGGTTAAATAATTTACTGAATCCAAAATCTCACCCGCACAGTGTCAGTCTTGTTGAAGCATCAAAAGCAGCACTTTTTGGAATAATTTTGTCCGTCACAGAATCTAAACGGCCACACCCTTCCTTTATATAGCCTGTGGGGTGTGGTCCAGTGACTCAGCTTAATTCCTGGCACGCCTCCTCTTCTGCTGTGATCGTTTCGCAAGCCGATGCTGACGTGGGTCCAGCCACAACTTGTCTCCCTCATCACTCTCCGACCGATCGGAGACACCTGGCTCCTGGCCAATCTCCTCTCCTTCGGCCGACACCTGAGGAATTGTCAGAGAGGAGGGGCCGGGGGAAGGAGGCCTGGCCGGCTCCTCTCCTTCATGTTCGGAGCCTTCTTCCTCCGATACGATGGGCTCGGGGGTCGGAGCCACAACAGCCTGACTGAGGCCACCTTATTTATTTATTTATTAAACTTTTATACCGCCCTTCTCCTTTCAGACTCAGGGTGGTGAACAGCCAAATAAAACATTTATACATAAAGGTTAAAATAGTTATTTAAAATAAATTATATAAAGTTTGGCCCATTAATTTAAAATATTTCAATTTAAAATCAATATCAATTTAAAACCAAGATAAAATCAGGCCAGCCCGGCTAACTGAAAGAGGTGAATTTTTAGGGCCCGACGAAAAGTCCGGAGATCTGGGATCACTCGTATCTCTGGGGGTAGATCGTTCCAGAGGGTAGGTGCCACCACAGAGAAGGCTCTCCCCCTGGGGGTTGCCAGCCAGCATTGTCTGGCTGACGGCACCCTGAGGAGGCCCTCTCTGTGGGAGCAAACTGGCCGGTGGGAGGCAACTGGGGGCAGAAGGTGGTCCCGTAAGTACCCCGGTCCTAAGCATTGCTACACTGGTGATGAGGGATAGGGAGGGAGGGGGAAATAGAGATAGTTGGGATTTTGTAGCCAAAACAAAATAGTTTCCCCTTGAGAACCAAGGAATCTGCACTGGCTTTCCTGGCCCCTGATACTTCTAATAAATCCCAAGGGAAGACCTCATGAGAGATTCCCTCACATCTGGGTTTTTCCAGGTAAGGCAGTGTAGGCAGCCAGGAAAGTTCGAGAAACATGGGAAAAAAATATAACCCAAAGCAATGCTAACAACAGTATATCCTCTGCTGCTTCGAACAATAAAGTTGGCTAAAAAAAATAAGCATTTCAGAAGAAAAATTCAGGCAGCCTGAGAATAAGGCAAGGGAAGAATACACGCAGGGGTAGGCTACTGGGCGTTTGCAGGGGTTCGGGAGAAACTCTAGCTAAGATTCTGTGCAGTTTGGAGAACCCCCAAATCCCACTCCTGTTTGGCCCCGCCCATCATGCCCCTCCCTTCCCAGGAGTCCCCACGCAGCCCATTTTGGATGCAGGTAAGTGCAGGGCGCGCATGGATTTTCGGGAGGGTGAAAAACGGGCCTACCGGAAGTTCAGGAAGGCTGGAAATGAGCCAGTTTCTGGCCTCCAGAGGGCCTCCGATGCCTGGGGAGGCCATTTTCACCCTCCCAGCTTGAGGAAATCCTCTGGAGCCCAGGGAGGGCAAAAACGTCTCCCCCTGCCATGGTGCGGCCCGTTTTGGATGCAGGAAAGTGCAGGGCACACACAGAGGCTCGGGGAGGGTGAAAAATGGGCCTACTGAAAGTTTGGGAAGGCCATTTTCGCCCTCCCAGAGGCTCGAGGAAAGCCTCCAGAGCCCGGGGAGGGCAAAAACACTCCCCCCAACGTGATGCAGGAGGTCGACTAGGCCACGCCCACCGTGCCCACGTCCACCCAGCAACCGGGCAGAGAACCCCTTGCTAAAATTTTTGAAGCTCACCCCTGATTACACGCCAGAAATTGTGAATCAGCCATCATTTGATAGGGAACCTCAAGCTAAGATGAGCATGTTCCTATCTGTCTGTCAAAGCCTGTTAATATCTGTGTCAACTATTCTGGATTGAAATGTCTGGAAAGGCAAAGCGAAAAGAATAAAGCTTAGAGGAGGAAAACCTCCAGCCTTCTTATTACTACAGTATTATTCTCCATTACAGTTTCAACCTACGAATTACCATAGCGCACGTCATGTTCCCGGTGCTAACCAGACGTCTTTAATTAAGGAGATCATAGACATCCTAATCTATTGGTTTAGTAGCCTATGGACTAACTCATTTAATATGGTGGCCCCTCCAGTAAAGTTTTAAATGACAAATCTTTCTGCCGGGGACAGTTACATTCCAAATTTTATCTAATCTCAAGAGCAGGAATGCTTGCAATTAGCAATTTCAGAGCCTCACATCTTCCCGACCATGCCGAGAAAGTAATTCAAGCACATCATCGTTTAGAATAATAATAACATAGTTTCCTAAATGTTTTACATTTATAAAGCTGAGGAGGATTATGTACCCGGACTGCTGGGTGTTATTGAAAATCTAAGAATATGTACACCTACTCGCTCCAGACACACGGCCACTGTTTATTGCCAAGAGAAGGGAAAGGGGAAAGGGAAAAAAAAACCCATGAAAAAGCACTTGCTACTGTTTTGCTAATGAATAGAATGTGCAACAGAGGTAATAATGTGCTGGAAGGGTCTTCACTATTTAAGAATTACTTTTTAATAACTCATGTAGTCTGGACCTTTCCACTTTAAAAATCTATGTTTAGAGGCTACAACTATTGTTATACATTTGTATTTTTTTCTGGGTCTTGATTTTATGCTTTTATGATTCAGTGCTGTAGTTAATTTGATTTTATGTGTATGTGGGTTTTTTTTTTAAACTGCAAGCTACCAAGACAGAATTGGATATAAAATGCTATGAATATACAGTATTTCCTTTCTTCCTTCCTCCCTCCCTTCCTCCTTTCTTTCTTCCCTCCCTCCCTTCTTTCCTCTCTCCCTCCCTCCCTCCCTCCCTCCCTCCCTCCCTTCTTTCTTTCTTTCTTTCCTCCCTCCCTCCCTCCCTCCTTCCCTTCTGCCCAAGGAGCTGCTGATACAGTTCTACAGAGGAATTATTGAGTCTGTCATCTGCACCTCCATAACTGTCTGGTTTGGTTCTGCAACCCAACAGGACAGACACAGACTTCAGAGGATAATTAGAACTGCAGAAAAAAAAATTGCTACCAACCTGCCTTCCATTGAGGACCTGTATACTGCACTACTACTAACCTTCTCATCGTTCCCATCACCCATCTCCTTCCACTTATGACTGCATGACTGTAACTTTGTTGCTTGTATCCTTACAATTTATATTGATATTGTTTCCTGATTGCTTATTTGTACCCTATGACTATCATTAAGTGTTGTATCTTATGATTCTTGATGAACGTATCTTTTCTTTTATGTACATTGAGAGCATATGCATCAAGACAAATTCCTTCCTCCCTCCTTTCTTTCCTCCCTCCCTCCCTCCCTCCCTCCCTCCCTTTCTTCCTTCCTTCCAAACTTCTGCAATTGATGAGTGCAAATAGTCTGACTGCCCCATTGAGAATCACTGAACTAGAAGGGATGTCAAAAAATTTGACATCTTAGAAAAATTTTTAAGATGTGAACAAGGTTGAGGTGGTAGTTGATCTACGTGGATCTCTCATGGACCACAACACAGGACAAATCAATCTGTTTATACTCACACAATGTATTACACTGTTATTGAGTCTCATAAATAAATAAACAAACTTTATTGTCATTGTCATTGAGCCTGAGTGGCATAGGAGGCTAATGCCTCCTACTAAGGCAGCATTTAACATCCAGCTGCCTGCAATCACTGCGAGTTCAATTCTCACCAGGCTCAAGGTTGACTCAGCCTTCCATCCTTTCTAAGGTGGGTAAAATGAGGACCCGGTTTGTGGGGGCAATAAGCTGACTTTGTATAAAATATACAAAAGTATGAAGGCTGTTGCTTAACGCATTGTAAGCCGCCCTGAGTCTCCGGAGAAGGGCGGCATATAAATAATTTTTTTTAAAAAAATTACTTGACACCCAAAGACCAGGTCCCACACACATAATCCCCAAACACACTCCCACCCACCACAATTCCCCACTCCTAAACCACCCAAACATCCACACATAGATGACACTCCGCCCATATAGAGGATTAAAAGCAAATACAATAAAAGGAAATTCACAGAGGTGGAACAGAGGTGAGGTCCAAACCTTTCCCTTCCATCAGTAGCTCCCAGCAATGCTCCTGATTGGCAGGGGAAAGAAGACCAAACCGTGTACTAAATAGCATGTTTTTAATAAAGGACGTTTAGTGGTGGAATTTTATATAGTGGATATGTCAGGCCTAAAACCAAAGACAATAGAGTGAAATTCATATGAATCCATTTCTTATTTGCTTATACCTAACAGAATCTCACCAGAGTAAACCTTTAATTTGCTAATCTAATAGATATATCCTAGGAGACTCTAGGGCATGGGTATCAAACTCACAGCATCATGTGATGCCATCATATGATGTTTCATGATGTTTTTTCCCCTTCACGGAGTTGGGATGGGTGTGACCTGCATGTGACACATCTGGCCTGCGGGCCACCAGTTTGATACCTACTGTTCTAGGGTGTGACTAGCTAAATGTTTTCTTCCCATCCCATCCAGTTCAGGACTGTGCAATCTCTTATTTTGGGCCTTGTCCCTGGGAAGTCTCAGTGAGATTGCCAGGATTTCCCCCCCCCCCCCCACACACACACACTCCTGTCCATTTCTTCTTCACCTGCATATTCCATTATGGAAGCTGTATTGATGAAGCCAGCACTACTGTCTCTTGAACAACTATTTGAAAAGAGTTTTGCAAGATTTTTTGCCGTCTTTGAATTCTGCAAACTGGGAATAGTCATTGAACTGGAAGATGGAATAGGATAGGATAGGAGTATCCTAAATAGAGGTCTGACCTCTCTTTCCTTGAAGAAAACAGACTAAGTTTCATTCCGATCAGAATTTTCTGCAGGTTGATGAACATCATAATGTCTAATGTTCCAGAGGGATCTTTAGACTCAGTAAAACTGCATTTGAATTTGAAAACTCATGTTAAGATTACTGAAAGCTAGGCTGTGGAGGCAAAGTAATTTATTTATTTGTTTGTTTGTTTGTTTGTTTGTTTCATCAAGCATGTATTAGATAACAGATATAAGTATCAACATGATTATGAATACAGGAAATGGATATGAATAAATGGGGACAGTAGGACAGGGACGGTAGGCATGTTGGTGCGTTTATGCACGCCCCCTTTACAGACCTCTCAGGAATGAGGTGAGGTTGACAGTAGACAGTCTAAGGTTAAAGTTTTGGGGGTTTTGGGGAAGAAACCAGAGTCAGGTAGTGCATTCCAGGCCTTGACCACTCTGTTGCTGAAGTCTTATTTTCTGCAATCGGATTTGAAGCAATTTATCTTTACTTTGTATCTATTGTGTGCTCGTGTATTGTTGTGGTTGAAGCTGAAGTAGTCATTGACAGTAGGACATTGTACCAGACAATTTTGTGTACTACGCTTAGGTCAGACCGAAGGCGGCATAGTTCTAAGTTGTCTAAGCCCAAAATTTCAAGTCTGGTGGCATAAGGTATTCTGTTGTGAGCAGACGAGTGGAGGACTCTTCTCTTGAAATATCTCTGGACTCGCTCAATTGTATTAATGTGCGATATGCAGTGTGGGTTCCAGATAGATGAGCTGTATTCCAGAATTGGTCTAGCAAATGTTTTATATGCTCTAGTTAGTAGTACAATATTACCAGAGAAGAAGCTACGGAACATTAGGTTAACAACTTTTAATGCCTTTTTGGCAACCCTGTTAGCTCTGGCACTTAGATCGTTTGAGATGAGTACTCCAAGGTACTCCAAGGTCCTTGACAGAGTGAGGGTCATCTACAAGGTCGTATCCACCCAGCTTGTATTTTGTGTTTTGATTTTTTTTGCCAATGTCATTTCATGATGCCTCTTTACAGAGGAGTTGTGAGGGGTTCACAACATTGAGGAAATGCATTCCACTGTTGCAAGATTTATATTTATATTATTATATTTTTTAAATTTTTATACCGTCCTTCTCCTACTGGACTCAGGGCGGTGCACAGCCAAGAATGAAAAACATCCCAATACAAAATTTAAAATTTTAAAAGAATTAAACAAAACTTTGGCCCAAAATTTAAAACATCCCGACTAAAATTCATTTACAATTAAAAATATCTGAAGGGGGGGAGAGGTTACACCAGCCCAGCTTGGTGAAATAGAAAAGTTTCGAGGGCACGACGAAAAGCACAGAGATCTGGTATCCTACGTATCTCCGGGGCAGGTCGTTCCAGAGGGCAGGTGATGCCACAGAGAAGCCCCCCCCCCCGGGGGTCGCCAGCCGACATTGGCTGGCTGATGGCATCCTGAGGAGTCCCTCTCTGTGGGAGCGTACTGGCCGGTGGGAGGCTATCGGCGGCAAAAGGCGGTCCCGTAAGTACCCAGGCCCTATGCCATGGAGCACTTTAAAGATTTAATGGGAAATTAAATACAGATAAAATCTAGAAAAACAAAACGGTTTAAAGTATGTCTCCTCGCAGCTGGGTTCAGCTCCTATATTTGCAAAGTTATCTGGAGAGCAATTCAAAGGTGATTTTCCACTGATGGTTCACCTAACTATCTGTGGATTAGATCAGGATGAACCTTAAAAGAAAACCACATTCCATGCTGGCAGGTTGAACGATTGATTGAACAAAGAAGAACATGAGAATATGGTTAAGAAGACCATTTAAGCTTCTATCAGATAGCTCACTATACAGACTTACTGTTTTGAACAAATAAGTCTCCCCAGAATATTTGATGTTGGTGCACTTGCCTACCATTTTTTTTACAAATCACATGAGCAAACTTTGTGATTCATTCTCTTCCTTAAGGATCAAGCTTATGGAATTAGTATCATCTATCAAAACAAGACTAGTTGGCAATGTGATCCAGCTAGCTTACAAGATCCAGTGGGTTTATTTTAGCAAGCAGAACCTCATCATGCTGGGAAAATCAAAAAGACTCCAAGCTTCAGCTTTGGTTTTAACAGAAGTAAAAACTAAAAAAGTAGGCTAATCAGAAATCTTTTGAACATCTGCATCTTCTTGTTATGTGTGGTCTGAGGCAAAATTAGAATGGACATCAGTGATTTCCACAGAAGTAAAACAACCAGAACTTTTTTTAGTTTTGAGCAGTTTTGAAAAAAAATTAATTTTCTAAAGGTTGGCATGTAGGTGTGCTGTAATTACTAAAATACAAATATGACATAGCCACATCTAGGATAATAAAGCTTCAGAGTTTTGCACAGGGGTGAAATTCAGCAGGTTCTGACAGGTTCTGGTAGCAGAAATTTTGAGTAGTTCAGAGAATCGACAAATACTACCTCTGGCTGACCCCAGAGTGGGGTGCAAATGGAAATTTTGCAGTATCCTTCCCCTGCAACACCCACCAAGCCACACCACACCACACCACACCACGCCCACCAAGCCACGCGCACAGAACCTGTTGTAAAAAAAATTGAATTTCACCACTAGTTTTGCAGTAATATATGGACAGACAACACGATAGCTAAACAATTCATTCTGGAGAATATTATCTGCTCACCTTAAATTTAATCTTGCTGGTTGATTCATTGCTCTCCTTATTTGTCTCACGTGAGAATCCTTGAAGATTCTCAGGTGAAGTTCTCCCAAAATGAACTATTTATTTTATTGATGTGAAAGTACTTTGATTAAAATCCTTGCCCAGTTATATAAAATACCACGTGCCTATTGAAACGGATTGTAGTCATATTACTCATTCCCGGGCTGGCCCCAAAATTGCGACTGCTGTCAGTGAAACATCTTACTAAAATGAACATATATCTTCTGTTTTGACCTTAGTCTTTATATCCTATCCTTTCTGGATTTCAAATTCAAAGTATATTTAAAATCAAATCTACATTTGGATCCTGTGATTTACCGGGGACTTCAGTTCGTATTTTCTTCACTCGATGTTACTAAAGCTTATGTATAGTTATATAGATATTTATATGATTACATATAAAATTAGATTGAAACTGTTTTTCTAGAATAGATTAGAAATGGGAAAATGGATTGAAATATGGGTTAGTAAAAGTGTACAAAGAATCTTCGTTGAGTTGTATATAAGCCCTGGTTAATTCTACTGATTGCCAGCAGTTCGATCCTGACTGGCTCAAGGTTGACTCAGCCTTCCATTCTTCCAAGATCAGTAAAATAAGGACCAAGATTATTGGGGGCAATATGCTGACTCTGTAAACCGCTTAGAGAGGACTGTAAAGCACTATGAAGTGGTATATAAGTCTAAGTGCTATTGCTATGACCAGTGGTGGGATTCAAATAACTTAAGAACCGGTTCTCTGCCCTAATGACCGGCTGGGTGGGCGTGGCCATGGTTGGCGTGGCCAAGGGGTGTGACAGGCAGCACTCGGCCTCCTGCACCCCCCTGGGAGCAAAAACAGGCACCGCCCCCCGTGCCCCATTTTGGGCCTAGTAGGCCTCCCTGAAGCCTCCTGGGAGTGAAAACAGGCCTTAGTGGGGCACGCCACACCTCCACACACCCTGTTTTGGGCTTAGGAGGCCTCCCTGCACTTACCTGGGAGCCAAAATGGGGCCTGTGGGTACTCCTGGAATGGGCGGGGCAGGAAGGGGTGGAGCCAGCCAGCAATTTATTCAGGTTTGCCTGAACCGGCTGAATCCACCACTGGCTATGACTGTTGCTATATGTGCTTGACCTAAGTCTACTATTCTGTAGTGTAGTCTATGTCTATACAGCATTAGAAGTAAAACAACTTGGTACAGTCAAATACGATGATTTTTTGTGACATTTTGCCTGCATCATCATTATTTTTCCTTGCCGGATTCTCTTCAAGTCTCTTCATATCAGGCCTTATATTTTACATAAAGCAAATTAGTTCTTTGTTTCTTCATCTCTTCCAAATGTTACAATAACCCAGAAGGGGCAGAGAGATGACATTGATTCTGTCTCCCCCCAAGGTTCACAGAGGAGCTAAGGTGGATGAAATGGGAAGAAGAGATGTCTACAATAAAGCTGAAGGTAAACAAGGGATGCACTTGATCAAACATGTTCGCTTTCCAGAAAGCCTTGAAAAAAAAATGTGGTCGTCAGATATGAACAACTAGGAACCACACATGAAGAGTTCAAATTAGTTATTTTATTGCTTAACGCCTATTTTGTCAGGGTTCCGACGGATGCCCTAATTAATTCATGAGCCTCGAGCCAAGTTTCAAAGAAATCCAGTTATTTATTAGGAGCAACGTGTCAGCACGTACCCAAGTGAAGTCAGCTCTGCCTCATGTAATTTAAGGCCCAACTATGACCCTGTTTCCCCCCTCCTCCCAGGGTTTGTCATAAATCACATTCTCCAGCGGAGCACTTTTGTGGGCTGCAGAGAACACGCCTCTCTGGCTGGTTCTGGTAACCTAGGATGCAGCCTTGAGAAAGGTGTGGGTGAAATGTGCTTCTGGTTGTTACCGTGCTACTCCGTCAGTTTTCTCCCCTCCTGCTTATGACAACTCGAGAGCACGCCAGGAATTTCACAGCAATCTTGCCAAACTGGAAGTATTCACCTGGACCAAAGGAGATTAGGTACAATGACATTTGGGTGGAGAGGGGGGTATCAGACATTGTCCTCGTGTGTCTATGTAAAGATTCCAGGATAATTCCCTGCTTGACTCCTCTCATGGGTCTCTTTGACAGTGGTTCTTCCATCAACCCAGGATGGAACCTGCAAAGTAGTTAACTTCTTGTTATCTTGGGTTTTTTTAAAAAATCTTTTATTCCTTTATGCTTTTATGCTTTTATTTTTGTTATTGTTTATGTCTGAGATGTGTGTGTGTGTGTGTGTGTGTGTGTACATTATATGTCATACTGTTTACATTCAGTATATGTATGTTTATATTCTGAGACAGTTTTGATTGTTATTTTCTTTGTAAATTGCCCAGAGTTACTTTTTATGATATGGGCAGCTATAGAATTTTGCTAAATAAGTAAATATAGCCTATTTGAAAGAGAAGCGATGTGAACAATACCTGGGAGGAAGAGAGGTGTTTAAAATTTTAATCTCATGCTTTCTCAATTCTTCCACGCTATGGCAAAATATCCTTTGTTGGTGTTGCCTGAAGTGTATTCCATTTATTGTCACGATGGATCATTGGAATAGGTTACTTAGATGTGGCGTTTTGGAATTTAAATGCCAAGTTTATGTTTTTGCAATGTTTTATCTGCCCGCTTTCGTTTAACTGTCATAAATTGGAGACCATTCTGAACTGTTTTATTTATTGTTTGGACCCTTGTGGAATGTAACTCTGATATTTCTGCGCTGTTTGTTTTGCTTTGCAAATACTCACACACACACAAACCAAGTGAAGGATCAAAATCAGATGTGGGCAGTCTTTTTTTTGTTGTTGTTGCTGCTGCTGTTGTTGAAAAGTTCATTCCCCCAATGATATATTTGCAGAGACGTCACGCCAACAGAAGAAAGGATTCAGTCAAGTCGTGGGTGGAACCATCTGCTTCTCCTGCTACTGAAATCACCTTTCCTCCTCTTTTAAATATCTCTTTAAGTCTTGCATATATTTTTTTTCCGTGATGCCATATTCTTACTTCTCTCCAAGCTAATTCTTACCTGTATTTATTTTTATTTATTTTCAAAAATTTGTATGCCGCCCTTCTCCTTAAGGACTCAGAGTGGCGAACACAGGCTAAAACAAGGCAATAGTAAAAGGAAACATAATTAAAACCAGATTAAAACAGCGATAATAAATAATAAAACCCAAGAATCAGAATCAGCCAATTTGTTGAAACAGCCAAGTCTTTAGGTCTCGACGGAAGGAGTGGAGGTCAGGCGCCGTCCAAAGCTCGGCATATAAGTATAAGTATAAGAACTAAATTATCTATTTTCATTTGGCATTTGAAACTTTCCTGGGGGGGCTGCTTGAAATATAGCTTTAGCTACAGAATACCCAGTATAAATTAACTGAAATAAAACTCTGATAAAAGAGAATGTTTGAACTGTGGGGGCCTGTGGTGCTCTGTGAACGTGGTCCAAGCTCAGAAAGCACCAAGGACCACACAGCAGTCTGAGCAACAGGCATATAGAAAACTAGGTGAATTCTGTAAGAAGTGTAAGAATAAGGACCATTTATAAGGTGGCAGCATAGAAAATTTATTCAAACTCCGCATTGGCGACTGGAAGGGCATCTGGCCATTCAAACACTCTGCTAGCTCCATTCAGTTGCCCAGACTCTACCCTGCAAGGGATTATGGGGTCGTTAAAAGATGATAATGATAGAAAATTTATTCAAGCCTTTACACAAGAATCTGGTCAACAAAAGTTCAACACTAAATTGGCATCAGATAAAGATCAATGGAATTCAGGAGGGGTTAGACTTGGATCACTTGTGGGAATGCAACAACACTAAACAGATGACAAGTTTAACTCTGCCACCACCTCTGCCTTCTCTTCTCCTACAAGAAGTTCTGCAACTGCTCAAGAGATGTGTTACATTCTGACCAGTTGTGTGTCTTTCCTGATCTCAGTATTAGAAGTCTCTCTAGAGTAGAGCTGGACATTTTGGTGACTAATTAAAGAAAACATATGTAGAGTGTTTAACTGTAGAGTCCTCAGTGTTTTCTGAACTTGGCTGTTTTCTTGCAGATGTTTCATTACCCAACTAGATAACATCTTCAATGGTAGAAGGAAATGGGGATTGCGATCAGTGTTTATATAAAGACATTACCTGATTGGGTAATGAAACATCAACCAACCAACATTCTCCCCCCCCCCAAAAAAAAATTAACCAACCTGTGGGATTAAGATTTATGTTTTATTGTCTTGCTGTGCTGTTTGACTGTGCTTGCTTTATCAAGAACGCCATGTACTCGCTTGCTTGGTAGCACGATAACATGAAGCTTTGGGGGAAAAAGCGGAATGTGAAATGTGCTTATTATCTTGCTATGTTCTGTAGTTTGGCTACAATTCCTGTTATGTTTCTTGATATGATTCTGAATAAAGGTCTGTCCGGAGCCTTGGCTCAGGGCATTCATCCCAAGGAAAGCCTTGTTTCCAGCCTTATTCATGGATGCCGGGAAAATCCACTCATTTAGCCACAAGTGGTGACCCCGACGTGATCTGGTAGGATTTTCTGGTCTTGGAAATCCCCTGGGTGCGTCCGCCTTCTTCCCTGCTTATACCGGGAATCGGTTTCGAGCTCTCAGCAGGTTCGCCGCTGGCTGGCACTGCTTCTACGTAAGTATGGGAGGGGATCTCTCAAAAGCTCAGTTAGAGCACGTCAAGGAATTGAAAGAGATAGCTAGGCGAAATTATTTTCATTTCAATCAAAGTGGCAAAGTAAGCCAGTTGACCAACAAGGAGTTGAAAGCTCTCTTGGCTTACGTATGGGGGCATATTCCTTATTACCCTGAGGCAGGGAGTCTTAAGGTAGAGACATGGAGAAAGATTGGCGAAGTTCTCCATCAAAGTCCCCGAGCCCCGTCACAAATTCTGGGGGCATGGCGCTCGGTCATGGAAGCGGTGCAGATTCATCAACACCCGCTATTAGCAGCTGTTTCCCAAGCTCCCGAGCGGCCGCCACCTTACATTTGTCCACCCATACCTGATACATCGGTATGCCTTTCGGCCCATGGGCACTTGTCAGCTTCTGCCCCTCCCACATTATCCACTCCTGCATTGATCCCTTGCCCTACAAAAAATGCAGTGGAAGAAACCATTGCGGTGGCAATGGCAGCCGGTGAGTTAAGTGCAGAGGAGATTGTCACTCTCCCTGTTTCGGCTTTTCCGGTTACTGTTGAATATGATGCTATGCAACAACCCGTGCACGTATGGAAACCTTTGCCGTTGAGTACTTTGAAAGAAGTTACTCGTGCTGTAAGTGAGTATGGTTTGCGCAGCAAATACACCGTGGCGTTGTTAGAGGCTTTGGGATTTGGCAATAAAATGATTCCGGAAGATTGGAAGGCATTGATGCGTATGATTTTATCCCCTGGCCAATATCTTGTTTTTGATTATCAGTACTGCCAACAGGCTCTGGCACGGGCTACCGCTTTGGTGGTGCCTGATCAAATTTACGGCTCCGGAAATTTTAGCATGGTTGACACCCAGCGGGATAATTTGCCGGATGCTGCATATCCAGTGATTCTTATGTCTGTATTGCATGCCCTTAATAAAGTAGAAGATAAAGGTAGTGCAGGAAAAAGCTTTACTCTCATTCGTCAGGCGAATGGGGAATTATATCGGACTTTTATTGACAAATTGAAGATAGCAGTTGAACGACAGGTTGACAATGCTCTTGCCGCCGAGGAAGTTTTAAAGAAATTGGCTGTTGAAAATGCTAATGCTGACTGTAAAAGGGTGCTAAGTAATTTGTTAGCAACAGGGCCAAAGGAATTAGCACAGATGATCGAAGCTTGTGAGGCTGTGAGGAAAACATTCCCATGGAGGTGATTATATTGGAAGGGCGTCTTGCCACTGGGGTCATTATCCAGCGCCCTGAGAAGGTTGTAAAAATCTTAGAGTGGGTGCATTTGAATCACACTCCGCATAAATCTATAAGTGCCCCAGCTCAAGTGTATTTTGATTTAATTACTCGCTGTCGCAATCGGTGTATACGATTGGCAGGAGTAGAACCATCAGTTTTATATGTTCCCATGAATTTGCAAACTTGGGAAATTCTTTGGGCTAATAGTGAAGCACTTCAAATTGCATTGGCAGACTGGCCTGGTAAATTATCTTGTCACCCACCCAGTGATCATCGATTGGCGGTGATTCGAAACATCCCTCTTAAGTGGCAATTCATGGATGCCACTAGCCCCCTGCAAGCCGTCACAGTATTTGCGGATGGGGGTCGTAAGTATGGCGCCTGTACTTGGCAAGTAGCAGGCCAGTGGCAAACGAAAGTCACCCCCCCACAAAATTCAGCTCAACGAGCGGAGTTGGCTGCCACTATTTTGGCTTTTCAAACCTTTCAATCTTGTCCAATTAACCTCATCGTGGATAGCCTGTATGTTTATCATCTTATTTTCGCTGTGCCCTGGGCTTACCTGTCTCCGGGCATGGACGAAAACCTGTATGGTCTATTTTTGACGTTACAGGTGCTGTTGGAACAGCGAAAATATCCCTATTTTGTGGGACATATTCGTAGTCATCAGCCTTTTCCGGGCTGGTTATCTGAAGGTAATCAGCAGGCTGATCAAGCTACACAGGTAAACGTGGCTGATGTCACTCCCTGGGACAGCCACGGTTATTTTCATCAGAATGCCAAGGCATTAATGAAACAGTTTGGCATTACTATGAGTGAGGCTACTGCCATTATTCAGCAATGTGCCGCATGTGGCCAGCACTCGATGGGTGCGGCTATGGGTGTGGGAGTAAATCCTCGCGGTCTCACTCGGAATACCATTTGGCAAATGGATGTGACTCAATATCAATCATTTGCCCCATGGAAATTTATTCATGTTTCGATTGACACATTTTCTGGATTTATTTTGGCTACTCCACAGCGTGGAGAAACTACTAAACATGTTATTAATCATTGCATGCGGACCTTCAGTGTTGCTGGCTCTCCGGATGAGCTAAAAACAGACAATGGTCCCGCCTACACAAGTGCTGGGTTTGCAGCTTTTTGCACTCGGTGGGGTATTTGTCACAAATTTGGCATACCCTTTAATTCCAGGGGCCAGGCGATATGTGAACGAGCCAACGGCACTTTAAAACGTATGTTGGATCGATTCGCAAACAAAGAAAGGGGAAATGCCCCTGGTCTGCCTGGTATACAAAATACTTTAAATCTAGCTCTTTATTCTTTAAATTTTTTAAATCTATCTGGTTCGCCAGCTCTGTCGGCAGCGGATCGTTTTTTCTCTTCCTCCCCGACTGCAGGTCCGGAGCAGCGACCGTTGGTGTGGGTGCGGGTGCCTCCTAATCCCACCTGGACAGGGCCCTATAAGCTTATTACGTGGGGCAGAGGTTACGCTGCGGTTGAAAACAACGGTGATGGCGTGGTGTGGGTACCTGCTCGTTGTGTTCGTCCTTGTCATTCCAGGCCTGTTCGCACAGCACATAAAGAAGCCCGGAGACCTGGGCACGGAGTTATGGAGCCAGAACAACTTCCTGAAGGATGTGTACAAGACAGTGACCAAGTTGAACCTGACTAATTGCTGGATATGCATGCATGTGCCTGGTGCAGCAAAAGGAGGACTGCCATTGCATGCAATTCCTTTCAATTCTACTGGCTGGGGAAGTTATTCGCAAACGACAGAATTCTATAATTCCACTGCCGCAGCGGAAATACAGTTGATGGAGCGGGCTGCCTTTTGTTTTATCTCACGGGGTTTATATAACAATGCTACTGAATTAGGAAATTATACATGGTGTAATAAAACTCATTATTGGGAATCCAATAAAAGGTGTAAGGCTATGAAGGACAAGTTGACTGCTACTTCCAACAACGGATCCACTACCTATGAATCCAATGAGAACATGACAGTGATTGAATATAATGCTTGTTCTTTTCTGGAGTTGTTGGTCACTCAGGCCAACTCATCTAAGGTTGCTCTATTACCCCAGGGATTATGGTTTATTTGTGGAAGATGGGCATATCAGCAAGTTCCGGCGGATTGGAAAGGGATTTGCACTTTGGGGTATGTTATTCCTGTGGTGTATGCGATGAAAAATTTGCCACCTGGTCGTCTGCGCAATCGGCGAGCAATCAAGGAGAGTCCATTAACCTTGGGTGGAAACCTGGACACTCAAATTGCCAGAGGGATTCTCCCACCGCTGGGAGTTGCTATGAATTATTGTGATTTACATTTGCTAAATAATTGGACTGTGGCTATGTTTAATGAAACTGTTCTTGCTTTAAAATTGATCAATCAAGAATTAAGTGAAGTCCGTCAGGTTACCCTACAAAATCGTTATGCGTTGGACATTGTGTTGGCCGCTTAAGGTGGGGTCTGAGCCCTAATCCATTCCCATTGCTATGTATATGTGCATGACAACCAATTAAATATCTCGCACACTGTACAGGTCATGGAGGAAATGATTGCAAACAACCCATTGGCGAGTGCTCCTTCAACTATTGCAGGATTATGGGAGGCCTTTTGGTCTTGGTTGCCTGATGGGTCCTGGTGGCGCGGTCTCCTCATGACTGGACTACTGGTGGTTGTGGGTTTGGTTGCTTTATGCTGTTGCATTCAGTGTGTTCCTGCACTGTGTGGAATGTTTAAGGCCTTCCGTCCAACTCAGACAACCATAAATCATATGGAACTGTCTATGGGGCCTGTGGAAAAAACAGAAAAGGAGGAGATGTGGGATTAAGATTTATGTTTTATTGTCTTGCTGTGCTGTTTGACTGTGCTTGCTTTATCAAGAACGCCATGTACTCGCTTGCTTGGTAGCACGATAACATGAAGCTTTGGGGGAAAAAGCGGAATGTGAAATGTGCTTATTATCTTGCTATGTTCTGTAGTTTGGCTACAATTCCTGTTATGTTTCTTGATATGATTCTGAATAAAGGTCTGTCTGGAGCCTTGGCTCAGGGCATTCATCCCAAAGAAAGCCTTGTTTCCAGCCTTATTCATGGATGCCGGGAAAATCCACTCATTTAGCCACACCAACCAAGCTCAGAGACCACCAAGGACTGTTTGATGACCTTCTCCACATTTCTAGAAAGAGTGGTTGATTTGTTACAATATGGATATGGTTTTCCTGTGCATTCTTCTCAAATGGTTTCTGATTTCTCTGGGATTTCTTGGCTATCTCCAGGCATTAACTAGGGTTGCTTAGCTTTCTGAAATGATATGGAATTATACTTTAGCTCATTGCAATATATAAGTCCATGAGTCTCTTTTCCACAATAAACTGCATTTTAAATGGAATATTTGAATACTGGATTATTCATAATATTATTTCTAACTGTTGGTACATGGCAACTGTTGATACATGGTGATGAATATTATATCAGAAAATTCTTCTGGAAAACCCCAGAAAACTAATCGTGAATGACTAATTAATCAGATCAGCCTTATTTGCTGCGGAGTGTACTTGACCCCATTATAACTAACGTTGGATATTTCAGGATATGGAATAGAACGGGATGGGATGGGATGGGATGGGATGGGATGGGATGGGATGGGATGGGATGGAATGGAATGGAATGGAATGGAATAGAATAGAATAGAATAGAATAGAATAGAATAGAATAGAATAGA
>WNWU01000033.1:9342647-9364048 GCA_012654045.1 Ptyas mucosa | reverse complement strand
CAAAACCACTTATCTACCAGAGGAATTGCATCATTCATTCCATTACAAATTGTAAACTGTTGGTGTTCCTATAGGTATCAACGTTCCAAGTAATGCACCCATTTAAAGCAGAACTCAGAAGCAGGTAGATTCCTCAAAGAACAATTTATTGGATACATCATATTGGCACAACTGGTGAAAACCGACTCTGAAAATTCCCACAGTTTTCACCTAATTAAAAAGTGAAAGTTCCCCTCTCTCCCCAGTCATCAGTCACATTGTCCAATATCCAGTTGCTCAGTTACTCTACTCCTCCTCTTCCCCACCACCTGTTGAAATGTCCTTGGTTCCCACAGTAAAACTTTTTGGTTTGATTACAAAACCATCTTTATGGCTTCAGGGTTGTCAATAGGTTTCCCTATTGAAATCAAGCTCTCTACATCTAACTTGGGAGTGGGAAGGAAGATGTCGGAGTATGAATAGTCATAGACTGGAATACACATGATAACAGGTCAACCAATGGGGACTGTTTGGAAACTGAAATAGTATTTGCTGTGTGAGCAACAAGGAGACAGGAAGGAGCCTGGGTGTGGCTTAGACTTAGCTTAATTGCCGTGTATAAAGGAGGTTCTCTTTGTCTATATTAAGCTCTGAGCTCTGAAACTGAAACTAAGCAGTCTCTCTGCTGAATTGAAACTGAAACTCATCTCTGCTATTCTCTCCTCTGCCTGTGTTTTTTGCCTGTTACTCTCGACCATGTTGGAAGAATCTGCTGTTGGTATTGTATGTGTTATTATGTATATGAAGAGAAGTTAATGAATCCTGCTGAATCAGTTATTTGTGTGTGCTTTCTGGATGTGATTTTTGCAACAAACTCTGACAGAGAGTTTGCCACAGGAATATCCTCCCTTGAAAACTTTATTCCTACTTATTACTTTTCTTTTTAAAGATCTGAAAGCTTGTATATTCTGGTACTAGAGAGAAGAAGTGATGTAAAAGACTTTTACTTGCAGGCAAAAAGAATCAGGACCATACATTAAATTGTAGTTCAGAAGATTTATTGTTCAAGCCTATGCACAAGAATCTAGCCAGCTAAAGTTCAGCACTAAATTGGCACCAAATAAGAGTCAATAAAATTCAAGAAGTGGTTGAACTTAGACTGTTTGTGGGAATGTAATGACTCTAAGCTGATAATTGCCGTCCAGCTCTGCCTGCTCTTCTACAGTTTCAGAACTCAGATTCTAAACATTTCAAGGAACCTACAGAGAAGGGAGGTGGTGGCTCAGTGGCTGAGACACTGAGCTTGTCGATCAAAAGGTCGGCAGTTCAGCGATTCAAATCCCTAGTCCTGTGTAATGGGGTGAGCTCCCGTTACTTGCCCCAGCTTCTGCCAACCTAGCAGTTCGAAAACATGTAAAAAATTCCAGTAGAAAAAATAGGGACCATCTTTGGTGGGAAGGTAACAGTGTTCCGTGCGCCTTTGGCGTTTAGTCATGCCGGCCACATGACCACGGAGATGTCTTCAGACAGCGCTGGCTCTTTGGCTTTGAAACAGAAATGAGCACTACCCCCTAGAGTCAGGAATGACTAGCACATATGTGTGAGAGGGAACCTTTACCTTTACCTTTTACAGGGAAGAATTTGAAAAGAAAAGGGGAGTCCAGATGGTCATTGTATTTGGAATTAAACTTTAAAACAATATTCAAAAGATATTGTTTTACTTACTTGGAAAAATATCAAATCACCCTTTGCTAAATATAGTTAGCAATCATGATTTTGGAATGTGTCAGTGTACAGGATATTCACCATCTACTGTATATCTCCTGCAAACAGAGAGAGAAATCTCACATTTGGTTCTGGCTTGTCTTTTGTTATGATAGTCAGAGGTTTACAGTCAGGGTTAGTCAACATTAATAACTTCGAAGATCATTTAGATCAGGGTGTTTCAAACTGGGCAACATTAAGATGTGTGGATTTCAACTCCCAGATATTTTTTTAAAAGCCTATCTGACGATCAGGCAACTCAGCTGGGATCGTCAGAGAGGCTTTTAAAGCATTTTTTTTCTGCAACTCTTCCATGGAAGAGGTGGTAAAAAAAATGCTTTGAAAAGCCGATGATGTTACCAGCTGCGTTGCCTAATCAGCAGAGGCTTTTCAAAGCATTTTTTTGCATTTGCAGAAAAAATGCTTTGAAAAGTTCAAAAAAAAAAGTTGGCCACACCCACCCAGTCACATTAACCCCCCCACCAAGCCACGCCCACAGAACCGGTAGTAACAAATTTTACATTTCACTCCTGGTCTGGAGAATAGTGACTAATTAACTCGTCTGAGTTGTCCTCCTAGATGAGAGTGTGACAATGATTCAAACTGCTTTACAGAACTTATCCTCACAAGAATATCTTTTCCTGTAAAGGGTTGTGTAATAAAGTCTTAATGACATTCCCAAACGCAGGGACCAAGTTCCTTCCTGAATTGGAAGATGTTGCCTTCCATCATACAAGAGACATAATCAGTGTCCAAAATCCAGGAAGTCCATAACCTTTTTTTCAATGAAAATGAAGAAGCAAAATCATTTCCTAACTTCATATAAAGGTCTTGCTTCAGTGTGCTTGATGTGAGTTATTGTAATGGTCAGGCAGAATAACCCTGAGGAGAAGGAGGAAAAACTACAAGTCAACGGTCAGATAAAAGGGAGGCTGTGGAGAAATTTAAGGAGACTTTCAAGAATGGTGTCAACCTTTCAAGGTAGACCAGACTAGGATTTCAGAGTTATGAATGCCAATGGTACCTTATTATAAGGTTGTAGTAATCTTGCATGTCTGAATATGCTGTACTCTCTTTTCCCTCCCTCCATCTGTGTTTATGAAAGCTAGGTCAGGTCAGGTCTGAGTTACTTCCTCAAATTACATATCTGCCCTGGATTAAAATGTCTTTTATCTGACCATTTCCTTGGTTATGGATCTTTCTCCTGTTCCTCAAGATTATTCCAACTTCTCATTATACTGATACATAGAGTGATACTAGAACATAGAATAATAGAGTTGGAAGAGACCTCAGATATCTTCTAATCCAATCCCCTGCTCAAGCAGGAGACCCTATACCATTTCAGACAAATGGTTGTCCAAGGGAACTGTTGTACTGTTGGTCAAAGGAACAAATTAGTCAATTCTTGAATGAAGTTATGATAGTTGTGGGAATCTTTGTGGGGACACAACGTAACTAGAAAGCAACAATAGAAGAAATCCATTGACTTCAATTCTGAAGAAGGTTTCAAAATTAGATAAGATCTATGGTCTAGTCCAGCAGGCTCCTTACTTCTTTATAATACCAACAAATGCAAATGTCCTTCTTTTTTTAACACAATTAGCCATTTTTTTTCATTATTTCAGGCAAACACACCTTAAGATAAGTAATGAATGAAAGATTTGGGGGGGGGGGAATTCTTAGTGCATTGTAAATTATAGGCTCTGTATTTTAGTGGCACCCATACATGGTCCATCTAACTTCTTGCTTCCAAGAGATGAAAAGAAGTCACATCCACTGAATGTAAAAATACAGCAACTAACCTCAATTATTCAGGAAAATGTAAATCACTCAGGAGCACTCAGAAGGCTGACAAAGTTCATTTTTCACTATCCAGAATGTCTTACGGGACCTATCATTTCAGCAAAGTCCATATGCCCATAAATTGATTTCTTATGACAAAAATTCTTCAAGATGGACAGCCTGAAGGATTCTAAAGTGACCTTCTCCTTTGGGCAAATTTACCATACAGATGTGTTTTATACAATTTCAGTGGGACATGCCATCCTATTTCCAACTCTACATTAAATAAATAAAAACCACTGATTTGTGGATCGGATTATTGTTGGTTATATATTTTATGTTACAGCTTCTCTTCAGTCAAATGAATGTTAAGTAGCAAAAGGAAAGTCACATTTCAAATTTTTCAAGATCGCTTTTCATTTGGGCTGGAAACAGCAGCTTATTAGCAAATTAGCTTTTTTTATGTAATGCCATACATGAGCCATTAGCTGAGGAGTAAAAAAAAGCTACCAGTTTCTGTGCTGTACTCTCTGTTCAGTTAAATGAGAGCAAATAAAGACTTCACAAACAGTCTACATTGGGAATGGGCCTTCAAATCAGTAAGTAAATCTGTTTACTAAAGGAATCATCATCTTTATCTAGAACTGTGTTTCTAAACCTTGGCAACTTTAAGATGTACTAAAGCATTTATTTAATGGATCCGAAGCTAAAAAAACCACCAATAGATAAATACATAAATTTAAATGTGAAGATTTAGCATAGTTTCAGAATAAAAGAACAACTGCAACTGGCAGTTGGGACAGAGTTCCTTTCAAGAGGGGAGGGGGAGTAGAACGTCTAACTCCTTAGCATCAGAGTGTGTGGATATAATACTGTATATGAAATACTAATGATCTGATGGTCATTTTGGAAAATCCTTTCTTAGTGAGCACATAGAAGCCAAGAGCACCAATACATGCCAAATTTCAAGTTTGTAGGCTTTACAGTTCTGGAGATTTCGTGATGAGTGAGTGGTATTTGGCATAGATAGATAGATAGACAGACAGACAGACAGACAGACAGACAGACAGACAGACAGACAGACAGACAGACAGACAGATGATAGGTGATAGATGATAGATAGATAGATAGATAGATAGATAGATAGATAGATAGATATTGAAATTGAAATTGAAATTGAAAAGAAATTATGGGGTTGATCATCCCGTTAATATATTTGTATCTGAATTATATAAATAATAATCATATGAATAATACAATGAATAATCATAATTAATAAAGATTTTATTATATTAGTTAACAATTATACCAATATTAATATATTATTAATAAATCACATATTATGTTTATTGTATGATTTATAATAAACACAAACACACATACATTTGTGCTTCAAATGAGAATTCTGCAATGATTTGTTTTATGATAGAGGGAAAACTGACATAGCAAAACAAGAATTATCTTGCAGGATTATGTTATGAAGGGGACCCTAAAGGTTTTTGATTGGTTGAATATTTCAAATGCTTTTTTAAAAAAAACAAAAAATAAGAATTTTCCAAAACTGCCTTTTTCTTCTTCCAAGAATAGGAGAGGAAGGCTCTGTGATTGGATGGCTTGCTTTTTATAGAATGTGGGTGCAATGAATGTTGGTGAATGAAAAATAATATCAAGGAGAGTGGAAGGTTTGGGGGTTTTTTACATTATTTGCACTTTAATCATTTGTATTCAAGACTTAGAAGGGAAGTAATTACATGATGATGCTGTCCATTCTGGAAAAAGCTGTAGCTAATATATTTGGCTGGTGGCGAAGGAAGAAACATTTGTTTGCTTAGTTAAAAGGAAAAGAATTTACTCCAGTTCAAAAATCTATTCTTTTCCTTTCTTCCCATATATATATATATATTTTCCTCTCACAAAATTGAAACATGAGAGAAACTGAAATATCTGTCTATCCCTACTTTGGATTATTTAAGGCAAAAGCCCAAGACTCGTTTGAAGTTAACCTTACACTTTTCTGACAAAATCAGTCAGTACCAGAGACTGATTAGCAAGTACCAAATGTATCTCTATGTGGGCATTCCTAACACACACACACACACACACACACACACACACCAGTGGTGGGTTTCAAAATTTTTTACTACTGATTCTGTGGGCGTGGCTTGGCAAACGTGGCATAGCTTGGTGGGCGTGGCTTGGTGGGCATGGCACTCGATTGCAGAAAATATGACTTCAGTAACAGAGTGGTCAATGCCTGGAATGCACTACCTGACTCTGTAGTTTCTTCCCCAAACCCCCAAAACTTTAACCTTAAACTGTCTACTGTTGACCTCACCCCATTCCTAAGAGGTCTCTAAGGGGGCACCAGCGTGCCTACCGTCCCTATCCTAATATTCCTTTTTACTTACTCTTTTCATATATTCAAATTATGTTTATACTTTTACCTGTTATCTTATATATGCTTGACAAATAAACTTATGATTATGATACTGTAAAATCTCCATTCCCTTCCGGCTCCAGGGGAAGGTTACTGTAAAATCTCCATTCCCACCCCTCTCCACGGGAAGGATGTTGCAAAATCCCCATTTCCTCCCGATCAGCTGGAACTCTGGAGGCAGAGAATAGATGGGGGTGGGGCCAGTCAGAGGTGGTATTTACCGGTTCTCTGAACCACTCAAAATTTCTGCTACCAAATCTCCAGAACTGGTCAGAACATGCTGAAACCCACCTCTCTCTCTCTCTCTCTCTCCCTCTCTCTCTCTCCCCCTCTCTCTCTCTCTCTCTCCCCCCCCCTCTCTCTCTCTCTCTCACACACACACACACACACACACACACACACACACACACACAAGAGCACATTTAAAATATAAAAAAGAACCTCCTGAGATATCATTTGGTCTAAATGTATAAACCCAGAAAGTTTTAAATTCTGTACCAAAATAATATGCACACAGCTGTTTTTCACCTTGTGAAGACCAATCAGTTCAGAATTTATCTTGGCTCTTTAGGCATCCACAATAGTTTTTTTTTTAATCTGCATTAAAAAAATGCTGATCAAAAGCCTTCCCATTTTGTACATATATGAGTCATTACTACGCGTCTGTGTGACCTCCAATCCCCAGACTCAGCTGCTTGGCTGAGTACCGTTTTACCTTTTGATCTCCGTTTCTTAGTTTCTCTTGATTCATTTTACAGCTTATTACAGCTTTACTGACATATTGCCAGAAACCCAGTAAAATAAAGCAAAACAAAACAAAGTTAACATCTCAGACCATGAAATGCCAAAATAAAAGCCATACACAAAATGGTTAGTCATCAAGAAGTTTATCTAAGTATCCAAAAGTCCACAAATTCGATTTCTAACAAATCAGGTTTTCAACTCTATAATTGTGGTGGTGCAGTGGTTAAAATGCAATATTGCAAGCAAACTCTGCTCACAGCCAGGAGTTTGATTCTGACCGGCTCAAGGTTGACTTTCATCCTTCCAAGATCGGTAAAATGAGGAACCCTTATTGTTCGGGGCAATATGCTGATTCCGTAAACCACTTTGAGAGGACTGTAAAGAACTATGAAGCAGTATATAAGTCTAAGTGCTATTGCTAAGAACTGTGGTGGCACAATGGTTAGAATGTAGTATTGCAGGCTAATTCTGATGACTGCCAACTGCCAACAGTTTGGCAGTTCGAGTCTCACCGGCTCAAGATTGACTCAGCCTTCCATCCTTCCGAGGTCAGTAAAATGAGGATCCAGATTGTTGGGGGCAAGATGCTGATTCTGTAAACTGCTTAGAGAGGGATGTAACGCAATGTGAAGTGGTATATATTGTGATAATTCTATGATCTATGGGGCTCATCTCTCATATTTAAATGATGGCTGTCTTGGGGTACAAGAGTCAGAGGTTGATAGAATGTAGGGTGATGGTTTCTTTGCGGAAAGAAACACAGTATGTTATGACCCAGCTACGGATCCCAGAGAATGCAGTACACACAAACTATAAACCAAACTCAATTTACTTCCAAATGTAGTTTTTTACAAATGCAGGCTGTTAACTAAAACATCGTTAACAACCTGCCAGAAATTCCACAGAAAGATAAAGTCTTACGAGAGTTGGCAAAAAGCCCAGAAGCAAGGTTTGCAAAGAAAATCCAGATTCAATGATCATCGAGCGAACATGCGTTGTTTCCTGCAACTTTTACAAGCTGTGTGCAAACTTAAATAGGCTAAGGGAGTGGCCAATTAGCCCCAAGCCTTACTCTCGAGGAGACCTCCTCCTGAGTAACCCCTCCTGCCTTTTGACAGCTCTGCGTGCCCATACATTGAGAAGAGGTTCCTCCACTTCATCCTCTGCACTTAAAGGAGCCTTTGGAGGTTCTGAAGGCCCTGGCTGAATCCCTGCCCCTGGCACCACATCTTCTTCAGCCTCCTCGCTGTCCGACTCGAGCGCCGGCTGCACAGGCTGCTGGCGCGACACCACAACAGCCTCCTCATCATCGGGATCAGCAACAATCTGCGCAGGCCACTGGCAGGCCACAACACTGTAATAGCAAGTATAACAACAACAACAACATCATACGCAGATTTGATTGCTTAATCTGTCCTCAATTGTTCAAAAGCCCCGGTAAGCAATTTAAGTTTCCTTTACTTCTGCATAAATTCTAACTCTCATTGTTAGCTCCAGAGTGTAGTTGAGATAGTAAATCATTTATAACTAGAATACTTTTATCAAAACATCCTTTATTTGTCAGCGTGTGCAGAAACGATCTGCATAAAATGGCAGGATTTTACTATGGGGATTTTTTTTTTTTTGGTCTAGCAAGCCCTTTTGCCAGAATAGTGACTGATTACCATGTTGTCTTCTCAGACTTAAATATTTTCATTTAAATAAACAAAATACAACAATGCCTCTGAGCGTCCTGTCTAGATTTATAATTTATAATTGAAAAAAATAAATTTAGCATGAAATGGAGGAAAAGAAGAATACTTAGTTATATCCATAATACTGTGAAATACCTCATGCTTATTTAGATATTATCTCTGGAAGAGAGTTAAAGCAGAATTGTTGAACAAGATTATTTTCATGCAAATTGCTAATGATAGGATCCATTCTTTCCATTGCATGCATGTTAATTTCGTTGGAGGTATGACTTCAATGCCACTCACTCTTTAACATCTTGTGACCTACTAAACAAAAGGGATGAAGATACTTATTTATTTACCTGCCTTTGTTACTTTATTAGTAACTCAAGGTAGCAAACATCCCTAATACTCCTTCCACCTCCTATTTTCTCCCAAAAAAACAAACAAACCTGTGATGTAGGTTGGGCTGAAAGTAAGTGACTGATACAAAGTCACCCACTTGGCTTTCACGTATACTGTTGGAAGATCTGATGGACCAGGTTGAGGACAGATCATCCTGAAGGAAATCTATATATTTTCTAAGAGTTACCACTGACTTCATAATGTAATATTATGATAACTCACCTAGGCACGTTTCCTGTCTGGTCTACCTGAGAAGGCTGGTATCAATCTTGCAAGGTTGGTAATACAAATCTTCCTTGATCTTGTTTAAAGCCTAAGAAGTTAAGGAGGTTCCTTTTTGAGTGTCTTTCTTTGCCCATTATGCATATAATGCTACAATGAGCCTTGGTGGCACATCAGATTAAAGTGCTGCCTGCAATTACTGCAAGTTCAAATCTCACCAGGCTCAAGGTTGATTCAGCCTTCCATCCTTTCGAGGTAGGTAAAATGAGGACCCGGATTGTGGGGGCAATAAGGTGACTTTGTATAAAAAAGAGCATCGCTTAGGGGGGCCGAAAGCCCTACTAAGCAGGCATATACAAAGTATGAAGGCTATTGCTTAACGCATTGTAAGCCACCCTGAGTCTCCGAAGAAGGGCGGCATATAAATCGAATCAATCAATCAATCAATCAATCAATCAATCAATGACTCTTACATGAGTGGTCCCTAGGCAGGATCTATTTCTCCTATCTCTCAAGGTTCCCTCATACCATTATACCCACTGGCAATGTACTGACTAGGGATGACATGATAGCAGTGTTATAATATCTCAGGAGTTGCCACAAAGAAGAGGGAGTCAAGCTATTCTCCAAAGCAGGACAAGAAGCAAAGGATGAAAACTAATCAAGGAGAGAAGCAATTTAGAACTAAGGAGAAATTTCCTGACAGTTAAGAACAATTAATAAGTGGAACAACTTGCCTCCAGAAGTTGTAAATGCTCCAACACTGGAAGTTTTTTAGAAGAGATTAGATAACCATTTGTCTGAAGTGGTGTAGGGTTTCCTGCCTATTCTATTCTATTCTATTCTATTCTATTCTATTCTATTCTAATATTTACTATGAACCAGAGGCATTTCCAGTCTCACAGTCATCTAAATTATTAGAAGAGAACACTGAATCCTATAAATCCAAAAAAGTCTGCAATCTGTCTTCATAAATATTTTCACTTCTATTTTTATTTTATTTGAAGAAAAGTTAATATACAAAACTCCCCCCCCAAAAAAAATAAAAGCAAAAACAAATAAGGAACACAGAAAAAACACAAAACATACAAGATTGAAAGAAGAATTAAAAAGAGATAAATTCTAACTATTTTGTAAATTAAAACAGGCAAAAACCCTATGGCAAGAGTCCAATATTAAGGTAAATCAAATGAAAGCACTTCATCCAAGAGTATGCTCTGTTTCCATATGGGAAAACAAAAGTTATTTAGAACAATATGGCATAAATCAAAAGAAAAAAGAAAAAAGAAAAAGAGCAGCTAGAGTCCAGCAGGGGGTTGAAATAAATCAGTATTCAGCCAACTGGTCTACTTTTAAAGATAAAAAACAAAGTAAAAATTCAAAAAGTGAAGTTAAGACCCATGCATGCTTAAAAAAAATAAAATGCCAAAAGGAAGATGGATGCCCAGGACTTTCTGACCACTCCCAAAGTGAACTGGAATCTTGAAGATCGGTCCATGGCATTAAAAAGTTGTCTTGGTGGTCCCATTGAACTCCAGGGAGCAGCACTGCCAAAGAACCAGCTTTGGCAGCAAAATCAGCAGATCATTGGCAGGAAAAAGAAGCCTTCAGCAGCCATCTTGAGGAGGAGCTTGTTTTTATAAATATAAATTATCAGTAAATCAATCTGATACGCGCTTTATAAGATTGAATTGAATCCCAAAGTGGAGAGTCTATTTTGCCTTCAACCATGAAAAAATATATAAACCCCAATAACGTAAACTTTATTAGGGGTTAGAATATGGCTTATTCAACAAAAATAATATTTCAGACTCCTTGGATGGACTCCACTGTATATGTACAGAAAAGGAATAACTAAATCACTGTGTTGTTACAATCAGAATAATGCTTCATTAAAACATGCTTTTAACTTCATTATTATGTTCTGGGAATAAGTCACTACTTCTGTTAATTTGATTTTGAAACAAAATTTAATACTTTTAGATGGAAGCATTATTTTGAAAAACTTATCTATTGCATGAAAATTGACAACCAGCAATGCAAATGGATTTTCTATGCCTTTTATTGCCAAAAAATTATATCCTCAACATTTATTTATTTATTTATTTATTTATTTATTTATTTATTTATTTATTTATTCATTCATTCATTCATTCATTCATTCATTCAATTTATATGCCGCCCCTCTCCGAAGACTCAGGGTGGCTCACAATACATTTAAAATCCTAATAAAAACATTTTAAAATTAAAAACATTAGAACATTAAAACTCATTCATACCATTCGTGGCCAGATCACAAGAGCGAGATCAACGGCCCCAGGCCTGTTGGAAAAGCCAGGTCTTCACCATTTTTTGGAAGGCCAATAGGGTAGGGATGGTCCGGACCTCAGGAGGTAATTGGTTCCAGAGAGCTGGGGCAGCCACAGAGAAGGCCCTCCCCCGCGGGCCTGCCAGCCGGCATTGTTTAGCTGACGGGACCCAGAGGAGACCAACTCTGTGGGATCTTACCAGTCACTGGGAGCTATGCGGTAGAAGGCGGTCTCGAAGATTACCTGGCCCTGAGCCATGTAGGGCTTTAAAGATAATAACCAACACCTTGAATTGTGACCGGAGACCAATAGGGAGCCAGTGCAGCTCACAGAGAATTGGTGTAATGTGGGTGTACCTAGGTGCACCCATGACAGCTTGCCCGGCTGCGATCTGGACCAACTGTAGTCTCCAAACACTTTTCAAGGGTAGCCTCATGTAGAGCACATTGGAAAGACAAAACTATGCCCCAATTACTCAGCTTGAAGACGTCAATATTTTAATGAAAAAGTTATCTAAAGTGTCTGTGTGCTTATATTCTTGCATGTGTGTATGTAAACACACACAGGCACAAATACACATACAAATATTTTACAAATCTTATAGAAAGAACTTTTCTTGTGATTGCATTATTTGCATTGCTCTTTTCCTATTTCCTTTTCCTTTCTATTTTCTATTTTTCATTTTTCTGTTTTCCATTATTTTTCTTACTTCGATTGTGTTTTATTAAATAAATCGAGCAAAGGGGAAAAACTCTCCTATGATGGCTTGTTTTGGCTTGTTTTTATTGTGATGGGGTGGCACAGTGGCTTAGTGGTTAAGATGCTGGGTTTGTCGGCTGGAAAACTGGCAGTCTGGGTTCAAAACCCAAGTGCCGCATGATGGAGTGAGCTCCTGTCCTCGCCTCACCTCCTGCCAACCTAGGAGTTGGAAAGCATGCAAATGGGAATAGATAAATAGGTACCACTTTGGTGGGAAGATAAGGGTGCTCTGTGATGTCATGCTGGCCACATGGCCACAGAAATGTCTTTGGACATCGCTGACTCAATGACTTTGATATAGAGATGAAAACTGGCCCCTATAGTCAGCAACAACTAGCAGAATAAAATCTGCAGGGATTCCTATACTTTTACCATATTGCAGTGGTGGTATTCAGCTGGTTCTATCCGGTTCGGGAAAACCGGTAGTGGCAGTGATGGGAGGCTCCACCCACCCATCTGGACGTCATCACATCCAGTTTTTTTATGCTCTGCGCATGCACACTCACATTTGCGAACCAGTAGCGAAGGTAAGGGAATACCACCCCTGCCTTATTGTGATGAGATAGAGCACTACAGCAGTATTTTGCTTCCTCTTCTGCTTATATTATGAGAAATTTTATCTCAGGGTTGGTAAGTGTTGGGAACAGGATTTTCTTCTCTATTTGGTTGCAACTAGCAAAAGGACATTTGTAAGAAATGGTCAGCATCCATTTTGTTCCTTTTTAGAGAGGGAGGAAGCTGTTGCACTTAATAACAGATTTGACTTTTTTTTCTTTTTTGTGAATACTTTTGGTCTAAATAATGTTGAAAAGTGTTGGAAAACAGCATCTGAGTGGTACTTAAAAAAAATAAAAAATAAGGATACCACACTCAGGGAGATATCATTGTATAGTTTGTCCCAGAACTCCAGCTTGAAGCTAGCAGCTGCAAATTTGATTCTGTAACTGGCACTATGACAAGCGATAAAATTATATTTAGTGTGAAAGGCAGGAGGATAAAGGAAAGACTTTTAAGGAAATCTGAGTGCAGACTAAAAAAGCAATTGATGTATGGCCATGTAGGTAAAGCAAACAGAACTCCGTTTCAGACCACCTCAATTACATGCAATATCTGTTACTTGAAAAAAAGAAAGAAAGAAAGAAGTGGAATGGATTCTGAAAGGCTGTCTGAATGGGAGAAATTACAATCTAAAATCTGTTTAGAAAACCTGTGAGGAATTGACTGTTGCAACAGGCTATGGGTATTCATTTATTTTATTTGTCAAACATGTATAAGATAACAGATATAAGTATAAACATGATTATGAATACAGGATAAGGATACAAATAAATGGGGACAGAAGGAAAGGGACAATAGGCACGTTGGTGTGCTTATACACGCCCCTTGCAGACCTCTTAGGAATGGGGTGTGGTCGACAGTAGACAGTCTAAGGTTAAAGTTATGGGAGTTTGGGGATGTAACCACAGAGTCAGGTAATGCATTCCAGGCCTTGACCACTCTGTTGCTGAAGTCGTATTTTCTGCAATCAAGTTTGGAGCGGTTTACCTTGAGTTTGTATCTATTGTGTGCTCATGTATTGTTGCGGTTGAAGCTGAAGTAATCATTGACAGGTAGGACATTGTAGCAGATAATTTTGTGTACTACGCTTAGGTCAGACCGAAGGCGTTGTAATTCTAAATTGTCTAAGCCCAAAATTTCAAGCCTGGTGGCATAAGGTATTCTGTTTCGAGCAGAGGAGTGGAGGACTCTTCATGTGAAATATCTCTGCACTCTCTCAATTGTATTAATGTCCAATATGCAATGTGGGTTCCAGACAGATGAGCTGTATTCAAGAATTGGTCTAGCAAAAGTTTTGTATGCCCTGGTTCGCAGTACAATATTACCAGAGTATATATTACAATATTATTCAGCTGAGATGGTTGGTCCTCTAACACTGGGAAGTGTTTTTTTATTCTGGCTAAGTTGATTGAGATACATAAAATTGAGAGGTACCATCTTGATAGTTTTTCCAAACATGGTTTTGCCAGCAGGTCTGGGGACCTCAGGGTGACATGGAGCTCATTAAGTAGTTTGTTTGATTATTGTTGCTAGGAGGGTGGAGGTGTTAATTGGATTTTGTATTTGGGGTTTTACTTCTGTGAACAACTTGGAGTCACTGTGAATGAATTGGGCAACTTTTAAGTTTTGGAAGGGAGAAAAAATAGGTAGGTAGCAGTGGTGGGTTGCCCCTGGTTCGGATTGGTTCGCAAGAACCGGTAGTAAAATTGGCACAAGGCTCCGCCCACTGCCCCTGATGTCATCATCAGCGAAGCGAGCACATGATCCCATTTGTGAACCGGTAGTAAAGGTAAGTAGAACCCACACCTGGTAGGTAGGTAGGTAGGTAGGTAGGTAGATAGGCAAGTAGGGAAGGAAGGAAGGAAGGAAGGAAGGAAGGAAGGAAGGAAGGAAGGAAGGAAGGAAGGAAGGAAGGAAGGATATTAGGTTCATAAACTAAGTAAGAATAAATGGTTTATCAAAAAAATTATAAATTGATAGCAGTCTACTATGCTCATACTATAAGTCAAGTACAGCAAAGGTGCACGCACTGGGTCTGAGTCATTGTTGCTTGCTTTAAATCCAAATATTGAAACCTCTATTTTCAGGCCACTGAGGGAACCACCTAATTTTTCTTCAACTCCCAAGTTAGAAATAAACATCATATGAAGCTTTGGATAAGGTGAGCAGTCTGATGTGGCAGGTATCAGCTCACCCATCAATGCAAAAAATATTTATTTAATTTAACATTATTAGCACTAGATTGTTTTATGATCCTCTATCTGTACTTCTAGTCATACTTGAGATTTGAAAGATGAAATTTGTAATGCTTGATAGATTCAAAGATTCCTCAAGTCAACTGGAAAATCTCAGGAGTGATATCTAATGAGCCATAGATAGGTGAATAATTTGCTTATCAAGAAGTGAAAGGGTGGGGGAGAGGAAATCATGATTGTGTAGAAACCACATGGTTTAAGCAAGGCTCTTTGTGGATACAGTTATTGGTGTAAAAAAAAAGGCAAAGTAGGCAGACAATTGTGGCTCACAACAACAAAAAGGCTAACGATATTAGATCATTTAAGAGACTACCAGGGAAGCCACAAGATAATAGCTTAGATGGAAAATTGAAAAACCGATTCAGAAAGCAAGAAACAGAAACAGAATAACAGAGCTGGAAGGATCCTCGGAGATCTTCTAGTCCAACCCCTGCTCAGGCAAGAGACCTTATACCATTTCAGACAAATGGTTGTCCAATCTCTTCTTAAAAACTTCCAGTGATGGAGCACTGACAATTTCTAGAGGCAAGACAATCCCACTTCTGCACTGCTCCCAAGAAACCTTGATGAAGTCATCAAAAGTCATTCAAGTGAGTTTTTATTTGGCAACTGATATTGTCAGGGTTATTTTTATCATCCTAGATTTTAATCACTGAAATTATATTCATCTTCTGGTCATTTTCATTACAACAGGGCAATATACAGTAGTGGCCAAAATTGTGGAAACCTTTTGGAAAAAGTGTATTTCCTAAAACTAGCTAATAACACCACTTTTTTTTTTTAGTAGTACCATAAAATTATATATCAATGGAAAGATAATTTAATCAAGGATGTAATGCAATAACTTTTATGAAGGATTTGCTATTAGAACAGCAGTTACAGTATAAAGAAGAAAAGTGAAACACGTAATAAAAAATGAGAGATACAAAAATTATCACCATAGAAAAAAATGAGATATACAAAAATTATCAGGTCAGTTAATACTTAGTTGGGTAACCTTTAGCATGAATTATGGCCTTACAACGTCTTCCTATGGAGTGAACCAAGTCTTTGAGTTCTGCAGCTGTTATAATGTGAAACCAAGATTGCTTCTTTTAACTGGGTTTTATTGCTGGGTCGCTTCTGACTAACAAGTTTCTTTAGTTGGCTCCATAGATTTTCAATTGGGTTAAGGTCTGGGCTATTCCCAGGCCATTCCAGCAGTGGAATAGGATTATCTTGAAACTCCCCCCAAAAAGGGGGTGTTATTATGTTTATGTTTTGTTTATTATATTTGTATACCGCCCTTCTCCCGAGGGACTCGGGGCGGTGAACAGCCAGCAGATAAAATACAAAAAAATACAAAATTTAAAACAGTATTAAAATCCAATTAAATTAATTTGGCCCACAGTTAAAACCCCTATATTAAGACCCCTAATCTAACAGTTTAAATTAAAACAATTTAAAAGAGTTGGTCAGGTCAGCCCAGCTTGATGAAACAGAAACGTCTTTAGGGCACGGCGGAAAGTGCGCAGATCTGGGATCCACCGTATTTCCGGGGGCAACTCATTCCAGATGGTAGGTGCCCCCACAGAAAAGGCCCTCCCCCTGGGGGCCACCAGCTGGCATTGTTTGGCTGATGGGACCCTGAGGAGCCCCTCTCTGTGGGAGCGTACTGGTTGGTGGGAGGCTACCGGCGGCAGAAGGCGGTCTTATAAATACCTGGGTCCTAAGCCATGGAGTGCTCTAAAGGTGGTAACCAATACCTTGAGGCACACCTGAAAGACCACTGGGAGCCAGTGCAGCTCGCACAGGAGGGGTGTTACATGGGAGCGCCGAGTTGCCCCCATAATCACCCCCGCGGCCGCATTCTGGACCAGTTGGAGCCTCCGGGTGCTCCTCAAGGGGAGCCCTATGTAGAGAGCATTACAGTAGTCGAAGCGGGATGTGAAGAGGGCATGAGTGACCGTGTGTAAGGCATCCTGATCCAGATGCCTTTATTAGCCATCAAACCTCAAAAATACACTTTTCCCAAAAGTTTCCACAATTTTGGCCACTGCTGTATATTTTAATACACACTGGAGAAAATACTATTTACATCATTTCTCATTTGGACTTCTGTACTCTACTGAAATTCGTCAGTGGAAAAATGAGGAAAACCCTTAGTTGATGTTGAAGGTCTACATTAAGTTATGAAGGCAGCTGTCATGGCTGCAGCTTGGCTCACTTTGCAAACCCCGCTCACAGCCAGACAAGTAGCAACAGGGGGGAGGGAATAGATCAGAATTCAGGAGAGGCATAAGTGGGGGGAAGAATGCAAAGAGCACCAACTGGGAGCCTGAGAACCAAGTTCAGCTGCTGAGAAAGTCTGCAAGGCGGAGAGTCTGTTAACCAAACAAACTGAACTGAACTGACCATACTGATTGGATGGAATAAAATGACAACGGGAGGACCAGGGGAATAGGGGAATGTTTAACTATGCTGCTTGTGCACAAAAACGTTAGAAGTGCCTTTGCTACTTCCATATCCACGTTGACTCAATAAATTATACTCTTGGTAATAAAGATGTCCCAGGAGTCTTTATTTGCTAAAAATGTCAAAACAAAGATGAGTTCGAATTTGCTTCTCTTAAATAGAGAGCACAAACTGTTGACAGTATCTGTCCTCAAGAGAATGAAGTTGGGGATATAAGAGATATAGTACACCAATGAAATATAAACAGAGGATCTCAGATGTTTAGGATCTTTCCATGATTTCCCACTATGTATAGTATAGAATAGTATAGTATAGTATAGTATATAAAACAGGGGTGAAATCTAAAATTTCTTACTACCGGTTCTGAGGGCATAGCTTGGTGGTGGGGTTAATGTGACTGGGTGGGCGTGGCCAATTTTTTTTTTTAACTTTTAAAACCATTTTTTTCTACAGCCTCTTCGGCTATGAGGTTGTAAAAAATGTTTTCAAAAGGCTCTGACGATCCAAGCTGAGTTTCCTGATCAGCAGGGGCTTTTTTTAAAAGCCTCTGCCGATCAGGGAACTCAACTTGGATCATCAGAGCATTTAAAAGAAAAAAAGGTTTTTTTTCTTTTAAATGCCTTTGACAAGCTACGCGATCATCAGAGGCTTTTTTTTCCTTTTAAAAGCCATTTTTTCGGCTGTAGTTGTAGAAAAAATGCTTTTAAAAGTAAAAAAAAAGCCTCTGATGATTGTGCGGTTCATCTGGGCATGGGTTGGGGGGGGGATTTTTGCTCCCGGTTTTCTGAACCACCCACCTCCATCGCTACCGAATCGGACAATCCGGTCTGAACCAGGAGCATTTCATCCCTGATATAACATAACATGACATGACATGACATGACATGACATGACAAGACATGACACGACACGACACGACACGACACGACACGACACGACACGACACGACACGACACGACACGACACGACTTGACTTGACTTGACTTAACTTAACTTAATATAATAACAGAGTTGGAAGGGACCTTGGAGGTCTTTTAGTCCAACCCCCTGCTTAGGCAGGAAACCCTACATCACTTCAGACAAATGGTTATCCAATCTCTTCTTAAAAACTTCCAGTGTTGGAGCATTCACAAGTTCTGGAGGCAAGTTGTTCCACTGCTTAATTGTTCTAACTGTCAGGAAATTCCCCCTTAGTTCTAGGTTCCTTCTCTCCTTGATTAGTTTCCACCCATTGCTTCTTGTCCTGCCCTCAGGTGCTTTGGAGAATAGCTTGACTCCCTCTTCTTTATCGCAGCCCCCGAGGTATCAAAACATTGCTATCATGTCACCCCGAGTCTTTCTTTTCATCAGATTAGACATACCCAGTTCCTGCAACCGTTCTTCATATGTTTTAGCCTCCAGTCCCCTAATCATCTTTGTTGTTCTTCTCTGCACTCTTTCTAGAGTCTCCACATCTTTTTTACATCATGGCGACCAAAACTGGATGCAGTATTCCAAGTGTGGCCTTACCAATGCATTTTAAAATGGTATTAACACTTCACGTGATCTTGATTCTATCCCTCTGTTTATGCAGCCTAGAACTGTTGACTTTTTTAGCAGCTGCTGCACACTGCTGGCTCATATTTAAATGGTTGTCCACTAGGACTCCAGGATACCTCTCACAGTTACAACTATTAGCAAGGTACCACATATACTGTACTATGTACTATGTGGTGGCATGAGTGAAGTAAGAAGAAAGGGAAGATAGAAAAATTGCGATTAGAGTGGCTAGAAGTTACAAAAATAAAGAAGAGAGATCTTTAAAGAAAATAATGGATAAAAGACTATATGGTCATGATATCTGAATGATATAATCATGATATCTGATGTCTCCACACTCAATTACATCTCCCTATTCCATTAAATCCAGCAGAAAAAGTATTCTGTGGATATCAAGTTACTGGCAGAGATACAGAGTCCCAAGTTACTAGCAGGAATCCTCCTTGCCAGGACTCAGGATATGGGCATTTTCTGCCATTGAACCCACCCCATGGACAATCAATCCCCCCGCCCCTAGTAGGAAGTCCAATAAAATATGGTTGTGCCAACAAGATTGGGCATCTGAAGGAAGTGAAGAAGATGGGTGGTTAAGAAGCTTGATAGATGATGATGATGATGATGATGATGATGATGATGATGATGATAAGAGAGAGAGAGAGAGAGAGCACAATAGCCCTTAGATTTATATACAGATTCATAGTGCTTTACCATACTCCCAAAGCATTTAGAGTCAGCATATTGTCCTTGACAATCTGGACCATCATATTATCAACCTCAGGAGAATGGAAGGCTGAGTCAACCTTGAGCTGGTCAGGATGAAACTCCTGGCATTAAGTAGAGTTAGCCTTCAATACTGCATTCTAACTAACTACTGTGCCACCACTGACTGACTGTTTTTGTCTGCCTCTCTGCCTGCCTGCCTACCTGCCTGCCTGTCTCTATCTATCTCTCTGTCTGTCTGTCTCTGTCTGTCTGTGTATCCATCCGTCCATCCGTTCATCCGTCCGTCCGTCCGTCCATCCATCCATCCATCCATCCATCTATCTATCCATCCATCCATCCATTTATCTGTCTCTGTCTGTCTGTCTGTCTGTCTCTAGCTATCTATTCATCCGTCCATCCGTCCATCCGTCCATCCGTCCATCCGTCCATCTATCCATTTATTTATCTGTCTTTCTGTCTGTCTGTCTATCTCTAGCTATCTATTCATCCATCCATCTATCCAACCATCCATTTATATTAGAGAGAGAGAGAGACAGAGGGAGGGAGGGAGGGAGGTGTGAATTAGTGAGTTGGTTTTATTGCTCATAACAATAACTCCCTCTCCTACTTCATTATTGGTTATTTTGACTGATGATTTAATTACTGATTTTTTAAAAAAACAACTTTTAATGATTTTTTTTTAAACGTACACCACCCAGAGTCATGAATCTATGAGATGGGCAGCTATATAAATACGATATCCTAAATAAATAGAAATAAATTGATAAATGAAGGGAGCAAGAATGGTCTGTCTGCGAGGGTAGAAAGATTTGGCGTTGTAGTGAACGTTGTCGATGCAAATGAGGTTTAATTATGTTTCCATTTGTTTCCTCATATTTCTGCCTGTCTGCCTGCCTTCTGTGAATTATGTCTTTTGCATATCATTGCATGGATTAGAAGCGAACAGCGTGATGGATATGCACATAAGTACAACAATTGCTTAGCATTTCCAAATGCAGTGACCATCACAACTTCTGAAAATACAGGTATAGCTTTGTTTTAAGTGCCACCAATATTTTAAGAGAGGAGGATTGCTGCAAAATGCATTTTCAAAAATGTATTCTTTTTAATCATTTCACATTTATTCAATCAGTGAAATATATTTTTTTCCATATATGTAATCCATGGAGACTTATATTATAATATTCAGAGGAGTAAGAAATATGATAGGCAGCTAAATTCTGATTTGCACAGTAATCCCAGTGACATGAAGGAAGTTCTTCTGTATATCAATTCACTAAGATCCATCATCTTGTGCTTCTCTAATCTTTAGATCTTTGGTCACTGAAAATATTGGGAAGTGAATCTGATTTTTTTCCCCCTCATGCAAAGCATGTGCTTGATCTCTAAGGCGAATCCCTTTGTAGTGATTTTTTTTTGCTTCTCATTTATATTTCCAGTGAGAATACAATTCTCCCATATTTTGCTTAACAGTAAGTCCCATTAGCTTCACTGGCACTTATTTCTGAATAACAGTTCTTAGGATCATAGATTCATTTCATTTTCAGTGTCAGAAGATACTGCAAGTATAATTCACCTGCTGGGAATTTGGGGGTAGTGGATTGTGAGAACAGCAGGTAACAGTATGTTTGAAAAACAATGTATTTATCTCTCTTTTTTTTAAAAAAAATGTTATATTGAAAGATATATAACCAAACATTGGACTGAGTTAAAAGCCAAATGCTTTCAAAAATCTATCTGTCTTTCTTTCTTTCTTTCTTTCTTTCTTTCTTTCTTTCTTTCTTTCTTTCTTTCTTTC
>WNWU01000033.1:9319743-9341763 GCA_012654045.1 Ptyas mucosa | reverse complement strand
ATCTATCTATCTATCTATCTATCTATCTATCTATCTATCTATCTATCTATCTAATCATAATTGTCAAGCATATATAAGATAACAAGTAAAAGTATAAATATAATTTGAATACATGAAAAGAACACTGCCTTGGGGAACACTGCTATTAACAGGAACAGGATTTGATAGAGCGCTTCCTATTTTGACCTCTTGTTGTCTGTTTGACAGGAAGGCAGCTGTCCATTTATGTAGGAGTCCAGAAATGCCATAGGATTTTAGTTTTAGAAGTAATTTGTCATGTACCACTGAATCAAAAGCTTTACAGACGTCTATGTAAACTGCTTCTATAGCTTTGTCCTGATCGAGATGTGTAGTCCATATATTTTTGCAATGTAGTAGGTGTAGATTACAGGATAATTTTTTTTCTGAAACCAAATTGTTTGTTAGAAAGTAGGTTGTTTGGCTCTAGGTGGAGGGTAATAGATTGGTTAATGATTGATTCCATGACTTTGCAGGTGACACAACATAAAGAGATTGGTCTGTAATTTTCAACTAGGCTAGGGTCTCCCGCAAGATTAGGTTAACAACTCTTAATGCCTTTTTGGCAATGTTGTTACAGTGGGCTCGGGCACTTAGATCTTTAGAATTGAGTACTCCAAGGTCCTTGACAGAGTGAGGGTCATCTACAAGGTCATGTCCATCTAATTTGTATTTTATATTTTGATTTTTTTATTATTTTTTTGCCAATGTGTAAGACAGAGCATTTGTTGGTTGAGATTTGAAATTGCCACTTGTTAGACCAATCTGACAGATAGTCAAGGTCTTTTTGAAGGCTAATTGCATTGTCAGTGGTGTTGAATAGTTGAACATCATCAGCAAAGAGAACACAGTTGCTTTTAATATGATCACAAAGGTCATTAATCAAGACAGCAAACATACATAATACTCCTTCCTCTGTTACCTACTCTGCCTCCCCGTTCTGGTGAGTTGTAACTAGGAAAAGAACGTCCTTCATTTAATGTGGCCCCACACCACATCGTTTCTTAAAGGTGACAAACAGCATCTTGAACTGGACCCGTAAGTACTTATATCCCATGTATTGTTTACTTCCACTGGGTTTTCTTCAACCTCCTAAAATTTCATAATTACTTTTCCCTTTATAACCTGATCCCTCCACTCCTGTCTCCCTGTGGTTGCATTTTAGCTGCACAGTGACCATATGTTGGTCGTGTGTCTGCTGTTTATCTCTATGGTGGTCACTGCTGGATTTCACTTTTTATTACTGTGTACTTGCGTTCATTTAAATGTGTTTCTGTGGTTGCCTTACTTGTTTGTTTGTATATTTGTTTTTATGAAACTGCTAGTGAGGCTGCCTTCCAGGCTAAAGGAAATAGAAATGAATAAACTAGGGGAACATTAATTGGAGTATTAACTGGGACTAACTGATCAAATTTCCTGCCCGTTAGGGCAAGTTGTTTGCAAAAAAAAAAAAAACAAAAAAAAAAACCCTGTTGCAGTACAGCCAGTATCTCATCCTGGAACTGATGTGGAATGTGGATAGAATCTGCTATTTAATTTCCCACCATCTCATTTGCTGAGGTAGTAAGAGCAGCTACTGCTGTTCAATGTTCCCTCAAGAGTCATAACGGGGGAAAGACAGAGGAGCCCGTTGACAAATATAATTTTTCACCGGCTTTCCTACTTCCAGAGGAAGTTCAGTTTGTAGCAAACGATTTATATGGGGTTGTTGTTGTTGTTTTTTCTCGGCTCTTTTCTCTCAGAGAGAAATTAGAATAAAGGAAAGGATGGTTTTGGATAATTCAGAGCATCAGGCTGTTTGTGACAATACCTAAATTGTTTGGGTTTTTTTTCTTTCTTTCTTCTGAGCAGTGCCTTTGGGTCAGGGTTGACTCCAGGGCAACTGCCTGGGTTAGTCTCTGAAGTTTTCTTGGCAAGTATTTTTTTTTCTAGAAGTGCATGCTTCTTACAGATTAGAGAAAGGGACTGGCCCAAAGTCAACCAGCTGTCTTTGTGCCTAAGGCAGGACCAGAACTCCCAGTCTCCTGCTGATTGGCCCAAAGTTACCCAGCTGCTTTCATGCCTAAGGCAGGACTGGAACTCCCAGTTTCCTGCTGATTGGCCCAAAGTTATCCAGCCTGCTTTCATGCCTAAGGCAGGACTGGAACTCCCAGTCTCCTGGTGATTGGCCCAAAGTTACCCAACTGTTTTCATGCCTAAGGCAGGACTAGAACTCCCAGTCTCCTGCTGATTGGCTCAAACTCATCCAGCCTGCTTTCATCCTTAAGGTGGGACTAAAATTCACAGTTTCTCCCAGTTTCTAGCCTGATAATTTAACCACTACTCCAAACTGGCTCTAAACTGTTCTTAACCCTCTCATTAGGTCCAACAGAAAGGATATGTTTGGGGGTCCTACCTGCCAGAGGATGCCATTGGATGGGTCCTAGGAAGTGGGTTTTTTTCTGTTTCAGGATCTACTTTCTGGAACACTGTGTGTTGTCCCACCCACCCACCCCCACCCCACCCAAATTCTGGTTGACCCAACCTCTACTCACATTTCGAAATGTCTTAGAAACATGGCTGCTTTCACAAACTTGGTGGTCAGGAGATTAATCAGCCTGTGAAACTGATGTTCCATTTGCTGACAATTCTTGTTGCCTTCTGCTGCCATTAGGCATACTTATTATTGTTTAGCTGCATTTGAATTTTTAATGCTATGTTATTTACCCACATCGCTGTTAGAGGGTGAGCAGCCATCTAAATTGATTAAACAAATAATTACAATCGCCAGAGTCAGAAGCAAGCAGTACTAAATGTGTAAAATAAAGAGTTAGGCCATCGGTCTCGTTGCTTGTCAATAACAGTAATGGCTGACTAACCCAAAATTGAAGTAAAATATTTTTGCAGGCATGTCTCGCATATGAGCGATAAGAAGGTTCAGAGGAACTCATGCTGGCAATATTTTGGATCCTTTTGAAAGAGGTCATTGGACACTCTAGGGCAGGGCTGTGCTCTAAGATTATTTAAACATATGCAGTATATGTCCAGCTAGGTGGCAGCATCTAACTAATCTTGTCTGATCCTGAAATAAGTGAAACAGGGCTGGATATGGTTAGGATTTAGAGGAGACATCAGAAGTAAAAACCAGAGTGGGGTTTAGACTGGGAAGGTGAAATAATCTTTTAAAGATGCAAATAACATCTGTATTTTTGCTAAGAAAACGACATGATCATAAATTCACCAGCAAACAGGTTCGGTTGAAAGGAGATTTGCAGTACCTTATATGTTGTGCTCCCCCCTTACACACGTACATAACTGTGATTTAGTGAGTTTATTTATTTATTTATTTATTTATTTATTTATTTATTTATTTATTTTTAGATTTCTATACCGCCCTTCTCCCTGGGGACTCAGGGCGGTGTACAGCCAAGTAAAAACACATAATATAAACAATTAAAAACCAATTAAAAAGAATATCTAAATTTGGCCCAGAAATTTAAAAAACACCCCGCTTTAAAATCATTAAAAGCCTTCGCTTAGGCCAGCCCAGCTTGTTGGAAGAAAAATGTTTTAAGGGCCCGGCGGAAGGCACGGAGGTCATGGATTTTTCTTATCTCAGGGGGCGGCTGATTCCAGAGGGTAGGAGCTCCCACAGAGAAGGCCCTCCCCCTGGGGGTCACCAGCCTACATTGCTTGGCTGATGGCACCCCGAGGAGACCCTCTCTGTGGGAGCGCACGGGTCGATGGGAGGTTGTCGGTGGCAGAAGGCGGTCTCGTAGATAACTGGGCCCTATGCCATGGAGCGCTTTAAAGGTGGTAACCAACACCTTGAAGCGCACCCGGAAGACCACTGGGAGCCAGTGCAGCTCGCGCAGGAGCGGTGTTATGCGGGAGCGCCATGTAGCCCCCGTAATTACCCGCGCGGCCGCATTCCGGACCAGTTGGAGCCTCCGGGTGCTCCTCAAGGGGAGCCCCATGTAGAGAGCATTACAGTAGTCCAGGCGAGAGGTGACGAGGGCGTGAGTGACCGTGCACACGGAATCCCGATCAAGAAAGGGGCGCAACTGGCGAATCAGGCGTACCTGATAAAAGGTCCCCCTGGCCACAGCTGTCAGATGTTCCTCTAAGGACAGCTGCGTATCCAGGAGGACTCCCAGATTGCGCGCCCTCTCCACGGGGGCCAAAGACTCGCCCCCGATAGTCAGCGATGGCGTCAGCTGGCTATATCAGGAAACCGGGAACCACAGCCACTCAGTCGTGGAGGGGTTGAGCTTGAGCTTGTTCCTCCCCATCCAGATCCGTACAGCTTCCAGGCACTGGGACATCACTTCAAGGGCATCGTTGGGGTGGTTTATTAATATTCCCCAGAAATTCCCATCACCGAAACTCAGAACTGTCCCGATGAAGTCCAGCCACAAGCAGGTCAAGATTAGTCCACAGAGCAATGGCCCAATAGTCCACAAAACAATTGAAAGTTGCTTAAACAAAATAACTCCACCAAACAAATTTAAATCCATCCGCAAGAGAGCTCACCAGGCAGAAAAAGTCCAGAGCCTCCAAGGCACGAATCAATTCCAAACATGGTGTCAATCGAGAGTGAAGCAGGAAACACGACGATCAAAAACACACAGCTAGAAAACGCACACGTTGTTCTCAGCAACGCCTCCATCTGCCTGCTGTGATAAATAGCCAGCTTTATGGTTCAGCCCATCAAGACAGGTGGGGCTTTCTCCTCTTGACTATTCTGGCTGACCTCTGCTGCTCCTGCCTTTTCTGTGCCCTGCGGGTTCTTGGATCAGGTGCCGAAGGCAGTTCCTTCTCCTCTTTGCTGTCTGTCTGCCACTGCAAGCTTTCCCCACTGAAGTCTCCTCTAAAAGTCTCCTCTTCTGGAAGGCCCTTCATAGCCATCAATCAACTAAGGTCCTGACATGCCAGGAATGGGCTCATCCTCCCCTGAGCTGACATCTAAGAAGGAATCTGGGGAGTCATCCAAGAGAAACATCACATATTTATTTATTTATCATCTATCTATCTATCTATCTATCTATCTATCTATCTATCTATCTATCTATCATCTATCGACAAGTACAAGGAAACAAGTAACAGTATAGACATAGACATGGACACATGAAAAAAATTGGCACAAATAAAAGGATATGAATAGGCAAAACATAGCCATAAACACATAGAACAATTACATATAAATGGGGACAGTAGGACAGGGACGGTAGGCACGCTGGTGCGCTTATGGGGATTAGAGAGACTAACAACAGGATCAGGTAGAGTGTCCCAGACATTTACTACTCTATTGCAGAAGTCATATTTCCTACAATCAAGATTAGAGTGAATTACATTGAGTTTGAATCTATTGATAGCCCTTGTGTTATTACGGCTGAAATTAAAGTGCTCATTTACAGGTAGGACTTTTTTTTTAAAATTTGATTTATATGCCACCCTTCTCCGAAGACTCAGGGCGGCTTACAATGCGTTAAGCAATAGCCTTCATACTTTTATATATTTATACAAAGTCATCTTATTGCCCCCACAATCTGGATCCTCATTTTACCTACCTTTGAAAGGATGGAAGGCTGAGTCAACCGTGAGCCTGGTGAGATTTGAACTTGCAGTAATTGCAGGCAGCTGATGTTAATAACAGTGCTTTAGTCTGCTGTGCTACCAGGGCTCCTTTTTGGTAAATAATCTTACGAACTAAGCATAGGTCGGAACGTAGATGGCAGTGATGGGTTGCCCCCGGTTCACACCAGTTCTATAGAACTGGTAGTAAAACTGGCGGGAGGCTCTGCCCACCGATCCCGACATCACCAAAATGCTTCTGCGCATGCACAGAAGAGCGCGCAGCTCCATTGTGAACTGGTAGTAAAGGTAAGTAGAACCCACCTCTGGTAGATGATGTTCGAGGCTATCCGGACCTAAATTTTCAAGCCTGGTGTTATAGGGAATTTTATTTCAAGCAGAAGATTTGATACTCTTCTAATAGTACTATTAAATAGTACTATTTACATACATACAATAAATACGAGGTTGAATATAACAGAAGAGGATCAGAGTATTTATGTACGTCAATTTCTTGGTTTGTATTAGATCACCACAGAACAGCTGAATTACCCACTTTCTCCATATTGCCATAATATATTTCTACAGAGCACTAAAAATAGCAATATCTACATGTGTGCAATAACAGTGAAATCACCATTTGCTATGGGTCTTGGATGCAACGCACTACCCAATCTTTTACACACTTCCCTAGAATAAGGAAGCTTTTTAGTTAACTCCAGCAGTTATCCCAATCTTTTACCAGAGTTGCTACTGTAGTTCTTTTGATCCTTTCTTGTGAGGGGATATGGATGAGAGGAATATCAAATAGGCTGTAGGATAAAGTTTAGAGTGTAAAGAACTTTCTAGGTTTCAAGCACTGACTAAAAATAGCAGCTAGGCTTACTTCTCTCCTTAATCTAGGATCCCAAAAATGAGAAACATCCTTGACTGTGATACTTTTCATGTCATGGGCAAGATCTAGCCAGAACATCAAAGTCTTCTTCTTGAGGTCACTTTAGGATAGGCATGGTTCATGACTGAATCTTTGTGTCAGGGTTCCAAGTAATACCCCCAATGAAAGAAGACTCCAAGGCTAGAAGTTCCTCAAAGTTCCATTTTATTTAAGATGTCATATTGGCACATCTGGGAAAAGCCGAATCTGAAAGCTTCCAGGTTTTCCCCACCCAACAGAAAGTCCAAGTCCTTGCCCAGCACCCACAAGTCCATCACATGGTCCAATCACAGCACCATTCCAACTAGAGAGACCTCCCAGTTCCAGCCCTCCAGGTGCAGGGCAAGATGTCCTTGACTCTCTGAGAACAGAATGTTATTATGACTATATATAATGCCCATGCTCCATACAATCCCTCCTCCCAATTTCTCACAGTAGGAAATGTGGCAGGCCTGAAGGCCCAATGCAAAATATGGCTTCCAGGCTTGACACTTCACCTGATCATAAATGTCATTGCTCATAAATGTCATTTGCCTGATCATAAATGTCATTGCCTAAGGGTAGAGTGGCTCAGTGGCTAAGACACTGAGCTCAGTGGTGGCTCAGTGGCTCAGGTAGTGGTGGCTCAGTGGCTAAGATGCTGAGTTTGTCAATCAAAAGGTTGGCAGTTCAGCAGTTTGAATCCCTAGTGCTGCGTAACGGGGTGAGCTTCCATTAAATGTCCCAGCTTCTCCCAACCTAGCAGTTCGAAAGCACGTACAAAATGTAGAAAAATAGGGACCACCTTTGGTTGGAAGGTAACAGCATTCTGTGTGCCTTTGGCATTTATTCATGCCAGCCACATGACCACGGAGACATCTTCAGACAGCGCTGGCTCTTTGGCTTTGAAACAGAGATGAGCACCACCCCCTAGAATCAGGAACGACTAGCAGATATGTGTGAGGGGAACTTTACTTTTAAGGGTAGAGTGATACCCATGAACATTTTTATTTCTCAAGAAGTAGAGACATGGGCATCTTTGTGAGATTCATATCTCTTCCTGAAATCTATTTATTGGATATTCTCCTCCTTCCTTTAAGAGTGAAGGAGACTACGATCTTTCTGCTTTTTCTGAGGCATGTAAAATCAATGCAACATGGACTAAGCTATACTTACTGATGGGCTTCATAAGCCAACATGGTTTAGGCAGAGTGTTGTGACCCAGGCCCAAGTTGGTATTATCAGACACAATCAGTTCTAAACAAACAGACTTTATTAGAACAGCTGAGAATTAACTCATTCTCAGCGTAGTCCAAACTAATTTAAAACAAATTCTTCATAACACAATTCTTCAGCCTTATCACCAACCTTGGTCTAATTAGGCAACCTGCCAAAGGCTTTTCTTGGCAAAAGTTGAGAAGCAGAAGACGCCGACAAGAAATAAATGCAGCAAGATAAGAAACAAATCTATCAACGCTGTTTTCCGACAAAGAGCCCAAGTGCTGTTGCTGGCCTTTTAAGCCTTATGGGAATGGCCAATCATCTCTTGGCCTTACTCTTGAGTCATCATTTTGCTTTAGCTGCTCTTGCCTTCTGGCAGCTCTTCTCATGCATGCACTAGGAACAGGCTCTTCCTGTTCCTCTACCTCTCTGCTGTCAGCCTTTGGAGGCTCTGGAGTCTGCACATCACTCCCAGATGGCCCTGGCCCCATCTCTGCCTCCAATGCAGAGCCCTCATCCGGGTCTTCCCCAGCCTCCAGGACTGGCCTATGTTCTTCCTCAGCCTCCTCACTGTCCGACTCCGTTGCCAGCTCTGCAGGCTGCTGGTAGACGACAACACAGAGCCTCAAATCAGTAAACCTGAGGAATGATGGGTTCCTTCCCAATATTTTGGCAAGGATGGCAGAACCCCATGAAATACCACGAACACGCAAACATGAATGTCTATGAAGGTTGTACCAAAGGTGCTTTCTTGGAATGAGAAGCGAAACATCTTCAAGGAAAAACAAAGTCCAGTTGCCTTTTGAAAAAAGTACCTTTAGTATTCAAAAATGAATTTTGTTAAGATCATTAGTATTAGTTGTGAAGAATATATATTTGCCTGTGCGTATTTATCACTCTAGTTTACCTATCTATTATCTTTTTTTCTTTTTTCCTTTCTTGTTTATTTCTGTTTAGGTAGAACTATGTTATAGCTCTTCTCAGTTAGAAAATGCTCCCATTTTTTTTAAAAAAAACCTATTATATAAAATACAAATATAAGCAAAGGTTAGAGGGAAATGGGAGAAGGAAAAGAGGGAGAGTGTGTGATAAGGGACAGAAGAAGAGATAGCATTAACTTCCAACTTTTTTCAGCACAGTAGAATAAAAGTTATAAAATACAGCGTCACCTTTTTACTGTTACATCTTTAATATAGACTAGCCATTTCTAGAAGAACAAATCTATCCCCTCAGTAGATCCCAAAATCTGAATTTAATTTTTTCTGTCTCGAGCACAAAGTCAAAAAGTAATTTCCAAGTATAAAAATGTCCAATTTTTGACCAATTCAATATATGCAAACTCTTTATGGTTATCTCTACACAGTTCTCCTTGCCCTCTGAACTTAAAGCATGTTACCTCTTTTTATAAAGCAGAATTACATAGTAAACGTTTAGTTATTAAAAGCACTGAAATATTTATTACTAATACTACCGGTGTAAACAGCAATTAAGTAATATGAATATTAACAAGGTTAATATTAATAAGGTCTTGGACCATGGTATTCTGAAATTTCTCTGAAGCAAATATTTTCCCTCAAATTCTTGTATGTAATTTTTTATTAAGGACTTTGATTACTACTATAAACACTGGTACAAATGAAACTTAAAGAACAGAGACTAGAAGGAATAAAAAGTTCAAGAATAAAAAAGAAAAGAGAAAGAGAAAATAAAGAATATAATAAAGAAAAAGAAAAGACATTTATAAAGAGATGGCTTTCAGTCTTCATCACAAGAACTAACAAAGTTAGTAATTCTCCACATCCATAAGGTTATAGATAAATATCTTGATATCGCATCCCTTATCTGTAAGCAAATCCATAAAACATCAACTTTTCTGCAAAGGAGGAGGAGGAGGAGGAGGACGAGAGGAGGAGAACGGGAGGAGGAGGAAGAGGAGAAGGAGAAGGAGAAGGAGAGGGAGAGGGAGAAGAGGAGGAGGTAGAGGAGGAGGAAGATATTTTAACCTTGATAAAAATAGCCAATTTTATATTCTTCCTTTTCTTTCTAACAGTCATAATCTTTAGTTCATTCAAATATTGTTGTAGGATTTGAGTTCTCTTCAGTTCTTCTTTGTCCCATCATATAGACATCTTCAAGGGTTTAACAAGCCCGTTTTTGTAGATCCAACAAGAAAATATTTTTGATATCCTCCTCTTCTCCCTCTCCTTCTTCCTCCTCCTTCTCCTCCTTTGCAGAAAAGTTGATGTTTTATGGATTTGCTTACAGATAAGGATCATTTATATTTCTGCTTCAATTTTTAAAAGTTCAGGTGGCTTCTTTTGCATAACCAATAAAGCATCCTTTTTACAAATCATTCTCTGTCACTGTAATTCCACCATCAATACTTTCTCTGTCTTCTTAGACAAAATGTGTTCTACAGTTATTATTCTCTCATTAACATCTTTTGACATGGTCTAGCCATACAGTCAGACATCATTACTGATCCTGTTATGTAGCTACTAATTTTTGGCTCCATTCTTCAAAGATTGGTGGCTCTGGTGGCTCTGGTGGCTCAGTGGACTAAGGCAGTTATTAACATCCACTTACATCTGCTGCCTGCAATTACTGCAAGTTCAAATCCCACCAGGCTCAAGGTTGACTCAGTCTTCCATCCGTACTAAGGTAGGTAAAATGAGGACCCAGATTATGGGGGCAATAAGATGACTTTGTATAAATATACAAAAGTATGAAGGCTATTGCTTAACACATTGTAAGTCGCCCTGAGTCTCCGGAGAAGGGCGGCATATAAATAAAAATAAAATAAAATAAAATAAAATAATAAAATAAAATAAAATAAAATAAAAAAATAAAATAAAATAAAATAAAATAAAATAAAATAAAATAAAATAAAATAAAATAAAATAAAATAAAATAAAAAGATATCCTTTAATATTTCCAATGTTATCATGCTTTGTGTCATTTTATAAATCCCAGTGCTAACCAACAACAAAAGCAGGCATCACTTGAGACTTTCAAGAAGAGATTGGACTGCCATTTGTCAGAGATTGTATAGGGCAGTGATGGGTAACCTTTTTGCCATCGCATGCCAGAAGCGGGGGGAGCACGGGGGGAGGGTGTTGTACACGTGCCCATACTCATAATTCTATGCACCCCGCCCCTGTGCATGTGTGCACGACCCAGCCACCGGGCCATGGCATGCGATGGCCCAGTGGGCCCGTTTTTCTCTCTCCCCAGGCTCCAGAGCCTTTCTAGGAGTCTGGGAAGGGCGAAAACAGCCCCCCCCCCCCCCCCCCGAAGCCCTCTGAAGGCTGAAAACAGCCCGTTTGTCAACTTCCGGTGAGACCGGAAGGCCTGTTTTTTTGCTCTCCCGAGGCTCCAGAACCTTTCTAGGAGTCTGGGGAGGGCGAAAATGGCCTTCCCCCACACCCCTGGAGTCCCTCTGGAGACTGAAAATGGCCCGTTTGCCAACTTTCAATCCCACTGAAGCTGAGCTCGCGTGCCCACCAATATGGCTATGCGTGCCTTAGGTTCGCCATCACAGGTATAGGGTCTCCTGTTTGAATGGGGATTGGACTAGATGACCTACAAGGTCCCTTCCAACTCTGTTAATCTGTAATTTCTTTTTTCCTCCTACCTAAAATCTTCAATCCCTTTTAGTCTTCAGTTTCTAAAACCATAAAGTTGCTTGTCTTTGTTATGAGTGACAATAACTTAAGATAGCCAAATTTTATTTATTTAAAATATTAATAAATTTGGTTCGCATGAGAAGCTATTTATTTTTATAATTAATTCTAAAATATTATAATAAAATTCAATACTCCAGATTTAACCAGACCTTAATTCAGTTAAGTTCAAAATGTTATTTAGCTTTTTGCTGTTTATTTCAAAAAAATTAAGTTCTTTAACATAATTAATTTTTCTTTTGTTCAGAGTTAAAGTTAAACTCACCTGCTATTTTTAAATTTGCTGTCCCAAAGGTCTCTAATAGCTTTAAGGTGATTAATAGACAATTTCAGAAAGTGACTAGAAAGAAAGACTTGGGAACTTAGTGCCTTAAAAGACCTCACTGTGGTGGCAATCAGTATTCAAACCTGCAGATGACTGCTGCTTTGTGGTCTCCTTTTGAAGAGCAGATGGCTGGAGCACATGTGGGTGATTTCCTGTCCTCTCCTTGTCCAGAATGTACTAAAGTACTGCTCTACTTATCGGTTTTTTCAGACTTTGCCACAGTTATTTGGTCTGCTTTTACAAAGCCATTTTTGGTTGGCCATGTCTCCCCCCAGAAATTAATATTTTCCCTCAGGATGTTTTGATACAGAGCTCTGTCTGTCCATACATGCATTTGTATATGTGTATTAATATAATATTAAAAATCCTGGTGGCCAATCCTGGAATCCTTACTTCCTAAACTTAAGAAGCAAATACAAAGAGAGGTGGTTTTCAGTTGCAATTATATAGTGATAAAATGACCAAAAAGATGTATATGAAAATGACCAGCGGACTGCCATCTAGGTCCCTCATTTTCAATAATCCTAAAAGAAGATGCTTTAAGTCATGAAACTCCCCTCAGGTTCTTTAAGGAGAGACGCTATTGTCACCACAAAGTGGAAGTCCTGCCTTTGACAATTTCTTCCTCCTTTGAAGAAATTAAAAGAAAAGAGTCAAAGATTTTTTTTTCTGCTCACAGTGTCTAAGGAGATTCTCAGTCATCTAAGTCATGCCCATCCCAAAGCTGCTTTTTCAAAGGGCAACTGGACTTTGTCAGAACTGAAGAAGCTTCTTGGATGAAAAGTGAAACATCTTCAAGAAAAAACAAAGTCCAATTGCCTTTTATAAAAAACACCTTTGCATTTTCTGCTCACAGTTTTGATGGAGAATTTTGAGAAGTTATTGGGGCCACCACTAAGTTCATTTATTTATTGTAGTGTTGATTGTAGTGGTCAAGGAGATGATTTTATGCAGTCTACAAGCTAATTAAGAAGCCAAGAACTCTTTTTTGTGGTTTGTTTCCACTTTAAGCAGCATAATTCCTTTTTCAGTGTAGTCAATCATTTGTTATGTATAAAAAGCCATCCTCTTGTGCCAAAGAATTGCTGAAAATATGAAACTTGGAAGCACTTTTATATAATCTCTTCTAAATCTCTTCTATTCTAATTTCACTAAGTGACCCTCTAATTCCAATGAAAAAGAACTGGAAGAAAGAAACCCGCCTCTATTAAGAGGCCAACTCTACCAAACAAGATTCTGCCAAGAAATTCTTGATTTGTTGACAACTTTCTCCTTCAGAGAATGCAACAAGTTGTAAGATGAAAGTCAAGGACATAGAAGTTAGCAGAGAAATACAGGAGGAAAGTGGAATAGTTGAATTTGTTTCTTGAGCTCCAAACAGGAAGGAAGGAGGGAAGGAAGGAAGGAAGGAAGGAAGGAAGGAAGGAAGGAAGGAAGGAAGGAAGGAAGGAAGGAAAGAAACAGATTTAAAGAATTTCATGGTAGATGGAAGATTCCATGTGGACATGGCCAAAACAAAAGAAACAAGGTATAACAGAATAACAGAGTTGGAAGGGACATTGGAGGTTCAACTCCCTACTCATTCAGGAAACTCTCTATACCAGGGCTGTCAAATTCCTGGCCTAAGGGCCAAATGTCTCATGTGTTGGCCATGCCCATGCCCAGTTTAGCAAAGGGAGGGAAGTCCTGATATGTCACATGATGCCGCTGTGATGACGTGAGTTTGACACCCCTGCTCTATACCATTCCAGACAAATTGTTGTCCAATCTTTTTTAAAAAACCTCCAGTGTTTTGGCAGGGTGCCAAAGTAGACAAAGGTTGGTGATGAGGCCGAAGGACTGTTTATGAAGAATTTGTTTTGGACTCAGTTTGGACTAAGCTGAGAATGAAGTAATTCTCAGCTGTTCTAACAAAATATGTTTATAGGACTGATTGTGTCTGATAATATCTACTTGGGCCTAGGTCACAACTCTCTCCCCCAACTCACCTCCCAAGGTGGTGGTGGTTGTTACGGGGAAGAAAAGGAGGAGGAAGGAGTATTATGTATGTTTTCCTCCTTGAGTATAAAGGAATAAAGGTGGAAGAAAAATCTCATCTATCAATAAATAAATTCCAGCGAAGAAAAGATTACACAACAGTGGAAGCCTGAGGTAATAAGGGTTGAAAGAGCACCAAAAACATCAAGAAAGAAAAGTTACTTGCAGAATAAGACTGTATTCTGAATACAAGTAGTCCTCGACTTATGACAACAATTGAGCCCAACATTTCTGTTGCTAAGTGAAAGTCATTTGTTAAGTGAGTTTTGCCTCATTTCTTGCCACAATTGTTAAGTGAATCACTGCAGTTGTTAAATTAGTAACATGGCTCTTAGGTAAATCTGGCTTCCCCATTGACTTTGCTTGTCAGATGCTTGTAACAATCCTAAATATGAATTAATTGCCAAGCATCCACATTTTGTTCATGCTGCAATGGTTGTAAGTGTGAAAAACAGTTCTAAGTCACTTTTTTCAATGCCGTTGTAACTTTGAACGGCCACCAAATGAACTGTTGTATACAGAGGTGGTATTCAGCCGGTTCGGACCAGTTTGGGTGAACTGGTAGCACCGATGATCAGTTGGCCCTGCCCACCCACTCCTGCTCTATCCTGTCCTTTATTTCCTGCTTTGTAGCTCATCTCAATCGTGCGGCACAGCTGATTTTCCCTCCCTTCACTGTTCTACTTACCATTGCTGACTTGGAAGGTAAGCAGCTGAACTTCTAAACACTCCATTTTCAGCACTGTGTGCAAGCACCTTAGGTACGCACGTGTGCAAAATGCGTGTATGCATGGAAAGCACACACTCACCGAACCGGTTGTTAAACCGTCAGCATTCCATCACTGGTTGTATACATTGCACTTTCTTATCCCGTGGTGGAGTGATGGGACGAACCACTCTAATGAAATGAGGAACATTTTAATTTCGGTTCTACAAAACAGGGGAAATCAAAATGGGATTGCCATTTTCAGAGACAGGCTCTTTATGCCTGGTGTTCCTAACACCATCCTGAAACGATTCCAAGAAGCATTTCTCTCTGCTTGTCTCTCTTTCTGTGGAGAACAGAACAATGAACAATGAACCGATACCGAAAGTAAAATTGGCTTCTCGTTTTTCAAACCGTTTCATCATCTAACTTAGATATTCCCCTTTCCCCCACCTTCGTGAAGGCTTTCTTTTGGCTCGGCTCTGCCTGCTGCTCATTTGTTGCAATTACACCAGAAATGTTCACAAGGAGAGTAATTATTCACTTTAAAACATCAACTGGTTTGTGTGATACTTGACAAACGTTAGATGCTGTTACAATTGCTCTATTCTCTATTGGAGAAGAGCGCCAGCAGCTACTGATTGAGACTTGCGCTCACAATTCCAGAGCTCTTGATATTGTAAGGATACATCAAGCATAAAAAATGATCCGTCCTCTTGCTAGAGGCCATTTTCGCCTCATTTGAAATTCAAGGGAAAACACACTGCTTTCATTTCTACTCATTTGCCCATGAAACAAATGATAGAACAGCGTGGAAAAATGCATCTGAAACCCAGAAGTAACTCAGTCTTCATCCAGGATTTTGGAGCCCTCGCACACAAGGACAGGTTTTCTCAGTCTGAGGCAGAATGTGACATCGTGGAAACCATTTTATTTTATTTTATTTTTTTAAAAAAAAATTATAGTGGCTGGTCCTCATGTTTATATGGAAATCATTCAGAAGGATTGTCATGCATGACAGAAATTGTAAAGATGAGAAGCCATGGAATGGAATGTTTGAGATGCTGAACTTGGACTAAGGAGACTCGGCTTGAAGTTTTCACTTGACCTACAAGTTTTCTTTCTCTTTTTCTCTCCAGTCTGTCTCTCCTGTTTCTCTCTCTCTCTCTCTCTCTCTCTCTCTCTCTCTCTCCAGTCTCTCTCTTTCTCCAGTCTCTTTCTTCACTCTCTCTCCAGTCTCTCTCTCTCCACACACACTCTCACTCTCTCCATCATATCGAGGGGTGGGCTACTGGGGGTTCGCAGGGGTTCAGGAGAACCTCTAGCTAAGATTCTGTGCAGTTTGGAGAATCCACAAATCCCACTCCTTACTGGCCCTGCCCTGCCCACCCCTCCCCTGCCAGGAGTCCCCTCGCAGCTCGTTTTGGATGCAGGTAAGTGCAGGGCATGCACAGAGACTTGGGGAGGGCAAAAAATAGGCCTACTGAAAGTTCAGGAGGGCCTCCTGAGTTTGGGGAGGCCATTTTCGCCCTTCCGGAGGCTTGAGAAAAGCCTCTGGAGCCCGGGGAGGGAAACCCCCCCCCACTGTGATGCAGGAGGCTGACTAAGCCATGCCCACCATGGACAGGCCCACCCAGCAACCAGGCAGAGAACCCCTTGCTATAATTTTTGAAGCCCACCCCTGATTATATCTCATGTTATTGTTTTAGGAAAACCCGCATGTATGATGCAGATGGGTCCCCAAGGATCAAGGGGGTGCAAATGACAAAGGCATCTTGATACTCTGTTGCAACCATCTCCTCCCTTCCGACAACTTTACCATTTTATAATGCCTTGGTAAGACCACATTCGAAATACCACAACCAGTTTTGGTCGCCATGATAAAAAAAAGATGGCGAGACTCTAGAAAGAGTGCAGAGAAGAGCAACAAAGATGATTAGGGGACTGAAGGCTAAAACAGATGAAGGACAGTTACAAGAACTAGGCATCAACTAAGGGCGACATGATAGCAATGTTCCAATATCTAAGGGACTGCCAGAAAGAAGAGAGGGTCAACCTATTCTCCAAAACACAAGAAACAATGGATGGAAACTAATCAAAGAGAGAAGCAACCAAGAATTAAGGAGAAATTTCCCGACAGTGTGAAAATAAATCAGTGGAACGGTTTGTCTTCAGAATGTTCCATCACTGGAGGATTTTAAGAAGAAATTGGACAGCCACTTTTACAGAATGATATAAGGTCTCCTACCTGAGCAGGGAGTTGGACTAGAAGATGTTCCTTCCAACTCTGTTATTCTGTTAACCATGTTCTATCCAAATCCCCCAAATATTCCACTCATCTCCAACCATCATGACTTCCATCCTTCCAAACACCAAATCTTTTGAACATGGGTTATTATGTCATGCGAACACATGAAAGGGATAGAACTTGCATTGTGATGATGCTTTTATTATAGCGATTGCATCCTATGGGTGTTTTCGGAATGTTGTTTCAACGTATGGAAATAAGTCATAGGTAAATAAATGGGGGAAAGGTCACTGAACCCTACCCAGAACTGAGAAATATAGTTTATATATCTGAAAGCAGAACAGCTTTCAGTGTGTTAAGGAAAATAAATATTCTAGGAGGCACAGAATTGTCGCATTGGGTCCTTCCTTCCTTCCTTCCTTCCTTCCTTCCTTCCTTCCTTCCTTCCTTCCTTCCTTCCTTCCTTCCTTCTCACACATACACGAACACACACACATGCACACACTGCTTCGCTTGCAATTCAATTTTTCCTTTGCCATAATTAATCATTACACTCTGGCTGAATGATTAATTACATTAACACACACATATTAGACTAGACCAAAATAGGATAAGACGGTGGTGCAGAAAGTCATGGAAATCATTGTTTTAGCATGTTGTAAGAACTGAGCCATCCCATCTTGCCTAAAAGGGTTTATTTGAGCTCAACGTGTCATATGTTTTCTTTAACCATTAAATGTATTATGTGAACTTCACCTATCTATTTCCCTACCCAAGAAAATCTGTATTATCGGCTGGGCTATAAATAGTTATGGAGAAAATCTATCTGTGTGGTCACTAAGAATCAACAAAGACTTGATGGCACATATTCAATCAATATAAATAGAAAGCAGGATAGAAGAAAAGTTATGTATTACAAGTAATGAAACGTGGGTGAAGAGAGATGGTTTCTTTTCTGAAACAGTTCTTGTGCAATTCTGCCTTTAATGGTTGATAAAGTCCTGTTGATAAGAGAATTACAACAATTCTTCCCAAGGATCTTTCCCCCCCCAATCCATTCAATTATCTCTGATTCTCAGAGATGGCCTGGACAACACTCTGCTATTTTCTTGGCTACATTTTTCAGAATTTCTTTGCCATTGCTAGTTTAATGAAAAGAAAAACATGATAGCAGCAGCTGCCACAAAGAAGAGGGGGTCAACCTATTCTCCAAAGCACCTGAAAGCAGGAGAAGAAGCAATAGATAGAAACTAATCAAGGAGAGAAGCAACCTAGAACTAAGGAGAAATTTCCTGACAATGAGAACAATTAATCAGTGGAACAACTTGCCTCCAGAAGTTGTGGATGCTCCAACACTGATGGTTTTTAGGAAGAGAATAGACCATCATATGTCTGAAAAGGTATAGGGCAGTGATGGTGAACCTTTTTGCCATTGTGTGCCAAAAGTGGGGGGAACACGGGGGGGGGGTGTCGCGTGCAGGCCCACACCCATAATTCTTTGTGCCCCATCCCTGTGCATGTGTTTGCAACACACACACACACCACGCTCCCCCCCCCGCTTTTGGCACAGTGGGCCCAGTAGGCCCATTTTTTGCTCTCAGCAGGCTTCAGAGCCTTTCTAGGAGCATGGGGGGAGGGCAAAACAGCCTCCCACGCCGAAGCCCTCCGGAGGCCAGAAATGGCCCGTTTGCCAACTTCCTGTGGGACCGGAAGTTGGCAAACGGGCCATTTTTGACCTCCAGAGTGCCCCCCACCCCCCAGGCTCCTAGAAAGGCTCTGGAGCATGAGGAGAGCAAAACACAGGCCTTCCCCACCCCCACCAGGCCCTCCGGAGGTAGGAAACAGCCTGTTTCCATATTGCAGGTGGGCCCAGAAGGCCTGAAAATCAGCTGGCCGGTGCGTGCATGCATGCCATGCGTGCCACCTGTGGCATGCGTGCCATAGGTTTGCCATCACGGGTATAGGGTTTCCTGTCTGAGCACCTGCAAGGTCTCCTCCAACTCTGCTATTCTGCAAATTGGCTCCTTCCTTGTGATGAGAGAAAGTGACTGACCCAATGTCACCCATGTGGCTTCATGTCTAAAGTGGAAACTAGGACTCATAACTCCAGCCTGATGCCTTAACCACTATACCACGGGGGTCAAACTCACCACATCACATTGTCATCATGTGACAAATCGCTAATTTTTTTTCCCTTTGTGGAGCTGAGGTGTGCGTGGCCCGCAGGCTACCAATAGAAGCTAAATTAGTGCCTTGTGCCCAAAGGAAGCTATTGATTCAAGGGAAACAGATCAAAGTTGGATCCAGCAGCAGAAACAACGGGCAAGAACCTGCTGTCAATTCCTGGTTGTAGAAGTGAAGAAGATCTTGTCTTGATAGATTGTCTATTTCTTGTTTTATTCTATGCTTAATGACTGGAGGATCAACTAAAAGAGTCTGGATAAAGCTCTAATGAGCAAGGCCCTTCCTTCAATAAGCATTCATGGTTTTCTTCACCGGCCTTCTTAGGTCACTAGCTAATTGTTGGTCTTTCCGAGCTATTCGGCTGTATTTGCATTATAAGCAGAAATCCTTGGAGCTTTGCAACAGCAATCATTTTCCTCTTCTTCTAAATTAACCCTCAGTAGAGCCATAGTCTCTGCACGTTTTTACATTAATTTCCATAACAGAACAATCGGGCTCATGGTTGGCATACAGTCAGTCTCATCAAGAGTACTTCAAATCACACAGAACAAGAAATTACCAAAGAGCTTTGAAATGTGAAGGCATCTGATGAGAACTTGCTGGTGAGAATTGCAGTTCTTGGTTAGTCCTACTTAAACATGTAGACTGGAGTTTGTCCTTTAGACTTTTGATGAAACTTTGTTGTAATGTCTGGTGAACATCTGGTAGAAATAGTTCATCGGAGGTAGACTGGGCAGTCAGAATCATAGAATAACAGAATAACAGAGTTGAAAGGGACCTGGGAGGTCTTATAGTCCAACCCCCTGCTCAGACAGGAAACCCTATACCAGTTCAGACAAATGATTGTCCAATCTCTTCTTGAAAACCTCCAGTGATGGACCACTCACAACTTCTGAAGGCAAGCTGTTCTACTGGTTATATTATTAAATGTTCTCATTATCAGGAAATTTATCCTTAGTTCTAAGTTGCTTCTCTCCTTGATTAGTTTTCATCTATTTGTCAACTCAGAAGCTGGCCTGACTGAGGCCATTTTGGAGGCTTCAGTGTTGCCACAATGGTGATGAGGGATAGGGAGGGGGAATAAAGATAGCTGGGGTCTTGTAGCCAAAAGGAAATAGTTCCCCCTGAGAACCAAGGACGTTCCCACAGGTGGCTGAAGGGAGGATGAGTGAAGTTCCCAAGCAACTGGACAGCAACTTGATTGAACCATGTGACTGATTGTTTGGGGGGAGGGGGACTTTTACTTTTAATTAGGTGAAAATCACGGGAACCTTTAGAGTCGGTTTTCACCGGTCTGTGCCAATATGATATATCCAATAAAACGGCCTCAGAGTTCTGTTTGCTATAGGTGTATTACTTGGAACCCTGACATTAAACCGACTCTAAAAGTTCCCGTGGTTTTCACCTAATTAAAAGTAATTTTCCCCCTCTCCCAAGCAATCAGTCACATGGTCCAATCAAGGTGCCATCTGATTGCTTGGAAACTTCACTCCTCCTCTCTTCAGCCACCCGTGGGAAAATCCTTGGTTCCAGGGATGAAATCTACTTACCTTCCCTACCGGTTCGGAAGTGCATGTGGACCCTTTGTGCAACCCTTCTGCTCATGCTCAGAGGGTAAAAAACAGGTTACTTCCTGGTTAAAACCAGGAAGTAATGACGATCAGGCAGGTGGGTGGAGCCTCATGCTGCCATCGCTATCAGTTCTCCGAATCACCCGCCGCCATTGCTACCAGTTCAGCTGAACCAGTAGCATTTCACCCCTGCTTGGTTCTCAGGGGAAACTATTTTGTTCTGGCTACAAGACCCCCAACTATCTCTATTCCCTGTTTATTTAACAACTGTGGCAAGAAAGGTTGTAAAATGGGGCCAAACTCACTTAACAAATGTCTTACTTAGCAATAGAAATGTTGGGCTCAATTGTGGCCATAAGTCAAGGACTACCTGTAATGCCACTACCTTTGGAGTGAATAGAAAGCATAGATTGTTAAAAGAAATGAGCTTTGAAAAACCTCTTGTCCAACACTGAGAAACGTTACCTTTGTTTCTAATCTTTGACAAAATACTTAACTTCTTTTACACTGAATATAGTTCTAGCTATACTATTTTTTCCTATCGGCTGCACTGATAGTTTTTTTTCTCCCTAGTAGCCTTTTGTGTTTCCTTCTGGAAGGCTATTGCCAATATTAAATGAAATGTTATTTTTTTGTGTGAAATGAGGCTTGCTAGAACTCTTTAAAGACTCATCACAGTGGAGGACGGAAGAGTTTATATAACATTTTATTTTAAATTTGGGGTTTTTGAATGAGGGTTTCTTTTTTTCTCTCTCTCTCTCTCTCTTTTGTTTTCAACGAAAAAAGTTATAAAATATCTTGTTAAATTGTATGGACCTAATAATTTGTTAAGCATTAAATAGCTAAATTGAGTAAAGATAGGTTTAATTAGGTAATCCTTAACTGTTTTATTAGCTGTCGTAATTATGAATGGATATTAATTTTGTTGAATTAGATGGAATAAGAAGAAAGAAGACTTGCTTTCCTTTTATCTATTTGTTTATTGATCATGATTATGATAAGTGTGAAATGGAGTTTTAGAGAATTTGAGCTGATTCTATTTTATTTTGTATTTGCTCTGGGAAGTCGGGGGGGCGGTTGGGGAGGGGGGAGAAAATGTATGTAAAACTTTTAAAACTTTTTCAATAAAAAAAAAAGACTCATCACAGTGCCATTTGTTATTTTTTTTTTATTATTTCCCACAATATCTCTTTCAAAGTAGCAGTTTAGAGGAGATGTGGGCCGCTATAAATGGATATCATCTCTCACAATTACCTAACAATGACCACAACCCAGAAAATAATGTACATCAGAATAGGCCATTTGGGAAAAATTCTTAGCCACAAAGTTACATCCCAAAAATCTGCACCTTCAAAAGTGTTTGCAGAATCCCATGTATTTTACACCTTTCTATCTGGTACATCCACCCAAAGATTGGTAAAAACAAACAGATGCAATCACTTGTCTTCCCATTCTTCCTCTTACTTGGGTTAGAAGTTGGCTGAAATCTTTTTAATTTTCAAGGAAGGAAGGAAGGAAGGAAGGAAGGAAGGAAGGAAGGAAGGAAGGAAGGAAGGAAGGA
>WNWU01000033.1:9308540-9319733 GCA_012654045.1 Ptyas mucosa | reverse complement strand
GGAAGGAAGGAAGGAAGGAAGGAAGGAAGGAAGGAAGGAAGGAAGGAGCATATTTAAGGGTTAAGGTCATTAATGAAATTGCGAAGAAAAAACTAACTTGTGAATTATCCTGAAATGCTGGAGTACAGGTAAAGTAGTTGTGTGAACTATCTCTGAATCTCAAATGAGGAACTCAAAGAAGAACCAAAGAATAAGTCTATGTATGTACTGTATAGGAGGGATGTGGTGGCTCAGTGGCTAAGACAATGAGCTTGTCAATTGGTTCTGTGAGCGTGGCTTGGTGGGCATGGCATGGCTTGGTGGGTGTGGCTTGGTGGGCATGGCAGGGGAAGGATACTGTAAAATCTCCATTCCCTCCCCAATCTAGGGGAAGGATACTGTAAAATCTCCATTCCCTCCCCAATCTAGGGGAAGGTTACTGCAAAATCCCGATTTCCTCCTGATCATCTGAGATTTGGGAGACAGAGAATAGATGGGGGCGGGGTCAGTCAGAATTTTTACTAACGGTTCTCCGAACTACTCAAAATTTCTGCTACTGGTTCTCCAGAACTGGTCAGAACCAGATGAAACCCTCCTCTGGCATGTGCAGATCGTCAGTGATGATGTCGGGGCAGGTGGGTGGAGCCTACCGACACCATTATTATTGGTTCGCAAGAATCGGATCGAACCGGGAGCAACCCACCACTGTCTCAGACGTCTGCTATTCATCATCCAAAATCTAGTTATTCTTTTTTTGACAAGAGCATATTTCTCTTTGATTCCTTTTACAAAGGGGAAAATCAGATATTCAATGTTGAATGTAAATTTAAAAATACATTTGGGGGGGAAAATCTGATGGCAGTGCAGGGAGAACAATTGAAAGAGAAACATAAATAACAAATGTACCAGGCTAATCATGCTGAGAAGAAAATGGAGCTAAGAAATCTTCACCCAGATGCTTGCCAGTTTGCTTTAATGGTTGGCATTGATGATCTTTTTACATTGTATTGCCAGGGGGGATGTAAAGTAGGCACAGGGAAGAAATTGATTTCATTAGGGTTTGAATGAAAACTCTTATCCTTTGAATTTTTGAATCAATGTTCCAACAAAAATTTAAGTCATTGTCCCATGTTTGCAATATTTTCTAAATTTTGCAATGCAGTTCACCATTTAAAAAAAAACATATTAAAGAATTGACCAGATTTATTAATAGCAATATCCCAAAACATGTATGGTATTATGTTGTGTTGTGTTGTGTTGTATTATTTGTATTGTATTGTATTATTATAGTATAGTATAATATACTATTATAGCATAATATTAGTATAGTATAATATAGTACAGTACAGTACTGCATTGCATTGAATTACATTATATTATATTTTTGATTGCAACAATTGTAATATTAGGAAAAATTGCAAACACAGCCATATATGATTAGAGAAATGGGCACCAAACTATGGAAATTTTTAATTAAAAAATATTAAACGTTCTCAAGTTCCACAAATTGAACTTGGTCTCTTTGGAAATGAACTTTACAGATTTCCTTTAAAGGGAAATTGGGAATATTTCAAATGAACAGATTTGGTTGTCCTTAATGTGAGCTTCTCTGAGGTTAGAAGAAATAGTTATCGCGGATATTGTCTCATATGAATTTAATTTGCACCCTGCTGCCCTTTCTTTTTTTCTTTTTTTTAGAAATGCCGAGAGACCCTAAAACTAACGTGGACTAGTTCTTTTTGAGGAAAATTCGTGCCAATTCATATGGCACGAATTTCCCATTTGAAAATCACTGCATTAAGATGAATTGGGGTGAAATCAAGCAGGTTCTGGAGAACCGGTAGTGGAAATTTTGAGCAGTTTGGAGAACTGGCAAATACCACCTTTGTCTGGCCCCAGAGTGGGGTTGGAATGGAGATTTTGCAATATCCTTCCCCTGGAGTGGGGTGGGGAGATTTTTGCAGTATCCTTCCCCTGCCATGCCCACCAAGCCACACCCACCAAGCCACACCACGCCCACCAAGCCACACCCACAGAACCGGTAGTTTACAAAAATTGGATTTCACCACGGGGATGAATGGATTGAAATATCTGTATTTAAGGTGTGAACAGATGCTGTTTCAACTCAGCCTTGAAATTCCTATCCAAGTTGATCAGGACTTTCTTGATTGGAAGGACTATTTGACTTGGACAAGATACAATCAACTCATTGCAAAGTCATGGTTTTCTACCTTTTTGATATGGGCAAAAACAGTCACCAGACCAAATTGGAATTGCTTGGGCTTGCTGCGTGGATGGATTACCACATGCTAAATAGTTAAAAATGGATATGCTACTACAATGAAACTATTAACATGCTGATTCATAAATGGCTTGATAGCTATGGCTAGATTAATATAACTCAGAACCTACAGCATCCAAAGAGTCCTCTTTATTTTAGATTAAAATTGAAAACCATTTTTGAAAGTAAGAGCACTTTCCATATAGCTCAGTTGTCCCCAGATAGAAGTGCAGTTGTGCTTTGATGTAGCAGCTGGAATGAGCCTATTAAAAGTGAAACTATGAGCAAATGTTTGACCTCCTCATTAAAATTTGTTAGGCTGTCACTTCCAGATACCCATGACTTTTAATAGCCAACAAAGGCAATAACTCATTAAGAAACACAGGGAAACATAATAAATCTTGTTTTCCTAGGTGCTGTATCAGATAAGTCACAAAACAGCAGCAGTGAAATTGATAAGATATTCAAAAGGACACACTCTCTATTGGGTCAAATTATTTATTGTCTGAAGTCTGTTCATTGGCTTGTGATTTATATGGAGTTGATTAGAATGTTTCCTTATTTATTTATTGGATTTCTATGATGTCAGATCGTATAGATTTCCAAGCATTGAATTATGGTGCATTATAAATTGAGGTCCATAGCAATGACAAGCAGATGATTGTACAGGGTGTTGAATTCTCCTCCTTATTTCTTTTGTTCCCCTGTTAGATGTTGCGCTTACTTGAGAAGACTTTCTGGTGGTACATTTGGCCCACCTGGTAATTGTTAAACAAAGAAATGAAATTGCTCAAATAAGCTTAAAAGTGGGGAAAGGTTTTGGGGAGAAGTGTGAACATTTTGCAATTCTGAGAATGAGAAACCTAGTTCTATGAAGAGATATGGATGTTGCTGGCAGGCTTAGCTTTGATAAGATTCCTGAGTCCTGAGTGGTGCAGTGGACTAATTCACTATTATTAAGATCAGCTGCCTGCAATTACTTCAAGTTCGAATCCCACCAGGCTCAAGGTTGACTCAGCCTTCCATCCTTTCTAAGGTAGGTAAAATGAGGACCCAGATTGTGGGGGCAATAAGCTGACTTTGTATAAAATATACAAAAGTATGAAAGCTATTGCTTAACGCATTGTAAGCCGCCCTGAGTCTCCGGAGAAGGGCGGTATATAAATCAAATTTTTAAAAAAGGGGGATTGAGGAGCGACATGGTCGCTCTTTAAATTCCTGAAAGGATGTGACATAGACATGGTCTGTCTAGAGTACAGGTCATGAAAGAATGGATTCCAGTTCAAAAGGGAAATCAGTTGGGCTGCTGGGGGTTCGCAGGGGTTCAGGAGAACCCCTAGCTAAGATTCTGCGCAGTTTGGAGAACCCCCACATCCCACTCCTGGCTGGCCCCACTCACCCCTCCCCTCCCTGGAGTCCCCATTCGGCCCGTTTTGGATACAGGTAAGTGCAGGGCATGCAGGGAGGCTCAGGGAGGGTGAAAAATGGGCCTACCCATTTTAGGAGTCCTTACTTCCAGGTTGCTTCTCTCCTTGCTTAGTTTCCATTCATTGTTTCTTGTCTTGCCTTCTGGTGCTTTGGAAAATAATTTCACCCCCTCCTCTCTGTGGCAGCCCCTCAAATACTGGAATACTACTGTCATGTCATCCCTAGTCTTTCTTTTCTCTAGACTGGACATACCCAGTTCCTGCAACCCTTCTTCATACGAACAGATTTGGTTGTCTCCAGATCTTTAATCAACTTAGTTGCTCTTCTTTGCACTTTTTCCAAAGTCTACATGATACATGAAGAGCAACTACATCAATCCATTAAATGATGAAGCTCACTTTGAGTTGGACTCTGTCTATTACACGGACAGGTCCATGTCGGGGGTGAAATGCTCCTGGTTCAGACCAGATCGCCCAATCTGATAGCGATGGCGGCGGGTGGTTCGGAGAACCGGTAGTAAAAATCCCTCTCCCCCCCCCCATGCCCAGCTGAGTGGCGCAATCATCAGAGGCTTTTTTTAATTTTTAAAAGCATTTTTTCTACAACCTCTTCAGCCGGGAAAAAAAAAACAACTTCTGATGATCGTGCGGCTCAGCTGGGATCATCAGAGGCTTTTAAAGGCATTTTTTTTTCGGCCGAAGAGGTTGTACAAAAAATGGTTTTAAAAGAGAAAAAAAAAAGTTGGCCACGCCCACCTAATCACATTACCCCCCCCCCCCCTCACAAGCCACGCCGCAGAACCGGTAGTAACAAATTTTATATTTCACCACTGGTCCATGTAGGGGGTTTTTTTGGCAATGGTACCACCAACATTGTTGCCATTGTCGTCTTCTGGACATCTCAATTTAATACATAATATGGGATCACTTTGTAGTCCCCCACCGAATACAAATGCATTCATTGCATTAGCCCTGCTGAAAATCAGTTCCTTTGGGTTGTCTCTGATCTGTATCAAATTGACACTATCATTACTCATCATTCACTGTAATTAAAAACCCGTATTTAGCTTTAAGAACAGAGTCCAACATTTGCTTTTACCCCCTTTTCTCTCTATCTCATTTTCTTTCCATGTCATGGCTTTTAACTTGCAAATCTGATTATATGCAAGCTAGTCTGAAAGCCTTTTTGGCTGAAGAGCGGGATAAAAATGCTATAATATATAATTTTATTAAACTGGGAAATGCTTTAATTGAAAGTTTGAAAGAAAAATCCATCTCTCCTTCAAATAATGTACAAGCAGCTGGTTTGGTCATGGTTATCTGACATTAGTAATTGGAAGCCATCACACATGGAAACCATTTTGCTTTTCTTTGGTTTTAACATCTCAACTTCTTGAAAGTTATTATTAAATTTAAAATGGACATGAGTCCACTCTGATGCAGTCAGTATCTTCAATACAATAGCGGCCAAAATTGTGGAAACCTTTTGGGAAAAGTGTATTTTTGAGGTTTGATGACTAATAACAGCACTTTTTTTTTTGGAGTTTCAAGATAATCCTATTCCACTGCTGGAATGGCCTTAACCCAATAGAAAATCTATGGAGCCAACTAAAGAAACTTGTTAGTCAAAAGCAATCTAGCAGTAAAACCCAGTTAATAGAAGCAATCATTCAATCTTGGTTTCACATTATAACTTGTGGTTCGCCAGTAGCCTGTGCAGCTGGCAGTGGAGTCGGACAGCAATGAAGCTGAGGAAGAACATAGGCCAGTCCTGGAGGCTGGGGAAGTCCCAGGTGAGGGCTCTGCATCAGAGGCAGAGATGGGGCCAGGGCCATTGGGGAGTGATGTGCGGACTCCGGAGCCTCGAGAGGCTGACAGTAGAGAGGCAGAGAAACAGGAGGAGACTGTTCCTAGTGCACATATGAGAAGAGCTGCCAGAAGGCAAGAGCAGCTAAAGCAAAGAGGACGACTTGCAAGTAGGGCCAAGAGATGATTGGCCCCTCCCATAAGGCTTAAAAAACCAGCAACGGCTCTTGGGCTCTTTGTTGGAAAACAACGTTGATAGTATTGCTGCACTTATCTCTTGTTGGCGTCTTCTGCTTTTGAACTTTTGCCAAGAGAAGCCTTTGTGGCAGTTTGCCTAATTATACAAAGATGGTTATTAGACTAAAGAATTTGTGTTATGAAGAGTTTGTTTTAATTTAGTTTGGATTATGCTGAGAATGAGTTAATTCTCAGCTGTTCTAATAAAGTCTGTTTGTTTTGGAACTGTTCGCGTCGATTTTTTTTTTTAATTTGATTTATATGCCGCCCTTCTCCGGAGACTCAGGGCGGCTTACAATGCGCTAAGCAATAGCCTTCATATTTTTTGGATATATTTGTACAAAGTCAGCTTATTGCCCCCACAAACTGGGTCCTCAATTTACCTACCTTAGAAAGGATGGAAGGCTGAGTCAACCTTGAGCCTTGGTGAGATTCAAACCTGCAATAATTGCAGGCAGCTGATGTTAATAACAGGGCTTTAGACCACTGTACTATCCAAGGCTCTTTTTTCTATCTTTTTACTCTCTTTACTATCTACTTGTGCCTGGGTCACAACAATAACAGCCGCAGAACTAAAAGACTTGGTTCACTCCATGGGAAGATGTTGTAAGGCCGTAATTCATGCTAAAGGTTACCCAACTAAGTATTATCTGACATGACAATTTTTGTATATCTCGTTTTTTTCTACATGTTTCACGTTTCTTCTTTATACTGTAGCTGCTATTCTAATAGCAAACCCTTCACAAAAGTTATTGCATTACGTTCTTGATTAAATTATCTTTCCATTGATATATAATTTTATGGCACTACTAAAAAAAAAGCGGTGTTATTAGCTAGTTTTAGAAAATACACTTTTCCCAAAAGGTTTCCACAATTTTGGCCACTACTGTCAATTTCACCTAAAAGCTTCTATTCTTTTCAACTAATCTGCTTTAAATGGTGTCAGAAGTAACAAGAACCTGGCTTATGTGACAGACGTAAAAGATATTTCAAAATGTTGATTTAATGTTGCCTTAGAAGGCAGGAACCTACAAGTAGTATGTCATCAAACAGTATACCCGAATGCCACTCAATCACCTGCTTCCATTATGAAAGCAACACTGGGGGTTTTGTGAAATGACTGTCACTTTCAAAGGTCAGCATAAACCGAGAAACTGATCTTGTCATATTCAAGATTCTGCTAAGTCCAGAGAGTTACAGTAATGACATCTCAAAGCTGAATATTGCAGAAATATACACCTGTCTTTAGTAAAATCTCCTCTGTGTTCAGCTTCTAGTGAGGTGATGGACATGTGTGTGTAGTTTTTTTTTCTTAGCAACAGTACAGAACTGGATAGTCTCTTCTTGTTTCTAGATTTTGTTTTCAACTTCTCAATCTAGTGCATACAGTAGCTCTGGGATCACATGGTGGTCTCTCATCCTGGTACTAACCAGCTTTATTCTATGCTTAGCTTTTTAAGATCAGCCTAAGTCAACCAGATCTACTTATGGGTAGGCTGTCAGTCCAAAATCACTGATTTCTACTAGTAGAAATACGGCTGCTACTGCTATATACTACTAGACACTACTTGTAATATGGGGAAGTGAGAACTCTGTCTCTCCAATGCAAAAAAGTCTACTTTGGCAAATCACAACATGTTGATGTGAAGCAATTCTGGATGGAATTCCTTTGCAATCTTGCCTCTGAATTATCCCCAAACCCCCAAAATTTTAACCTAAGACTGTCTACTGTGAACCTCACCCCATTCCTAAGAGGTCTGTAAGGGGCGTGCATAAGAGCACCAGCGTGCCTACCATCCCTGTCCTAATGTTTCTTCTACTTGTACCTATTTTATGTGTTAGGAAATGATAATTACCTAACTTGTTGGGTTGGCAATATATAACCCTCAATATAGCTTTAAGACTGTATTGCTGTATTGCATCATACTGTGTCCTAATTGGTTAGCTCTGAAGCCAATGTCCTTAAGAGGGAGCTTGAAACATGGTTTGTTTCTCTTTGCTGATCGTTATTGCTCGTTACTGCTCTTTACTGCTCTTTGCTGTGTTTGCTACTGTTTGCAACTGTTTATTGTGTATGACTACGACAACTGGTAAGAAGACTTTGTTATTGGAATATCCCTGGACTATTGTTTTACTATCTACTGCTTTATCTGTGTATGACCTGGACTGTTTATTGGACTGTGCCTTATTACTATTCCCTAAAAGTAAACACAACTCAGTGTATCTGTGTGTTGGCTGTAGTTATTCGCAACTGCTCTAAATTGCTTTCATGTGCACACCTTTGCTACTCTAGGGTTGCTCTGCAAATTCCTTAACATTATGTATCCAATCCATGCTTATACTTATTACCAAATACGTTCTTGACAAATAAAATAAATAAATAAAATAAAATAAAATAAAATAAATAATCTTTCTTTAAAAAAAATTGAATAGATCATTTTAAAAATGAACATCCGTGTTGTAGGGATTTTTCTCAAGGATGGCCGTGATTTTTATTGAATCTTTCAATCCTCGTATAATTCTGTAAGAATTATGTGTAAGCACAGTGTGTAAAATTATTCCTAACTCTTTGCTGCTATTTAATGATAGCCTGGCTATTTAAAACCCAGTTATGGAAGCCCTTGTTCTGTTTTTTGTTTTTTGGGTTTTTTTTTAGAGAGGTATGGAAATATCACCACTAAAATTACTACTTAATTTCTCTGCCTGTTCCAAATACATCTTGTTGATTTTGCTCACAGCCTACATATTCCCCGTTTGAATATAGGCTCTTTGGTTTGATCAGTCACGGTGAATGGCAGATAAATAATGATAATTATGCATGCAGCAATTCTATACCATTCTTGGAATTTATTTTGAATTAAGTTCTTAAATATGGCTGGGAAAAGCATGAGATTTATCTTTGCCACCAAAGCTAATTTTTGTCTCTTAAGGTGATTCAAGGGGGCAGTTGCCCTGTGCAAGAAAACCCAAAACCTAATATTCAGCAGAACCTCTAGGTCTCTCCCCCTGCTGGAATCAGGTGATCCACCAAGGCCGAGAGATAGAATATTGATATTCAGGCCAATTTTGCTTTGCACTTGAAAGAGAATTTGAGCTCCTTTGCTGAGCTCAGCACTTTGAAAGTTCACACTGAAGGGAAAAGACCTTTTCCTGATGTCTAACACCATCAGCAATTACAGATAAAGAAGTAACTGTCGAATTAGTTAGATAGGGTGGACGTGTAATGTATGGAGGTAATTCCAGTGTGAGGAAAATGATGCAAACTTTTAGAATTCAGAGAAATATTCTGAAGCATCCAAATGCTGACCAATGATTACCAGGTTCTCTTGCCAGAGTATTTATGTTTGTGTTCCTCATATCCACAATACCAAGGTGAGTTGTTTCTATAAATAACAGAACAACAGAGTTGGAAGGTACTTTGGAGGTCTTCTAGTCCAACCCCTTACTCAAGCAAATATATATATAGGAATAGATATAGGAAATCCTATATCATTTCAGATAAATTGTTTTCCAAAAACCTCCAGTTTTGGAGCACCCACAACTTCTGGAGGCACGTTGTTCTACTTATTATGTCAGGGTTCCAAGTAATAAATCCATGGCAAGCAAGACTCCGAGGCAATTCAATTCCTCAAAGAATACTTTTACTGGAAATATCATATTGGCACATATCTGGTGAAAACCGACTCTGAAGACTCCCACGGTTTTCACCTAATTAAAAGTAAAATATTTGATACTTTCTCAAAACAGTCAGTCACATGGTCCAATCGATGTGCAGTCTGACAACCGGATAGCATCACTCCACCTTCCTCCGACCAGGTTTGAGAGTGTCCTTGGCTCCCAAGAGAAAGTATTTTGTTTTGGCTACAAAATCCCCTCTATCTCAAATCCTCCCTCCGTATCCCTCAGCTCCAGTGTAGCAACACTGAAGCGGTCAAAATGGCTTCGGTCAGGTCAGTTTCGGGATTGACAGATTAATTGTTCTAACTGTTAGGAATTTTTTCCTTAGTTCTTGGTTACTTCTCTCCTTGATTAGTTTCCACCCATTCTTGTTCTGCCTTCTGGTGCTTTGGAGAAAAGACTGACTCCTTCTTTGTGGCAGCCCCTTAGATAATGGAATACTGCAGTCATGTCACTCCTAGTCCTTCTTTTCATTAAACTAGACATACCCAGTTCCTGAAATCGTTCTTCATACATTTTAGCCTCCAGTCCCCTAATCATCTTTGTTGCTCTTCTCTGCACTCTTTCTAGAGCCTCAACATGAAAAACTGGATGCAATATTCCAAGTGTGGTTTTACCAATATAACACTTCACATGATCTTGATTCTATCACTCTATTAATGCAGCCTAGGTGTGTGTTGGCTTTTTTGGTAGCTGAATCACACTCTTCCTGTAGGAATACTTTTGTATTCCTGTAGAAATAGTCCTATAGGAAATGAATAGCACTATAATATGTCGGTGATGGAGCCTGGAGATGCATTGCTATTTGTGGATCATTATTCAGTGCCAAAACTCAAAACTGTTTCTACTAACCTGGAAGTCTTATTCTCAAATTATCAGATGTTCAAATGAATTGTGGCTCCTGGCCACTAAGGAACTATATTCTTCATTCAGTCAGAAGCAGTTTTATTCAAATAATACCACAGGACACTTGAAATGGAAACAATAACAAGTAATCTCAGAATTGTGTTTTCAGATAAACTTATTAAATCTTTGGATGGGTCTATATGTCCGTGGACAGGGAAATGCAACAACAATCACAATCCTCATGCTCATGCTTGGGCTTGACTTTTTCATGTCTTGAGATAGGATTATCTTATTTCATTGCTATTGTTACCAACATTTCTTCATCAAAGAATGACAAAGTACAAAGAGCAAACAAGATTTGATTCTTTTTCCTTGTTCTTAGTACTGTCTTATAGCTTGATGAAGGATTATTAAAAACAACAGCAGCGGCGATAGTAATTGTCTTATCTCCAGGTAGCAACAAGTCAAGGAAATGGGCTACAATAAAATGCTAAATCCAGGAAGAACTCGGAACTAGTTCAGTAATGGAGAGTAGCCTGGGGAGGGGGGGGGGGTCAGTGGTAAAAAAGGCAATTTGGCAAGAAGTATCATCTAGATGTTCTTTGAACATCTGATGATTTCTATGAGATGTCACCTCTTTAACTCTTCTAGGAAGAGATTTGGCATCAAACTCCATTATAAGTCATTCTACCAGAAGCATTCACTCTAAATTGTGTCTTTTATCCTAGTGACCTAGTAGAAATAGCAAGCAAGGGGGTCCTTTTGGTTCTACTTCCTTCTGACTGGAAGACTGTTGGTCTTAGGTGTCTCCCTTTCAGTCTGTTTCCTCCAAAAAGATAAAAGTAGTTCCTCCTCCTCCTCTCCTCCTCCTCCTTCCCTCCCTCCTCCTCCTCTTCTCCTCCTCCTTTTCCTTCTTCTTCTCTTCCTTCTCCTTCCCCT
>WNWU01000033.1:9285649-9297530 GCA_012654045.1 Ptyas mucosa | reverse complement strand
TCTATTCTATTCTATTCTATTCTATTCTATTCTATTCTATTCTATTCCCTTCCCTTCCCTTCCCTTCCCTTCCCTTCCCTTCCCTTCCCTTCCCTTCCCTTCCCATCCCATCCCATCCCATCCCATCCCATCCCATCCCATCCCATCCCATCCCATCCCATCCCATCCCATCCCATTCTATTCTATTCTATTCTATTCTATTCTATTCTATTCTATTCTATTCTATTCTATTCTATTCTATTCTATTCTATTCTATTTCTCCATGGGAATACCAGGAGTAGATTTAACCCACCAATCAGTTAGATGCTATTAGCTGCTGAGGGTTATTTTATCATTACATTCATTTACCTAAGGACTTTTGGACTGATTTCCCCCCCCCCCCCAAAACATGAGATTAATATGGAAAGCTAGAGCAAAAGATTTATAAATAATCACATTTGAATCTGATAGAGTCTAAAAATAGCCCAAGCTATTCATCATCTCTATCCACATTCAAAGGAAAGATAGCTGAAGAAACAGAAAGTTCTAGTAGCAACCTTGGCATTGAATGAATGTAAAGATTTCCCCCCCCCCCCTCCAGTTTTTACAATTTATTTCCATCCTATTTGTGAAGAAACTGGGTGATATTTTCATATGAAAGATAGAATGAAGCAAACTGGGTACGTTGGCGATAATAGCACTTCTAGTCTGTGATGTGTTATTTTAAAAGAGTGGGAGGTGGGGGGGGGAGAGACACACATACACAGAGAAAGAGATGGACTGACAATATTCATGTTGACCCAACATTCACAACATGAGTTGGCTGTATGGTGAATCAAACCCAGATTTTAAAGACTTACAGAAAGCTTTTATTGAGAAGAGCGAATCTGAATCTTTTACTTTTCTTTCTATTTGCTTTAAAAAGAAAATCTCAAGGTTTTTTTCATTCCATTTATGAAGAACACCTATGAAAGCTACACATATGTAGTTTTTACCTAAACCAGGGGTCAGCAATCTGTGGCTCCGGAGCCACATGCGGCTCTTTGGGCCCTCTGCTGTGGCTCCCTCTCGGGTGATCCCACCACTGGGTGGCCCCCCGCCCCTCGCCCTCTCCTACCAGTCACTCCTCGCTTGGCCTGAGAATTTAAGGGAAACGGCAGGGGATGGAGAAGTGGCCAGGGCAGGGAGAGAGAGATACAGAGAGAGGTGGAGAGAGAAAGAGACATAAAGAGATACAGAGAGAGAGGGAGAGAGGGGGAGGAAGGGGAGAGAGAGAAATGTCAAAAGGGTTTTGTGGTTCCCAGTGTTTTTTAACAACTGGTTCTCTGCCCTGACTGGCTGGATAAGCGTGGTCATGTGACTGGTGGAAGTGAGTGACATCGAGTTGGCTACACCCACCAAGATTTTGTGGCTCCCGGTGTTTCCTTTTCTGTGGGAAACAGGTCCAAATGGCTCTTTGAGTGCTTAAGGTTGCAGACCCCTGACCTAGACCTCTGCAAGAAATTAAAATCTTAAGAGCAGCCCTATTAAAGTCAGTTCTTATCTCCGTCATGTATTTAAGGCTAAGCTAATAGCATACTAGAAGAGACGCGGTAGCTCAGTGGCTAAGACGCTGAGCTTGTTGATCAAAAGGTCGGCAGTTCAGCAGTATCATCCGTGCTAGTGAGTGCAGGGTTTATTCCCCATATAATATATACAATAGCTTGCCTTGCCAAAAGCTACTGAGAAGGAAACAAAAAGATCAGAACACATCCTGTTCAGCAACCAATTCCAAGATAAGAAGTTTATCACCAGACAATGAACCAAAAAAAAAAGGAGGGGGGAATATTTTAAGCATGGAAATATCGAGGAGAAAAAACACATCCCCATCAACATTGGGAGGACAAGCTGTGATGTCACCTAGTGGGGTAATGAAAGCAAATAAACAAGCTCAGATGCACATAACAATTTTATACCATCCTATTGCTTTTAGATACAACCCAGAGGTTAAATCCAGCACGTTCTGACAGGTTCTGCAGAACTGGTAGCAGAAATTTTGAGCAGTTTGGAGAACTGGCGAATACCACCTTTGGCTGGCCCCAGAGTGGGGTAGGAATGGAGATTTTGCAGTATCCTTCTCCTGCCACGCCCACCCAGCCACACCACGCCCACCAAGCCACGCCCACAGAACCAATAGTAAAAAAATTTTGGATTTCATCACTGTACCAACCCTACTGCAATATATAATGTTGACAGATTCTGTGTAGCAACACTCGAATTCATTAGATCATGGCCTGTGCTACAAGCTAGATTAAATGAGCACCTAGTTCCGTGCTGGGATTCAGCCGGTTCGCATCGGTTTGGGTGAACTAGTTGTTAAATTATCCACCCCACCTCATCCGCTATCAAATACTTTCTTGATTTCGATGATTACTCTTTGGTTACTGTTGGAACCCAGCAAATGTGTGACCATCTCAATATGACAGAATAAGAGAATAACAGAGTTGGAAGGGACCTTGGAGGTCTTCAAGTCCAACCCCCTGCTCAGGCAGGAAACCCTATACCATTTCAGATAAATGGTTGTCCAATCTCTTCTTGAAAACTTTCAGTGTTGAAGCATTCACAACTTCCAGAGCCAAGTCTTTCCACTGATAGTTTTAACTGTCAGGAAATTTTTCCTTAGCTCTAGGTTGGTTTTTCTCAGGGGTGGGTTCTAAATTTTTTTACTACTGGTTCTGTGGGCGTGGCTTGATGGTCATGTGACAATTCTTTATGATTTAGCAGAGGTACTGGTCTACCAGGCTTTTAACTGCTTGCAGAACTGTACCGGTCTACTCATTTATTTTTGCAGGTACTGGTCTACTCATGTATTTTTGCAGGCATCGATCTACTCATTTGTTTTTGGAGGCATCGGTCTACCACCAAACTGCCTTTTACCACTGATCAGCTGAAGGGCAGCCCTTTGAAGCCCCGCAGCAAGAGTTTAAATAGTTTTTTCCCCTCTAGCCATCAGCCGGGACTCAGGAGGCAGCAACAGATTGGGGGTGGGGCCAAATAAAAGGTAAGAATAATGTGGGGGGGGTGGGGCGATAGGGGGGCAGAACCGGTTCAGTGATGTCATATCATCACCGCTACTGGCTCGTTGGAACCGGGTGGAACCGGAAGGAACCCACCACTGGTTCTTCTCCTTGATTATTTTCCATCCATTTCTTCTTGTCCTGCCTTCAGGTGCTTTGGAGAATAGCTTGCTGCCTTCTTCTTTGTGGCAGCCCCTTAGATATTGGAACACTGCTACCATGTCACCCCTGGTCCTTCTTTTCATTAAACTCAGCATACCCAATTCTTTATAGTATTAGGAGGTCTAAGCCTTTTAAATGGAGAGCAGCGTCAAATTAAAATAAGTACCACATTCACACACCTTATAAATATAACCATGCTCTACATATTCCTGATATTATTCTATATTTCTACATTTTTTTAAAATAATTCTGTCCAAGTAATGATGCTACAAGCCACACACTGAAGTACAGGATGGAGTAAATGTAGCATAAAAACAAGAATTTTATGTCCCATGGAAGACTTCTTGGCCCTTCACTAACACAAATAAGTCAAATTAAGCATATCTGCTTGCATCTATGAATCTTGTCTTACCACACATCCCCACCCACACAAGTCCCAAAAGTGCAGAATTTCCAGCTTGCTCCATTAATCATTTAGCTTGAGAATATCTCATCTGAAAATACTGGGAGAGCTAACACATGGAAAAGATAGTTTGACCTACCCAAACATTCAAGGTCCATCCTGAAAATCAAAATGATTCCATATCCATATCCATCTTCCATATCCATATTTAACAAATATACAGTCTCTGATTTTTAGTTTTTAGACAAGAAAATAGCAATAGCACGTAGACTTATATACTGTTTCATAGTACTTTACAGCCCTCTCTAAGCAGTTTACAGAGTCAGCTCATTGCCCCCAACAATTGGGCTCCTCATTTTACTGACTTGGGAAGGATGGAAGGGTGAGTCAACCTTGAGCCTATTGAGATTCAAACTGCCAAATTGCAGTCAGCTGGTAGTCAGCAGAATTAGCCTGCAATACTGCATTCTAACCACTGCGCCACCACAGCTCCTAAATAAATCTAAGATAAAGATGGCTGTTAGAGCAATGTAGCAAATACGCATACCTGCCATAGCGCAGTGTTGTGGCCCGCCAGCGGCCTGCACGGATTGTGGCTGATCCTGATGAGGAGGAGGCTGGTGTGGGGTTGTGCCAGCAGCTGGCGCAGCCGGCGCTCACGTCGAACAGCGAGGAGGCTGAAGAGGGTGGTGCCAGAGGAAGAGACTCAGCCTGGGCCTTCAGAATCTCCAGAGGCTCCTTCAAGTGGAGAGAGCGAAGTGGAGGAACCTCTCCTCAATGCTCAAGCACGCAGGGCTGCCAAAAGGCAGGAGGGGCTACTCAGGAGGAGGAGGTTTCCTTGAGAGTAAGGTTTGAGGATAATTGGCCACTCCATTAGCCTATTTAAGTCACACGCAGTTAGTAATTTCCTGCTGGAAACAACGTGTAATTATTAAAGAGCATTTTTGAAGCGTGAGTGTCTTATCGTATCTTGTCTTCTGGGCTGGTTGCCAACCTTTGCCGGACTTTGTTTATTCTTGGTACGTTATAACTTTGATAAGGACCGTTGGTGTGTGTCACAATCCTTGGGAATCCGGAGCTGGGGCAGATCATGCAGGAAGAACACTAGGAAGAAGAGTAATGAAGCTGATCAGCATTTGTTAAGACACAATTTTCTTCCTAAAGTAATATTTTCTTAAGGAGGCAACCTTTCTATGGGACCTTGATGGTGAAGTGGTTAGAGTGCAGTATGGCAGGCAAACTCTGCTCACAGCCTGGAGTTCGATCCTGACAGGGCTCAAGGTTGAATCCACCTTCTGAGGTCGATAAAATGAGGAGCCAGATTTTGGGGGGCAATAAGCCGACATTGTAAACCACCCACAGAGTGCTACAAAACACTTTGGGGCAGTATATAAGTCTAAATGCTAAATGCTGTTATATGACCAGGAATCAAAGTTAATTTTTCTGTGGGGTAAGGTGCCGAAATCACAAAATATTTAGTTAAACTACCTGAATGAGCAAAGAAAGTGTTTTCCATTGTCCATGTAAAATTGTCTAATCTATTTTCTGGGCTACTTGTTTTGTACCTCATACATTCATTTAATGTCCTGCAAAAATTTTATTCTCCTTTCCATTCAAAAATAGGAAAACGTCCACAAATCTTTTTTTTCCCCCTTTCTTTTTCTTTTTGGCAGTTGTGACACCAATATACAGCAGCAAGCTGTGGAGAAAGGACTGTGTGAAAATGTTTTCTTTTCTTTTAAAGTGATGACTCTGACTTGAACTATTCCCAACAGCAATCAAAATGCCCTATATTTTTAAAACAAGGGAAAAAAAGTTTTGTGGATGCTGGTAATGCAATTGAAGAAACTCCAACATACTTACACAGCCATAAAAACATAAAAAGATGGCTTTTTATCAACTAAAGCTGATAAATAACATGGTTCCCGTCCTTTCTAAAAGAAAAACACCTGGCTTGGTGGCTCATGAACTGGAAATTTGAAGACTAAACTATTGCAATGCATTCATTAAGACATTGTGAATTCAGATATACCGTATTTTTTGGAGTATAAGATGCACCGTTTTCTCCCAAAAAAGAGGGTGAAAATCTGGGTACGTCTTATACTCCGAATGTAGCCTCACCCAGCTTCTCAAACGGAGGTTTCAGAGGCTGAAAAAAGCATCAGAAAAGAAGCTTCAGAAAAGAAGCCCCCAAACAGAGCTTCAGAAAAGAAGCCTCCAAACAGAGCTTCAGAAAAGAAGCCTCCAAACAGAGCTTCAGAGACTTTTTTTTCTGAAGCTGTTTCGGAGGCTTTCAGAGGCAGAAAAAAAAGCAAGACACAGAGCTCACAACCAAGGAACCTGTTGCTAAAGTTCACCTCTGGGAACAGCTGATTGGGGGTATTCCGGAAGACTGATCCACCTGCCAATCAGCTTTTTTCTTATTTTCCTCCCCAAAAACTAAGGTGCATCTTATACTCTGGTATGTCTTATACTCCGAAAAATATGGTAATATTTACATACTTATAATCGTTATGATACTAGACTATCAACAACTTTTTTGGAGTATAAACAAAATAGCAGACTAACAGAGTTGGGAGCAGAGCAGAGGTGGGTTTCAGCATTTTCTGACCAGTTCTGGAGAACCGGTAGCGGAAATTTTGAGTAGTTTGGAGAACCAGTAGTAAAAATTCTGACTGGCCCCACCCCCATCTATTCTCTGCCTCCCAAGTCCCAGCTGATCGGGAGGAAATAGGGATTTTGCATTAACCTTCCCCTGGAGTGGGGAGGGAATGGAGATTTTACAGTATCCTTCCCCTGCTACGCCCACCAAGCCACGCCCACCAAGCCATGCCATGCCACGCCCACCAGGCCACACCCACAGAACCAGTAGTAAAAAAATTTGAAACAAACCCACCACTGGTTGTAGAGGTGGTATTCAGCCAGGCGAACCAGTAGAGGCGATCGCAGGTGGGCCTGCCTACCCGCCCTGGCTCCAACATCCAACATTAACAAATGCAAGTCGTGCTATTTTAGGCATGTTTTCGAAGCCAGGTACATGCGTGGAAGGCGCGCGAGTGAGCAAAGCGCATGCATGGAAGGCCAGGTGCATGCACGGACAGTGTGCACGCACATGAAGTGAGCATGCATGCAGGGGGTGAACCAATGATAAAGGTAAGTGAAACACACCCCTGATTGGGAGACACCTTGGAGGTTTTCTAGTCCAACTCTCTGCTCAGCCAGGAAACTCTATACCATTTCAGACAATGATTGTCTTAAGGCAAGTCTTAAAACTTCCAGTGTTGGAGCACCCATGACCTCTGGAGGCAAGCCATTCCATTGGCTAATTTTTCTCCCTCTCAGGAACTTTTTCCTTCATTCTAGGCTGATTAGTTTCCATCCATTGCTTCTTGTCCTGCCCTCAGGTGCTTTGGAGGATAGCTTGACTCCCTCTTCTTTGCGGCAGCCCCTTAGATATTGGAAGACTGCTATTATGTCTCCCCTAGTCCTTCTTCATTAAACTAGACATACCTAATTCCAACAACCAATCTTTCTATATTTTAGCCTCCAGTCCCCTAATCATCTTTATTGCTCTTCTCTGTGTTCTTTTAGAGTCTCAACAACTTTTTTTACATCATGGCAACCAAAACTGAATACAGTATTCCAAGTGTGTCCTTACCAAAGCATTATAAAGTGGTATTTATACTTCATGCTAGCTTGATTCTATCCTTGTTAATTCTGTTTATGCAGCCTAGAGCTGTGTTGGCTTTTTGGGAAGCTGTAGTACACTGCTGGCTCTTATTTAAGTGGTTGTCCACTAGGACTCCAAAATCCCTCTCACAATTATTACGATTGCGCGAGGTACCACCTATACCTGTGATGGCGAACTTATGGCACACCTACCACAATTGGCATGTGGAGCCATATCGGTGGGCATGCGAACATTGTCCTAGTTCAGCTGATTTTTCAGGCCTTCTGGGCCTACCAGAAGTCAGGAAACAGGTTGTTTCCTGCCTCAGGAGGGCCTCTAGATGGGGGTGGGGAAGGCCCGTTTTTCACTCTCCCCAGGCTCCAGAGGCTTTCTAGGAGCCTGGGGAGGGTGAAAATGGCCTTCCACCAGGAGGCCCTTTGGAGGCTAGAAATGGCCCATTTGCCAACTTCCAGTGGGACCAGAAGGCCTGTTTTTCATTCTCCCCAGGCTCCAGACGTTTCCAGTTTCTGGAGAACCTCTGGGGCGGGGGGTGGGGAAGGCCGGTTTCACACTCCCCAGGCTCCTAGAAAGCCTGTGGAGCCTGGGAGAGTAAAAAATGGCAAATGGACCATTTCCGGCTTCTGGAGAGCCTCGGGGGGAGGGGGAGGCCATTTTTGCCCTCCCCATGGCTCAAAGAAAACCTCTGGAGCCTGGGGAGGGCGAAAAATGGGCCTAACAGGTCCACTGTGCCATCGCGTGCCAAAAGCTGGGGGGCTGCGGAGGAGCCATGTGCGCATGCATGGGGGGGTGGGGTGCATTGAATGGCCACACGCATGGGTGTGGCCATGCGTGTGTACGACCCTCCCGCACTCCCCTCGCTTTTGGCACATGATAGCAATAAGGTTAGCCATCACTGACCTATACTGTACCTGTGCATTTGATTTTTCTTGCTTAAATGTAGAACTTTACTTTCTTCACCATTGATTTTCATTTTGATTAGCGCCCAAAGTTCAAGTCTCTCCGGATCCTTCTGTATCTTAAGCCTATCTTGAAGTAAACCTAATTAGAATTCCGTGTTTAGAAACTAAAAGGTGAAGATTATTAGATTATGCAGTTTGCCATAGAGAAATGATGAAGAATCTGTATTGTCCATCTTTTGGACCTCATTTCATCCTTATGGCCATCATCCAGCTTTTTGAGAATGTAAACAGTTAGTAAATAAATGCTAGAAAATCACTAATTCAGTGTTCTACTAATTCAATATCTTCCAGATTGTGTGATTAACAGATCAACAGAGTTGGAAGGGACCTTGTAGGCCACTACCCCGCCCAAGCAGATGACCCTACACCATTTCTGACAGATGGCAGTCCAGTTTCTTCTTGAAAGCTTCCACAACTTCTGAAGGTAAGCTGTTCCATTGGTTGATTGTTCTGACCGTCAGAAAATTTCTTCTTATTTCCAGGTTGAATCTCTCCTTGTTCAGTTTCCATCCATTATTCCTTGTCTGGCCTTCAGGTGCTTTGGAAAATAGCTTGACCCCTTCCTCTCTGTGGCAGCCACTCAAATATTGGAACACTGCTATCATGTCTCCCCTGGTCCTTCTCTTCACTAGATTAGCCATGCCCAGTTCCTGCAACCGTTCCTTGTATGTTTTAGCCAAGGGTGAAATGTACATTTTCTTACTACCGGTTCTGTGGGCGTGGCTTGGTGGTGGTGGTGCGGTAATGTGACTGGGTGAGTGTGGCCAACTTTTTTTTATTTTAATTTTTCAAAGCATTTTTTCTAATGCTTTGAAAAGCCTCTGCCGATCAGGCAACTCAGCTTGGATCGTCAGAGACTTTTCAAAGCATTTTTTTTACCACCTCTTCAGCCAAGAGGTTGCAGAAAAAAATGCTTTGAAAAGCCTCTGATGATCCCAGCTGAGCCGTGCAATCGTCAGAGGCTTTTTTTTTTTTACTTTTAAAAGCATTTTTTCATCGGAAGAGGTTGTTAAAAAAATGCTTTTAAAAGTACAAAACAAGCCTCTGATGATCGTGCAGCTCAGCTGGGCATGGTGGGGTGGGAGGGCGCAGGGATTTTTGCTACCGGTTCTCCGAACCACCCGCTGCCAACGCTACTGGATCGGGCGATCCAGTCCGAACCGGGAGCATTTCACCCCTGGTTTTAGCCTCCTGTCCCCTAATCATCTTTGTTGCTCTTCTCTGCACTCTTTCTAGGGTTATTCTGATTCTGGTTTTTTCATGAACTGATCATTATTTTTTTTTTGGTCTTCTTCTCTTTGGTTTTTCCTAATTATGAATTAGATTTCTTCAGATAGTCAAGTCCTTGAGATAAGAAGACTATTATTCAAATTACACAAAGCTTCATACAAAAACATTTGGACTGGCTTTTTTTCAAAGCACTCTGATCATTTGGAAAGACACTTAGTCACATTTTTTTTCAAAGCCTTGAATTTGGAGACGTAAAATTTATAATGTATAATGTTCTTGTTGCAGACTGAGCCTAGAGAAAGTATGAATGTCAATAAGGCCTTCATTTAAGGCACTTTAGAAATTATTTTCAGCTCGAAATCTGAAATGCACAGAGACTTTGGTTCCTAAATTCGAGTAAACCCAGCCTTTTTGCAATCTTTTCACTTGCTGCCAAGTTGTGGATAAATTGACAACTGAAAATGGAAGTTAATGAGAAAGCAACAAATTGGGACAAGATTAGCCATGCAGAAAATTGGTAAAGCCCCAATACTGAAACAGATTTTTTTTTTAAAAAAATAATAATATTAGGAACTCAATTCTATTTGATACAAGTTAATTCTGTCCAGAAAATTAAAGACCATATTTCACCAATCACACACATTCATTTCTCAGTGATACAATTAGCTTTATTACTTTCTTTAAGCCGCCAAACTTCAGAAAAAAGATAACAAAATAAAACTAGATGAGCATGTTTGAGTTAATGAGGATTTTTTTTTTTTTGGATCCAATTTTGTAATTGCTTTTTAGAAAATTGAAATTCCCGGTTGAGGTATCTGAAGATATAAAACATGTCGAAATAGTAGCTACACCTGTGTGATTGAACCCCACTCCTTTTCTGAATGCAGGTAAAAAGAGAGCAGGACATATGTTTTTGTGACCCTACATTTGGGGGGGGGGGTTGCCAGCAATCCTAGAAAGGTTGATTTTTGCACAGGTTGTTTCCCAGATCACATTACACATTAGTTTCTCTGTAGATTCTCAGTCATCCAGGTCCTGGTTGTCCCAAAGGTTCTTTTTCCAAAAGGCAAGTGGATTTTTTTTTTCTTGAAGACATTCCACTTCTCATCCAAGCAGAAGCTGGAAAAGCTTCTTCTTTTATTTTTATTTATATTTATATGCCGCCCTTCTCCGGAGACTCAGGGCAGCTTACCATGTGTTAAGCGATAGCCTTCATACTTTTGTATATTTTATACAAAGTCAGCTTATTGCCCCCACAAACCGGGTCCTCATTTTACCCACCTTAGAAAGGATGGAAGGCTGAGTCAACCTTGAGCCTGGTGAGAATTGAACTCGCAGTAATTGCAGGCAGCTGGATGTTAAATGCTGCCTTACTAGGAGGCATTAGCCTCCTACGCCACTCAGGCTTCTTGAATGAGAAGCAAAACATCTTCAAGGAAAAATAAAGAAAGAGTAGAGTAGAGTAGAGTAGAGTAGAGTAGAGTAGAGTAGAGTAGAGCATAATAGAACAGAACAGAATAGAACAGAATAGAGTGTGATTGGACACACAAGGAATTTGTCTTTGGTGCATATGCTCTAAGTGCAGAGGTGGGTTTCAGCAGGTTCTGACCAGTTCTGGAGAACCAGTAGTAAAAATTCTGACTGGCCCCACCCCCATCTATTCTCTGCCTCCCAAGTCCCAGCTGAGGAAATGGGGATTTTTATTTATTTATTTATTTATTTTTATTTGATTTATATGCCACCCTTCTCCGGAGACTCAGGGCGGCTTACAATGTGCTAAGCAATAGCCTTCATACTTTTGTATATTATACAAAGTCAGCTTATTGCCCCCACAAACTGGGTCCTCAATTTACCTACCTTAGAAAGGATGGAAGGCTGAGTCAACCTTCAGCCTGGTGAGATTCGAACCTGCAATAATTGTAGGCAGCTGGTGTTAATAACAGGGTGCTTTAGACCACTGTACTACTAAGGCTCTGTTTTGCAGTATCCTTCCCCTGCTACGCCCACCAAGCCATGCCCACCAAGCCATGCCATGCCATGCCCACCAAGCCACACCCACAGAACCAGTAGTAAAATTTTTTGAAACCCACCACTGTCTCAGTGTACATAAAAGGACAAGATACATTTGTTAAGAATCATAAGGTACAACACTTAATTATAGTCATAGGGTACAAATAAGCAATCAGGAAACAATCAATATCAATATAAATCTTAAGGATACAAGCAACAAAGTTACAGTGATGCAGTCCTAGTGGGAGGAGATGGGTGATAGGAACGGTGAGAAGAGTAGTAGTAATAGTAATGCAGCCTTAGTGAATAGTTTGAATAGAATAGAATAGAATAGAATAGAATAGAATAGAATAGAATAGAATAGAATAGAATAGAATAGAATAGAATAGAA
>WNWU01000033.1:9208510-9256112 GCA_012654045.1 Ptyas mucosa | reverse complement strand
ATATATATATATATATATATATATATATATATATATATATATATATATTCCCTTTATTAGCTTGAGCCAGGGGAGAGATTAAGTGTTTTTCTGTCGAAGCACCTGGTCTACCCCAATATGTGGCTCAGAGGTTAATACAACTCAGAGGTTAATACAACTGCAGGCAGCCCAAGTTCGAATCCAAGTAAGGGTATGGCTAGCTGATGAGAGCTAAGTAGCTTGAAATAGATCTATATTAGACTCCTTTTATTTCTTTATCAGCAAATATAAATTTGGTACAAAATGGTTTGTCATGAATACAACTGCTTGAGGGCTCCTGGATTGGAGCTGAAAGACGAAAGGGAAGCAGGATGCTCCCTCCATATTGGGGCAGACCAGGTGCTTCGACAGAAAAAAAACACTTTATATATGTGTGTGTACACACACACACACACACACACACACACACACATAACTATAAAGTTATAGCTATTTTGACTGAGCTGGGGCATTGAGATAGACACATTTTAGAATCACTGGGTTTTTCTTTTTCTTTCTTTCCTGTCTTCTCTGCACTGACATTCCATGTTGAGGAATGTCACTTCAGTTTGTGTCACTCTCCCTCAACTGTGTCCTGTAGCATAGCATAACTGATGCAGGCTGACATCACCAGCTAGCCTAGGATTTGTCAGCTAAAGAAAAAGGTTAATTTGCTTTCTCAAAAATATATGAGCTAAAAAATTGTTATTTGTGGAAGTGGCTGATCTTTGACCAATCATCATTAAATATGTATATCCTGATTAAATGAGCTGAATTCTAGTTTAATGACATACATTTATTTTCTCTTAAAACTCAAAACTCCTTTGTTTTCTTCCCACCATGTTGTTTTAAGATTCCTGGCACCCTAAACTCTATTGAAGGACTTCATCTCAGAAATGATCTGACTATAGAAATAGCGATAGCACTTAGACTTTCATACCACTTCACAATGCTTTACAGCCCTCTCTAACTGGTTTACAGAGTCAGCATATTGCCCCCAACAATCTGGGTCCTCATTTTACAGATCTCGGAAGGATGGAAGGCTGAGTCAACCTTGAGCTGGTGAGAATTGAACTGGCAAACTGCTGGCAGCCAGCAATAATCAGAAGTAGCCTGCAGTACTACATTCTAACCACTGCACCACCAAAGCTCTTAGGGTGCTAATACAAATTGGAGAGAGCTCTACTGTCCATTTTGCCTCAAACTCTCTTTTGCTAAGATTAAATTCTCTCTCCATAAATTAATGTCTTAATTTCCCTAAAGCCCAAGTGGAAAAGAAAGAAGATAATTATTTTCTGATGTTTTTTTGCAAACAATCTGAATCATGACAAGGCCATATGATATAATTGTGAAGCAGTTGGAAGTTTGTCTATTGTGTGGGAAGGTGTGATTGCATGCATCTAAAAGACCAGGAGCAGGTATTATTTAAGTTAATTATGGCTCCTCACCTGAGAAAGATGATGAAAGTGTTCTTGCTTTCTTGATGCCTTCTGCATCAGGTGAGTCAATTCCTAGGACAGGTTCTGGACCAGAGACATCATCCTTAAACCACATTCTTCTATCCAAGACTTTGATCCAGTTGCAACCATTTCTGGAACTGAAGGAACTGGTGACATCCGCTCATTTCCTTGTCCTCATGAGTTGTTATTCTTGTTGTTAGTTGCGAAGTCATGTCCGACCCATTGCAACCCAATGGACGATGTTCCTCCAGGCTTTTCTGTCCTCTACCATCCTCTGGAGTCCATTTAAGCTCACGCCTACTGCTTCAGTGACTCCATCCAGCTACTTGATTCTCTGTTGTCCCCTTCTTTTGCCCTCAATCTTTCCCAGCCAGCATTAGGCTCTTCTCCAGTGAGCCCTTCCTTCTCATTAGGTGGCCAAAAGATTTGAGTTTCATCTTCAGGATCTGGCCTTCTAAAGAGCAGTCAGGGTTGATCTCCTCTTGGACTGACCGGTTTGATCACCTTGCAGTCCAAGGGACTCGCAGGAGCCTTCTCAAGCACCATAGTTCAAAGGCCTCAATTCTTTGGCGCTCAGCCTTTCTTATGGTCCATCCTCATGAGTAGGCTGCCGTAATGCACTCCAGATGGGCCTTGAAAACCATGACTGAAGACTACCCAGAAATAGCAATTAGCATATGATGTAGCATCCTTCACACTAACCAGGACAACTCAGTATTGTTCTATGCCATCATTCTTGCAAGAGCTAAATGGTTGCCGGTTTGCTTCTGTACAGTTCAAGGTGTCGGAGACCATCTTTAAGTTCCTACTTAGCTAACGGTTTGGATGTCTTTGAGACTACCTATTCCAATGGAGTCTGTCGACTCAAGGCATACCTGATTAGAGTCCATACCCCATGTGTGGTACAAGAGGGGACTTGGAGAGAAGCATACTCCACACTATTTCCTTTCCTGTGGTAAATCTTCATCTTGGACAAAACAATCACCCTCTTACTCCTACCATTCAGGAAACTTTTGGAAATCCACCTTTTTCCAAGTGGATTTGAGGAAAGATGCAAGACTGGGGAAAGTACCTGAATGATGAATCTTGCTGTTTGGTATTATAAGATGGTATGATTTTTAATACAAGGTCAACTTTGAAGGGATGTTGATAGTATTATGTGTGAGTAATCTACAATTAAGGGACACGGTGGCACAGTGGCTAAGAGGCTGAGCTTGTCGATCGAAAGGTCAGCAGTTCAATGGTTCGAATCCCTAGTGCCGCGTAATGAGGTGAGCTCCCGTTACTTGTCCCAGCTTCTGCCAACCTAGCAGTTCGAAAGCACATTAAAAAATGCAAGTAGAAAAATAGGGACCACCTTTGGTGGGAAGTTAACAGCGTTCCATGCGCCTTTGGCGTTTAGTCATGCCGGACACATGATCACGGAGACATCTTTGGACAGCGCTGGCTCTTTGGGTTTGAAACGGAGATGAGCACCACCCCCTAGAGTCGGGAACGACTAACACATATGTGCAAGGGGAACCTTTAATATACAATTAGATTCACAAGGTAAGACTGGTAGAAAGTTAATAAAATTCTAACCAAAAACCTAAAAAATATTAAGGTAGCATCTAAAAATATAGGCAGTTCCAAGCAAACTGGGGTCTTTTTTTTTTGTTAAAATTAGGGTGTTCGGATCTGATAAAATCAGTATTTTCAAATATTGAGAAAATATCACTCCAAGCGCTCCAATCACAATTAGTACAACAATAGATTTCAGTATTCTATTTCGATCTGCAAGTCCCAATTGTAATGTTTTCCATTTGTTTTTCCTGAATCCTTGTGTTATCCAGAATAACAACATCAATAAATCGGACTCTCTTCATTTCGATAATCATTAAATCAAACAAGTTATGAATAAGACACCTGTACGTTTGAATCTTAATGCCCCACAAGATTTTAATCTGCTCATTTTCAAGAACTTTTTCAACTTGATGGTTCCGATAGTTTTTATTTACATCCAAATCCAAACCTCTGGCAAATTTGCCAATGGATAATTCTGGCAGCTTGGTCATGATGTTGCTTGTCAGTTTGCAAAATTTTGCTGCAGCCACTAATTAAATGGTCCATAGTTTCATTAATGTTAGTACAATAGGGCTATCTGGTCAGTCATAGCTGCCAATTCTTTAGCTGGTGTTGGTCTTTATATTTACACTGAGTTCTTCCCAAGAACCTAGGATGCCATAATGTATCTGCATAGTATACAGTATATGTAGATCCAAGCAGTGAGGCCTTTTGCAATCGACAGATGGAAATTTATCCAATGTGCAGATTTTCTAAGTGCCATGCCAGATTTTTTGTTCCAATAACCACAGGAACTATAGTTCTATGTTGTACTCTTTCAACTTTGATTTTCAGATTTTGATCTTTGTGATCTTTTCCAATTCTCCCAATTCGTCTTCTACTATTGTCTGCTATTGTCACATAAATTGTCCACTTTTTCTTCTTCTCAAGCACAGTTAAAACTGATGTGTATGAGACAAAACTTTTATCAGGCTGTATTCAGAAATCCCACAATATTTTAAACTGCTCATTTTCAGCTATATGTTCCCAACAATTTTTCAGTACTGGCACATAATATTTTTTACAGATGTTCCAGGGAAACATTTTGGAAACTGTTTTATTTTTTATAATCAGTTTGTACAATCCTACAATCTGCAGTTTGAATCATTTGATTATTATTTTTTTTCAATTCTGGCCTTGATTGCATTACTTCAAATAGTCTATGTTAAGTTTAAATTAAGAAGCCAAAATCAAGCCTTCAGTTTCTTTTCTTAATATTTAATATTTTTTATTTAATATTCTAGTTGTGAGCCATTGCCAGTTTTCACCTTTATCTTCTTTCCCTTTGACCTTTTGTAGGAATCGACCATATAATGCTTTTCTTTACCAACATTCTCCATTTCATTCATCACTGTCATTATTTCATGATAATATTGTTCGTATGGTCAGCCAGGTGTTCAGACTGGATCAGTGGTGAAATTCAATTTTTTTTTACTACCGGTTCTGTGGGCATGGTTTGGTGGGCATGGTGTGGTTTGGTGGGCGTGGATTGGTGGGAGGGGAAGGATACTGCAAAATTTCCATTTCCACCCCACTCCAGGGGAAGGATACTGCAAGATTCCCATTCCCTCCCCACTCCTGGGTGAAGGATATTGCAAAATCCCCATTCCCACCCCACTCTGGAGCCAGACAGAAGTGGTATTTGTCGGTTCTCTGAACTACTCAATTTAAAAAAAAAATTTTTTTTTTATTTATATGCCACCCTTCTCCGGAGACTCAGGGCGGCTTACAATGCATTAAGCAATAGCCTTCATACTTTTGTATATTTTATACAAAGTCAGCTTATTGCCCCCACAATCGGGTCCTCATTTTACCCACCTTAGAAAGGATGGAAAGCTGAGTCAACCTTGAGCCTGGTGAGAATTGAACTCGCAGTAATTGCAGGCAGCTGGATAATTTCCACTACCGATTCTCCAGAGTCTGTCAGAATTGGATTTCACCTCTGGACTGGATTTGGAATTTTTATCCACCTATCGAGTCCTTCCCAATGACTTGGGATAAGAAGATGTTGATGTTTGATGATGTTAGAGGTATCATCACAGGATGTAAGCTGTTCTAAATTAAGCTTCCTTTTGCAATTGACTGATAGTGAATTTGTCAATACTGGTGGTGTTGAAATGGTGCTTCAGTTGTTTTGGGATGGCACACAATGCCAAAACAATAGCTATTGTTACTATCTTTACTTTCTTTTGCCAGAGACTTTCTGTTTCTATTTGCAAGCCTTTGTATTTTGCTATCTTTTTCTGCTCTTTCACTTCTATTCTGCTGTCTCCAGATGCTGTCACATCCACTATTCAGTCTTTTTTGTCTTTCTTATCAACAATTGTTAATTCTGGGGTGTTATGTGGCAGGTGCCAGTCTGTGTGAATTCTAAAGTCCCAGAGCACTTTAGCTTCTTCATTGTCTATGACTTTCTCCATGTTATGATCTAACTAATTCTTGCTTGCAAGCAATTTCTTGCAGATCTTCCAATGCACCATTGCTGCTCCTTTGCCATGCTGTTGTTCGTAGTCAGCCTGTGTGATTCTCTTGCAGCAGCTAATCAAGTGGTCCGTTATTTCTTCAGCTTATTATTATAATTATGATTACTTAATAACTTTCAATTATTGCAGTGTGGTGCCTTATAATCCTGAAGTCAAAATTGTAATAAATTCTATCTGGAGCCTCCCCAAACAATACTCTATGCCCAGTGGTGAAATGTAAATTTTTTTACTACCAGTTCTGTGGGCGTGGCTTGGTGGAGGGGGGAATGTGACTGGGTGGGTGTGGCCAATTTTTTTTTTTACCTTTTAAAGCATTTTTTACAATCTATTCAGGTGAATAGGTTGTAAAAACATGCTTTTAAAAGGTAAAAAAAGGCTCTGACGATCACAGTTGTGGTGCACGATCATCAGAGCCTTTTTTTTTACTTTTAAAAGCATTTTTTTACAACCTATTAGCCCAAAAAGGTTGTAAAAAATGCTTTTAAAAGGTTAAAAAAGAGACTCTGACGATCACAGCTGTGGCACCTGTCACATTCGCTACCAGATCGCCCAATCCAGTCCAAACTGGGAGCATTTTACTCCTGTCTATGCCCCATTATGTTTAGAATACCTATGAATTTAATTGTGGCACAAATAAGAATCAGGGTAGCATCATTTTAGCATGTATGTATTTATTTCTGCTTACCTTTCTCTTCCTATTTATTTATAAACGTTATTTATTTATAAGATTTATTTATAAATAAGTAAATAGGAAGTGTGCGGGAGGCAGGAAGAAATCAAGTCTGAACATACTTCCATTTCACAGAGAGTTTCAAACATTTCCCTCAGCAAACGAATCTCAAACAACTCATCCAGTTGTGCTAAAATAGACACGCACTAATATTTCTTTGTTCTACAAAATAGGCTTTAATGTGAACATCAGAGACAGTAGACAGCTTGATAAAATATCTAGCCTGCATAATGCTATTAAAATTGCTATGATGGAGCAAAACAGGATTTCGTGTCAAGCCAAATTGTCCTGAAATGCAAAAATTATTTCATGAATATTATTAGAGAGGAAAATTGTGAGCTTTCAGAAACATATGCCACATCAGCATTCTTATTCTTCCCTATTTAAAAAATAACAAATACAATTTTGCAACTCAGGGAACTCAGGGCTTCCTCGTCCAATAAACCCAGGAATACAGGCTAGGTCAGTGATGGTGAACCTTTTTGGCACAGAGTGTCCAAACCGGAAGGCGTGTACGCATGTGTCCGCACACACACACGCCAGAGCACTGGAAACCCAACAACCAGCTGGCCGGCATGCATGTGTGCCTTGGAAACCCGACGATCAGGTGGTTGAGCTGGGGTGATGGCACACATGCCCACAGAGAGGACTCTGCGTGGCACCTCTGGCACACTTGCCATAGGTTTGCCATCCGAGGTCTAGATCTATTATTGGAGTTAGGGAGCTATTAGACAACAAACTAGGAAATATGGGATCAGAGTCATACCCTGTCATCTTTCATCACCATGTGGAGAAACTGGCCAGGGTATTTTCTTAGTTTGATGGCAAAAAGACTGGAAGATCATGGATTTTTCTTGAATGGTGGTCTTTTCACCATCGCATTCAGCTCTTCTAGAGAAGAATGGAAATAATTTTGAATACACAATGAAAGAATAATCAAGAGAACATCAGAATAGGCCTGGAAAAGCCAAAGGGGTAAGAAAGAAACTCAAGATAATTTTTTCTTAATTCTCCTTGGTATGCAAAGACCAAAAGAAACTCTGTTTTCAAGAATCAACAATCTGTTATTATTCCCTTCAACAATAAACTCCTGATAATTCCGAGTGAAGCCATAAGAGCAAACACCGACCTTACTTTAGAAGATAAACTGTGTCATAAGATGGGAGCCACTACACAGAATATTCATTTTCAGGCTACCTCAAAGGGTAAAATTCAGCAGGTTCTGGAGAACCTGTAGTGGACATTTTGAGTAGCTTGGAGAACCGGCAAATACCACCTCTGGCTGGCCCCAGAGTGGAGTGGGAATGGAGATTTTGCAATATCCTTCCCCCAGGAGGGGGGAGGGAATGGGGATTTTGTAGTATCCTTCCCCTGGAGTGGGGTGGGAATGGAGATTTTGCAATATCCTTCCCCTGCCATGCCCACCAAGCCACACCCACCAAGCCACACCATGCCCACCAAGCCATGCCCACAGAACAGGTAGTAAAAAAAAAATGAATTCCACCACTGGGCAACCTTCTCTCATATTTCCTGGTAGGTAAGATGCCCCCACTCCCAAGAACAAATGTTCAACCTTCTTCCTTTAACTTCTTGCTAATAAATCATACCCATTAGAGCTCTGAAAGATCTCCTTGGGATTTCCAAACCTGGTTACTGCAAGTGAAATAAGGCAGGGACAGAACAAGAAAGACACTTTCTCAGTTATCACTATCTTATCCTATGTTCAAGGGGCCTTGAATGTCATTGTTAAAACTTTGAAATTTATCTGAAAAAAAAAAAGATACACATCCCAGTGTATCTCTAATTCTTGAGTTACAATGAAAGTGAGGAAGAAACATAGCTTATTGCTTCCTTCCTGTTGTGGCCTGCCAGCAGCCAGCAGAGCTGGCAGCAGATTCAGACAGTAAGGAGGTTGGGGAGGAACATGGGCCAGTCCTGGAGTCTGGGGAAGGCTCTGATGAGGGCTCTGCATCAGAGGCAGAAAGGGGGCCAGGATCATATGCCAGTTATCAGCTGCCTTCGGAGTCAGACATCAGTGAGGCAGATGAACAGCTGGAGCCTGTTCCCAGTGTGCACATGTGCAGAGTTGCCAGACTAAGGGAACAGCTAATGAACAAGGGTCGAATTGGAAGTAAGGCCACAGGTGGACAATGAATGGCCCCTCCCAGAGGGAATACAAGAGGAGCAAAAGGGAAATGGAGTTTGCAGGAGGCAATTAGTTCGTTTAATTGGTTCATGACTCTCCGAGATTCCTTGCCAAGTTTTGAAGATATTGGCCTGGCAGCTATCCAAGCCAGATAAGATCTATGCAGGGACTGCAAATGTGACTGTAAATTCTCCCTTGAAAGACTTTGCTGGATGTAAATCAGAAGAATTCACAGTAACTTAATAAAAGGGTTTTTTTTATCAGGACAAGGAGTCTCCTTCATAGTTTTGGGAAGCCTAGGTCAGAACACTTCCCTCCTCCCTCCCACCTCCCCTTCCCCCTTTCTATTGGCTTACCTGGCTTGCATTTTGGAAGCGTTATCTAGCTCTATTTATTTATTTTTATTGAGTGTGTTTATATGTGGCCTTTTGTCAAAGAAGTCAAAGCCACACACAGGGGGAATATCCCTCATTTTATTCATGAAAGCAAGCTGTTGAAGAAGTAGGTTGGGTTGAGACAAAATGACACTGGTTCAAAGTCAGCCAATGAATCTTGTGGTGGACAGAGACCTGACCATTGTTCTTTTATTGAGACCAGAAAGTTGAAGAAAATGTGACAGCGGTCTTTGGAAAGCCTCAGGGAAAGGATGACAAGTTATAGATATAAAAGACAGGCAAAAGGGATGTGTAAGCCAGGGACACTGCCTACATACAACATGACGTATTTTACGTAAGAATCAAAATGGAACTCTGAAGGTGAACTTTGTAGTACCTGATTATAAATCGTGATTCGCCTTCTGTATATGCACCCAGCCTTCCATGCATGTGGTTTGCTCACACACATGCCTTCCACGCATGTGCCTGGTCTCGAAAACATGGCCAAATAGGACAGCATGGTGTTGGGGCTTGGGGGAGAGGGGGGGCGGGGGGGGCGGGGTGCCCACCCACAATCTCTGCTAATTCTCGGCTGAATACCATCTCTGTGTATCACATACATTGAATATTACATAGACTCATGAATGAAAACAAATATACGTGTCTCTGAATAAGGTTACAGGATCCAGTCTGTGTCAGTCACTGGGACCAGAGCTTTTGATAGCCGAGCGTTTGGGCTTGTGGAAGTTCCTCAGGGATCTTGTGATCCTATATTAAGGAGTAAACATTCCTCAGCTTTTTACCACTTTGAAGAATGTGACTTTAGGAGTCATCTACAAACCTTTCCAAAGAATTACGACACATTTGAGTGATATTTTTCCTCCTTCCTAGCTCAACTTTTGCAGGCTTATTATTTAAAGTAAAACATTTCTTCACCTGGGAAAATGCAGACTGGATAGACCCTGGAGCCATAGGTTTATTAGTTTTCAGAACATTCCCACTGCAGGATTTTATTTTACTTTATTCTTAAAAGAAGAACACAGTTCAGCAACTGGCAACAAATGCAATTGATTAAAAAATCTACATCTATCTGGTTAGGCAACATTTGGAGTTAGCATTTGAACAGAGGAAATGCCACTGGGGTTTGAGCACTATTTCTGTCATTTTGCCACAGCTTGGAAGCAATCACATCCAAAAACCTGACAAATTTAGGAGAATGTATATTCAATAAATCTCCCAGGTACTTTGCCATGCAGAATAGTGTATAAAGTCAATATCTGAATGATTTCAGTTGGCTCCTGTCACGTCTCACAAAAAAGTCATTTACATTCATTACATTTATAACAGCTTAGTTCCTGCATTTTTTGAGGAATTCTTGAAGTATCTTAGCCATGTGGGGAATGGATAGATGATAGTTAGATGTAGTTAGATACTTAGATATATGATGGATGATAGATAGATACAGTGGTGGTATTCAGCCGGTTCGGATCGTTTCAAGTGAACCGATAGTGGTTACCTGCGGGTGGCCCCAGTGCTATGCTGTCTTACTTAGCCACATTTTCTAAGCCACGCACATGCATGCAAGCCCCATGCGTGACCAAAGTGCATGCGTGGAAGGCCAGGTGCATGTGCATGCATGTGCTCACATTTTTGGTGCACGGTGAACTGGTGGTAAAATTATTTGAAACCGAGAGAGAGACAGAGAGAGAGAGAGAGAGAGAGAGAGAGAGAGGGAGAGAGAGAGAGAGGGAGGGAGGGAGAGAGAGAGATGATAGATGGAGTTAGATCAGTGGTGGGTTACTCCCGGTTCTGTCTGGTTCTTTAGGACTGGTAGTAAAAGCAGCGGGAGGCTCCACCCACCTCTAGGACATCATAATTAACGATCTGCACATGCGCAGAAGTGCTCGTGTGCGTGTATTCCCATTGTGAACCGGTAGTAAAGGTAAGTGGAACCCACCCCTGAGATAGATGATAGATAGATAGATAGATAGATAGATAGATAGATAGATAGATAATATAGATAGATAAATAGATAGATAAATAGATAGATAGATGATAGATAGATAGATAGATAGATGATAGATAGATAGACAGACAGATAGATAGATAGACAGATAGATAGATAATATAGATAGAGAAATAGATAGCTGATAGATAGATAAATGATAAAGAGATAGATAGATAGATGATAGATAGATAGATAGATAGATAGATAGATAGATAGATAGATGAGAGAGAGAGAGAGAGAGAGAGAGAGATTAGAGCCAGAGAATGTTATTGATTACAGTGGAGGAAAGCATGATTATTATTATTATTTTGTTAGCATTTACATGGCTATCTTTCTGCAATCTTAGAAACACTGAACAGTAAAAATATGAAACCAATAACTCAGCTGTTTCATTTTAAAGAAAGAAAAGTTTTAGAAATGGTCTCTCTGTGTGTCTCTTGTCTTTTGTAATATCACAGAAGGCCAGAATACCATAGAAAACTGCTTTGATCATTTCTACAGGGAATTCCCAGCAGATTTTTTTTTTTCAATTGTAACTTGAAATAGAGACTGTGGTTCATTCCAGCCCAAACAAATCTAAAAAGAAGTCATGGTTTAATACATGGGAGAATAGCAAGGTGAAAAGGGTGGGGTGTTGCAAAGAGAATGGGCAGAAGGGATTTTTAATGTCCCCTTTTATTCTGTAGAGATTCTCAGTCATCCAGGTCATGGTTGTCCCAAAGGTGTTTTTTCAGGAAACAACTGGTCTTTCTTGTTTCTTCTTTTGAAGATGTTTTGCTTCTCATCCAAGAAGCTTCTTCAGCTCTGACAGGATAGTGGGGAATGGAAGGATTTATATTCCTTGCAGACAGCTGGTAATCTTATAATCTATTTGATAATCTAGACATTTAGCTATACAATTAGCTACAATAATGGCCAAAATTATGGAAACATTTTGGGAAAAGTGTATTTTTGAGGTTTGATGGCTAATAACACCACTTTTTCTTTGGATTTTCAAGATAATCCTATTCCACTGCTGGAATGGCCTGGGAATAGCCCAGACCTTAACCCAGTGGTTCCCAAAGTGTGCGCCGCGGCTCCCTGGGGAGCCGCACTATCGTCATAAGGGCGCCGCGAAATATTCCGCCCACTGGGTCTAACGCTGATGCGCCATTTCTGAAACGTCTAGTGCGCATGCGCAGTTGCAAGTCGGATTGCTATGGGAGCCGCGAACCGAAAAAGATTGGGAACCTCTGCCTTAACCCAATTGAAAATCTATGGAGCCGACTAAAGAAACTTGTTAGTCAGAAGCGATCAAGCAATAAAACCCAGTTAATAGAAGCAATCCTTCAATCTTGGTTTCACATTATAACAGTTGCAGAACTAAAAGACTCGGTTCACTCCATGGAAAGACGTTGTAAGACCGTCATTCATGCTAAAAGTTACCCAACTAAGTATTAACTGACACGGTGATAATTTTTGTATATCTCATTTTTTCTACAAGTTTCACTTTTCTTCTTTATACTGTAACTGCTGTTCTAATAGCAAATCCTTCATAAAAGTTATTGCATTACATTCTTGATTAAATTATCTTTCCATTGATATATAATTTTATGGTACTACTCCCCCCCCCCAAAAAAAAGTGGTGTTATTAGCTAGTTTTAGAGAATACACCTTTCCCAAAAGGTTTCCACAATTTTGGCTACTACTGTATAGCTATACAGCCATTCAAAAGAAATTGCCTGATTCCTACAATGTTTTATTGTACAATGTTTTAGATGCAAACTAACCAAGAAGAAAAGCAACCTAGAACTAAATAGAAATTTCTTATCAGTCAGAACAATTAATCAATGGAACGGCTTGCCTCCAGAACTTGTGGGTCTCCAACACTGAAGGTTTTTAAGAAGAGATTGGACAGCCATTTGTCTGGAACGGTATAGGGTTTCCTACTTGAGCAGCGGGTTGGACTAGAAGACCTCCAAGGCCCCTTCCAACTTTGTTATTCTGTTATAGTTTTAATTTCCCAAATTTCCCACTTAATTGCTCAAATCAGAGAGTTCACTTTTTTAAAAAAATGTAACTATTCAGAAACTATATTTTCTAATTTATTTAATTATTTCAGTGTTTCGGAGGTAAATTGGTTTTTTACTTTATTTATTTATTTATGTAATTTATTTACGTAATTTATATGGTGCCCTTCTCCCGAAGGACTCAGGACGGCTTACAAAATGGAACAAAAATTACATAAGCATTAAAAATCCAATTAAAATTAATTAAAATTATTTAAAATCACCCCTGTGGATCAGCCCATTTCATTGTTGTCGGATTTCTGATCTTAGAATGCTAAAAACCTGGTTTCTTTGTTTTTCTTATTTTTTTAAATTCACCAGTAATTTTTACAAGGGAAAAAAAAGTGAATGAATAAGTGAAAGAAGAAAAAAATAAATACAGAAATATAATATCAGTAAGTGGACAAAAGAAATGACCAGAATAGTACCTTTAGTACCAAACCACCCCAATGATGCTCTTGAAGTGATGTCCCGGTGCCTGGAGGCTGTACGGATCTGGATGGGGAGAAACAGACTCAGACTAAACCCATCCAAGACCGAGTGGCTGTGGTTTCCGTCATCCCGTTATAGTCAGTTGGTACCATCACTGACTATTGGGGGCGAGTCATTGGCCCCCACAGAGAGGGCTCGCAACTTAGGTGTCCTCCTGGACTCACAGCTGTCCTTAGAAGAACATCTGACAGTTGTGGCCAGGAGAGCTTTTTATCAGGTTCGCCTGATACGCCAGTTGCGTCCCTTTCTGGATCGGGATTCGTTAATGACAGTTACTCATGCCCTCGTCTCTTCCCGCATGGACTACTGCAATGCTCTCTACATGGGGCTTCCCCTGAGGAGCACCCGGAGGCTTCAGTTGGTCCAGAATGCGGCCGCGCGGGTTGTTATGGGAGCGACATGGCATTCCCATGTGGCTCCCCTGCTACGCGAGCTGCACTGGCTCCCTGTGGTCTTCCGGGTGCGCTTCAAGGTTTCGGTTACCATCTTTAAAGCGCTCCATGGCTTAGGACCGGGATACCTATGAGACCGCCTTCTGTCACCAATAACCTCCCACAGACCAGTACGCTCCCATAGAGAGGGACTTCTCAGGGTACCGTCAGTCAAACAGTGTCGGCTGGCGGCCCCCAGGGGGAGAGCCTTCTCTGTGGGAGCACCTACCATCTGGAATGAGCTGCCCTCAGAGATTCGGATAATCTCGGATCTTTGTACATTCCACCGTGCCCTCAAAACATTTCTTTTCAAGCAGGCCGGCCTGACCTAACCTTGTTTAAAAACTACTTTAAATTTTATATTCTGAATCTGCCCCAGAAACTTGAAATGATCTAATTCAATACTATATCCGAACCTAACTATTTAATTATATTTTAAATCGGTTTTTTCAATTCCTTTATTACATGTATATTTCGTTCAACTGTACACCTCCCTGAGTCCTTCGGGAGTAGGGTGGTATATAAATTTAATAAATAAATAATTTAATATAAATTTAATAAATAAATAAATAAATAGTGCTCAGCATTTCAGAGGAAATTAACCATAAAAAGAAAGCACATTATATTTATATTGACTGTTTCCCTTTGACTATCATTAAGTGTTGTACCTTATGATTCTTGATGAATGTATCTTTTCTTTTATGTACACATTTTATGTATGCACCAAGACAAATTCCTTGTGTGTCCAATCACACTTGGCCAATAAAGAATTCTATTGATCTAATCATATCCGAAAGGATTTGAATCTCTAACCTGATTGTCAAAACACATTTTGACATATTGTGAAAAACTACTGATATTATAAATATGAATTTCTCACTTTCCCTTTGTTGTACTCTGACTAGAGCAGGGGTGTCAAACTCAAGGCCTGCAGGCTGGATCCGGCACGTGGGGTGCTTTCCAGGCTGCAGGGCCATCCTGGAAACAGCAAAGGACCAGTCCGTGAGCACTCTGCCAGTGAAAACAGGCTCCTGAGCTCCATTTTTGACTGCGACCACCTCCTGCAACCCTCTGCCAGCACAAATGGAGCTTGGGAATGCTGCGACAGAGGTTTGCAGGAAGTCGTTGCAGCTAAAAATGAAGCTTGGGAGCCCCTGTTTACTTGCTTGGCGCTTGGGACACCACAGGAACCCCCAACACAAATGATGTCAAACTGGCCACGCCTACCCTGGCCATTCTCACCCCAGCCCCCAGAGGTCAAACACAACCCTGATGAGGCCCTCAATGAAATCGTGTTTGACACCCCTGAACCAGAGTATAATATTTATGAAGATTTGAAGATTTTATTGTCAAAGTTTGTTGCAGAAATTAAATCCAGAAAGCACACACAGGCAGACTAACGCAGCAGGATTCATTAACTTCTTTATATACATAATAATAAATGGAGTATTTACAATACCAATATCAGAGTTCTTCTTCAATATAGTAGCAGTTACAACACAAGGCAGGAGAGAACAGTTAGTTTCATTTCAGCAGAGCAGATTAGTTCAGACTGGTTTCATTTTAGAGCTGAGCACAGAGTTTAATACAAGAGAGCCTCTTCTATACAGAACAGTTAAGTTTTTGCACAAACTCAGTTGCCTAAGCCACACCCAGACTTCTAGCTTAAGTTCCTGTTTCTAAACAGCCTTCATTGGCTGAGCCTGTTACCGTGTCTCCATTCAATCTCCATTGGCTGATCTATTCCAGTCCATGAATATTCATACTCTGACATTTATGTGTTTCTGAGAACTGTTTTTTTAAAATATTTTTTTTTAATATAATAATTCCATCTTCAATTAAACAGTGTGTTGTCTGGGTACAAATAATCAAGATTTACAACAATATTCATTACATTAACATTAATTGTATAATATTAAAATGATAATACTAAACATAATAATCATAATATTATTATTATAATTATATAAGGATTACATTTTATAATATATATGTTATATATTATAATTATATAAGGAGCCTGAGTGGCGTAGCAGGCTAATGCCTCCTACTAAAGCAGCATTTAACATCCAGCTGCCTGCAATTACTGCAAGTTCAAATCCCACCAGGCTCAAGGTCGACTCAGCCTTCCATCCTTTCTAAGGTGGGTAAAATGAGGACCCGGTTTGTGGGGGCAATAAGCTGACTTTGTATAAAATATACAAAAGTATGAAGGCTATTGCTTAACGCATTGTAAGCCGCCCTGAGTCTCCGGAGAAGGGCGGCATATAAATATAAATATAAATAAATAAATTAAAAAATAAAATAATATATGCTTCTTTCTCTTAACAGTTCTTCTTTATTTCACTCACATTTTTCTTTTGTTTCCCCATTTCTAACTTCCATTTTTGTTACCTAACCATTGATATAATAAGTCCCATAGCATGTAATATTCAATTTGTTCTTTCTCCTTAATTGCTGAGATCTGGTTTTGAAAGGCATCATACATACTTATATCTACATATCTACAACGATACCTTGTGAATTACTAGTTCAGCAGTGAGTTTGTCATTCTATTCTTTCGGAAAGCTATTTTTCCCCCTCTTCCTTTTTTTTTACTAGGTTTCCTTGGTGGCCTCCCATCAAAGTGCTAACAAGGCATGACCATGCTTAGCTTCTGTAACTGTGTGTGTAAGACAGTGTAGTACACAAACCACAAACCAAGATCTCTTCATGGTTGCAGTTTCTGAAAGACATGGGAAAAGCTTTCCGTGAGAGAAGAATAAAATTATGGAGATTACCATATTCTTGACTAATTTTCAGTCTCTTTGTAAATAAAATGAAATGAAAATAAAATAAAATAAATTAGCAGTAGTAATAGTAGCAGTGTTAGTTGTATTGTTTTATTTTGTTTTTCCTTTCAAAAGAGTCATCCAGTGATGGGTTTGAAAATTTTTTACTATCGGTTCTGTGTTTGTGGCTTGGTGGGCATGGCAGGGGAAGATTACTGCAAAATCTCCATTTCCTTCCGATCAGCTGGGACTTGGGAGGCAGAGAATAGATGGGGGCGGGGCCAGTCAGAATTTTTACTACCGGTTCTCCGAACTACTCAAAATTTCAATTATTTCCGTTAGAACTGGACAGAACCTGCTGAAACCCACCTCTGGAGTTCCCCCCCCCCCAAAAAAAAATAAGTAAGAATTTTAAGCCACATATCATAATCACAAAGAGCCTTGGTAGTACAGTGGTCTAAAGCACCCTGTTATTAACACCAGCTGCCTGCAATTATTGCAGGTTCAAATCTCACCAGGCTCAAGGTTGACTCAGCCTTCCAACCTTTCTAAGGTAGGTAAATTGAGGACCCAGTTTGTGGGGGCAATAAGCTGACTTTGTATAAATATACAAAAGTATAAAGGCTATTGCTTGGTGCATTGTGGGCCGCCCTGAGTCTCCGGAGAAGGGCGGCATATAAATCAAATTAAAAAAAAAAAGTACTTAGAAAAGGCAGAAGAAGGTAGTATTTTTTAAAGCTGACTTATTACGGGCGGTGGCGGTATTCAGCTGGTTCGAACGGTTCGGGTGAACCAGTAGTGGCGACCTGTGAGTAGACCCCCCCACCCGCTCCAGCGCTATGCCGTCCTATTTAGCCATGTTTACTAAGCCAGGCTCATGCGTGCAAACTGTGTGTGCGAGCAAAGGCACGTGTGTGAGCGAAGCTAGTGTGCGCGCAGACACTCACATTTTTGGTCCGTGGCGAACCAGTGGTAAAACCCACCTCTGATTACGGATATGTTATATGTTATATAACACAACCCAATTGATTAAAACAAGCATTTAAAAATAAATAAATAAAGCAATTGAAATCATTTTTTGAAAAAGTAAGCTAGGTCTGGGCCAATTTTAAAAGATCTCTCTTTCAAAAAGTTGACCGCCTTGCACTGAAAGAGTAAATAATGCTTAAATAAATAGATCTTCAGAGAAGCAAATTCTCATGACTTTATAATGAGGCTTTGTTACATAAGCTTTTTGTTTTGCGCAATCTCCTATTAGCAGAGGAGAAAGAAGTAATCAATTTGACTTTATTTAACCGTATGAAAATATCGGGCTCCTGAAGGGATGAGAGAGTAAGCGGATTTCAGAGTGACTCAAAATAACAATGTAATAATAGCTTTACCGGTGACTTTCTCACCATCTCCTCATCCAGAGCATTACAACCATTCATTTAGGGACCGTTCGAAGTTACAACGGCACTGAAAAAAGGGATGTATGACTGTTTTTTCACACTTACAACCATTGCATTCATCCCCATGGTCGCAGAATCAAAATTCAGATACTTGGCAACTGACTCATATTTATGACCGTTGCAAAATCACAAAAGGTGATTACCTTTTGTGATTTTTCTGACAAGCAAAATCATCGGGGAAGTCAGATTCATTGAACAATTGTATTACTAACTTAACAACTGCAGTGATTCACTTATCAATTGGGCAAGAAAGGTCATAACATGGGGCAAAACTCACTTAATAACTGCATCGCTTAGCAACATAAATTTTGGGCTCAATTGTCATCATAAGTTGAGGACTACCTGTCAGGGTTCCAATTAATACACCCATAGCACACAGAACTCAGAGGCAGGTAGATTCCTCAAAGAACAGGTTTATTGGGTGTGTCAAATTGGCTCAGACTGGTGAAAACTGACTCTAAAGGTTTCCATGGTTTTCACCTAATTAAAAGTTTTCCCCTATTTCCAAACAAACAGTCACATGGTCCACTTGCTTGGTAACATCACTCCTCCTCTCTTCAGCCACCTGTTGGAATGTCCTTGTTTCCCAGGGGAAAGTATTTTGTTTTGGCTACAAACCAGTGCTGGGTTCCTCCCGGTTCGGCCCGGTTCTCCCGAGCTGGTAGTGGTGACAATATGATGTCACCGAACCAGTTCTGCCCCCTGCCCCCCGCCCCCCGCCCCCACCTCCCACCCCCACCCCAGCATTATTCTAACCTTTCATTTCATTTCATTTCATTTCATTTTATTAAATTTGTATACCGCCCTTCTCCTGCAGGACTCAGGGTGGTGAACAGCCGGAATAAAACAGAACATTACAAAATTTAAAAAACAATTTAAAATAATTAAATAATTTTCGGCCTAATTTAAAACCCAATTAAAACTAAGTTCCAATTAAAACCAAAACAGATGGGGTCAAGCCAGCCTAGCTAGATGGAATAGATGTGTTTTCAGGACTCGGAGAAAAGTCCGGAGGTCAGATATTGTGCGAATCTCTGGGGGTAGGTCATTCCAAAGGGTGGGTGCCGCCACAGAGAAGGCTCTCCCCCTGGGGGTCGCCAGCTGACATTGTCTGGCGGAGGGCACCCTGAGGAGGCCCTCTCTGTGCGAGTGTATTGGCCGGTGGGAGGCTATTGGTAGCAGCAGGCGGTCTCGTAGATACCCCGGCCCTATGCCATGGAGCGCTTTAAAGGTGGTCACCACCTTTGGCCCCACCCCCAATCTATTGCTGCCTCCTGAGTCCTAGCTGATGGCTAGAGGGAAAAAAACTGTTTAAATTCTTGCCCTGGGGCTTCAAAGGGCCGCCCTACAGCTGATCAGAGTTAAAAGAAAACAAATGAGTAGACTGATGCCTGCAAAAATACATGAGTAGATTAGTGCCTGCAAAAATACATGAGTAGATCAGTGCCTGCAAAAAATAAATGGGTAGATCGGTACAGCTCTGCAAGCAGTTAAAAGCCTGGTAGACCAGTACCTCTGCTAAATCCTAAATAATTGTCACATGACCATCAAGCCATGCCCACAAAATAAGCCACACCCACAGAACTGGTAGTAAAAAAATTTAGAACCCACCCCTGCTACAAACCCTATTCCCCCCTCCCTAATCTTCATCTCCATTGTGGCAACCCTGAAGCCTCAAAGATGGCCTCACTCAAGCCAGCTTCAGAGTTGACACTACCTATACACACCTGACAAGATGAGGAGGGAAAATGAGATGTTTGTCTAGCCTTCAAATAAAACAAAGCTATTCTTACAGCATATTTCTATTGGCCCTGCCAGATAATGTTTGCCTGCTTCCCCTTTAGAAATAACCTAGATATAAAACTGGATTGCATTACCTCAGTGCATTTCGAATCCATTGTTTTACGCAAAATGCCATCAGCGCCAACTCTCAGGGATACTATAAATAACACAGTGTCAGTTTCTTGCTCAGCATCTTCCATGGCCAACTCCAACGAGCAGATCAATACCTGATTAAATATTTCTTTTTTTAAAAAAAGAAAAGAAAAGAAACAGATTGCTCTAACTGTTGGTATGGGAGCATTGGGAACAGGGCAAACCGAACCACTGGCAGAACTTTTATTAGAATGTAACAAAACGGTGCAGAGAACAAATAGAAGTCAGTACGGGGCTGGATTGCACACTGAAGATGGGGGGAAACAGAAATTCAAAGATTAGGCTGGAAGTTCCAGCCATGTGCTTTGTGGTCAAAGTCAATTTGAAGAAGAGGTCAACCTCCAAAGCACCTGAGGGAAAAGAAGTAACAGGTGGAATATCCTTAAAGAGAGATAGATGCAGATAGTATAATGTGTTGTGGCCCACCAGCGGCCAACAGAGCTTGCAGCAGATTCAGACAGTGAGGAGGTTGGGAAGGAACATGGGCCAGTCCTGGCATCTGGGGAAGGCTGCTCTGAGTCAGAGGCAGAGAGGGGGCCAAGGCCATCTGGATGTTCTTTGCTGCCTCCAGATTCTCCAGAGTCTGACATCAGCAAGGCAGAAGAACAGTGTGAGCCTGTTCCCAGCGTACGCATGCACAGAGCTGCCAGGAGACAGGAACAATTAAGGAAACAGGGTCGACTTGGAAGTAAGGCTTGGAGATGATTGGCCCTTCCCATAAGACTTAAAAGAGAAGCGAATGGGATATGAGCTTTTGCAGGAAGCAATTAGTTCATCTGGTGGGTAAAAGCTCTGGAAAAGCTCTGTTTAACTCTGTGCTAAGTTTGGCCTTGCCCTGCATTTGGCAATTATTATTTTTTTAAAATTTGATTTATATGCCGCCCTTCTCCGGAGACTCAGGGCGGCTTACAATGCGTTAAGCAATAGCCTTCATACTTTTGTATATTTTATACAAAGTCAGTTTATTGCCCCCACAATCTGGGTCCTCATTTTACCTACCTTAGAAAGGATGGAAGGCTGAGTCAACCTTGAGCCTGGTGGGGTTTGAACTTGCAGTAATTGCAGGCAGCTGATGTTAATAACAGTTAATAACACTGCTTTAGTCTGCTGAGCCACCAGAGCTCTCTGGCAGCATTTCATTAGTTCTCCGGCAGCATTTCAAGGGAGGTAAGGTGAGTGTTTGTAAACATTCATCTGAAAGACTGTTTATCAAGCCTTGTGGACTGTAAATGAAAGTAATTTACAGCCGTATGAATTAAAGAGATTTGCCGGGACTAAGTTTGTGCTGTTTACTTTCTAAGGAAGCCTGGGTCAGAACATAATGCTTAGTTTGGCAAGATTCTGTCTATAGCAGTGCCCCCCAACCTCCAGAGTCAGATAGCAGAGAGGCAGAGGAATAGGAGGAGCCTGTTCCTAGTACATGCATGCTTGGTGGGTGTGGCATGGTGGGCGTGGCAGGGGAAGGATACTGCAAAATCAACATTCCCTCCCCAATCCAGGGGAAAGTTACTGCAAAATCCCCATTTCCTCCCGATCAGCTGGGACTCAGGAAGCAGAGAATAGATGGGGGTGAGGCCAGTCAGAATTTTTACTACCGGTTCTCCGAACTACACAAAATTTCCACTACCGGTTCTCCAGAACTGGACAGAACCTGTTGAAACCCACCTCTAGGTTGCTCCCTTGTTCTCTTTTCTTCCATCTTTCCCCTGCATTACACTCTTTACCAGAGAGCTAGGTTTAGGTGTCCAAAGCGAATAATTTGAGCCTGGTCATTTGTGTATTGACTTGGGATTGATTTGTTCAATGATCCATTGTTTGGTACTTTTTGGCTGTCTACTGTGTTCTCCGGAATCGTCTCCAACATCAAAGTTCAATGGTGTCAACACTCTTCCTTATACTACTACTTCAAAGTCCACTTCCACTGAGGGAATAACATAGCTTGCACCATTCTGGTCTGTTTTGTGTTGCATTGCAGTTTGGTAAACATTTCATCTAAGACTTCATTGTCATTAATAAAATAGTAACCAGCAAAATAGAAAAGAAATTGAAAGGAAAATGTGGGTCAATATAAGATCGGGGTTGCTCGAATACCATCCTGACAAAATATTGAATTGAAAAATTGACACAACGATGGAAAGGGAAGGGAGAGAGGAGTAGAGGGACCGGTAGGAAGGAGAGAGGAGAAGGGAGGAAAAGAGAGAGACAAAAAAGAGAGGGGAAGAAAGGCAGGGGAAATAAGAGTGGGAGAGAGGGTTAGGGAGAGAGGAAGAGGGGAGGAGTGGAGGAAAGGAAGGGGAAGGAGAGGAGGGGAAGGAGAGGAAGAAAGAAGAAAGTTGAAAAGAATTGAAGAAGGGAGGGAAGGGTAAGAGGGGAGAAGGAGAGGAATGGTTGTTGTGGAAGAAGGGAGATATGGAATGGTAGAAGAGCAACTCCGAATATATTTTAAAGTTTTAGGATGAAGAATGAACCAATATGGAAACTAAAACATAATATGTGTGATAAGAATGGTTAAAGAAATTGTACATGTATATATCTTTTATGAGAAATAAAAAAAAACTTTTATAAAAAAAATAGTAGATGACTGAAGCTTATAGCATACCACTCAATTACTCATCAGAACAGGGGTGAAATGCTCCCGGATCGGACTAGATCGCCCGGTCTGGTAGTGATCTTGGCCATTGGTTCAGCAATCCGGTAGCGATGGCAGAGCAAAGCTCCACCCACCTGCCCAGGTGTCATTACTTCCTGGTTTTACCCAGGAAGTAATGTGTTTTTCACCTTCTGTGTATGTGCAGAAGGTTTTGCACATGTACAGGTCTGCACATGCAGGTGACACATGTGTGCGCACTTCCAAACCAGTAAGGAAGGTAAGTAGATTTCACCCCTGCATCAGAGGGTGGAAGACCCCTGAGTAAACCCATCTTCGGTTATGAAAACTGTTATTCAGGGGTGAAATTCAGCAGGTTTTGACAGATTCTGGAGAACTGGTAGCGGAAATTTTGAGTAGTTCAGAGAACCAGCAAATACCACCCCTGGCTGGCCCCAGAGTGGGGTGGGAATGGAGATTTTGCAATATCCTTCCCCCAGGAATGGGGAGGGAATGGGGATTTTGTAGTATCCTTCCCTTGCCACGCCCACCAAGCCATGCCTAACAAGCCATGCCCAACAAGCCACGCCCACAGAACCAGTAGTAAAAAATTTGAATTCCATCGCTGCTGTTATATATATATATTTGACATCCAAGAGGCTTGACCCTTTTTAATGACTTTCAGAAGTTGCCTATTAACTATCTTAAAGCTATTGAAGACTCACAGAATAAGAATGAAAAGTCATCATGTGAGTTTATCTTTAGCTCTGAACAACCACCATAATAATAATAATAATAATAATAATAATAATAATAATAACAACAACAACAACAACAACAAACCTAAGAACTTAAAATTTTTGAAATAAACAGCAAAAAGTTAAATATTTTTTTTGGTCAAAGAAAGTTATAAATGGATTAAGTATCCAGATAAATTGATTTACAAGATTTTGGAATTATCTATGAATTATCTATAAAAAAACAAATAGCTTCTCATGGGAAAAAGGGTGGTTTTCTTTGAATGAAATTGAAAAGATGGAAACCAGGATAGCAGCCATCACTTTGTTTAAATAATGAAAAATAGAATATTCAGAATAACAGAGTTCGAAGGGACCTTGGAGGTCTTCTAGTCCAACCTCTGGTCAAGCAGGAGACCCCATACCGTTCCAGACAAGTGGCTGTCCAGTCTTTTCTTAAAAGCCTCCAGTGATGGGGCACCCACAAGCTCTTAAGGCAAGTCAACCCACTGATTAATTGTTCTCACTGTTGGGCAGTTTCTTCTCCATTCCAGCTTGCTTCTCTCCTTGATTAGTTTCCATCCATTCTTTCTTGTCTTGCCTTCTGGTGCTTTGGAAAATATGTTGATCCCCCCCCCTCCCTGTGACATTCATTTACCTCTGTTGCTTTATCAGGTACAAGGACGAGAGACTCTGAGCAGGGGTGGGCTTCAAAAATTTTAGGAAGGGGTTCTCTGCCTGGTTGCTGGGTGGGCATGGCCATGGTGGGCGTGGCCTAGTCAGCCTCCTGCAGCACAGCAGGGAGGGGGGCGTTTTTGCCTTCCCCAGGCTCCAGAGGCTTTCCTCGAGCATCCGGGAGGGTGAAAACAGTCTCCACAGGCTCTGGAGGCCCTCTGGAAGCGGGAAACGGGCTTCCGGTAGGCCCGTTTTTCCCACTGCCCAAGCATCTCCACGTGCCCTGCACTTACCTGCATCCAAAACGGGCCACGTGGGGACTCCTGGGCGGGGAGGGGCAGGGTGGGCGTGGCCAACCAGGAGTGGGATTTGGGGGTTCCCCGAACTGCACAGAATCTTATCTAGAGGTTCTCCCGAACCCCTGCGAACCCCCAGCAGCCAACTCCTAACTCTAAGCCCTTTTGAAGTCCAGCAGCATAGAAATCCTGATCATGAGCACATAAACATTTCATGCACAACAATTCCATCCAAACTTGCCTTTCCTTTAAATGAAACATCCAAATATCCATTCTCTTTCATTGCATTGAATAAATGGAACCTGGTCGGAGGATACCCAGCTCCAATCCAATTGTAGGAAATTGTGTTTCTCTGGAAGCAGACTGATCAAATTATGTTATTAGAAGGTTACCAAGAAAAGTGGCTGAAAGTAGGCCTCTAACCCAATCCCAATACATTCTGTGCTGTATATAATAAAATCCTTTTATTATATATATATATTTTCACTGTACGGTACATACATGTGGGAATTCTTTATATGAAGCAGCTCAATTCATTGGCAGCTGCTGTGCAGAATAGATTGGTATAATTTCATTGCCTTTATTGTAATTGGGAGAAGGATTTAAAAGGGTCAAATCCCTTTTAAGTATCGCCAATATGGTTGACTAGCAGGTCTTTTCCTTTTCTTTTTCCATAGTTTCTTTTGAATGCAACAAAACCATGTTTATGACAGTGTGTTGCTGCTGAAACCCAAAGCCCCATGCGTCACCAGAGCATTTTGCCAAATCCCATCATCCTTGCCCAAGGGACTTCTTCCAATGTTTATTTCTTCTCTCACATTGAGAACATGGTTTTTTTGACCTGGAAGGAAAAATGCAATAAAAAAAATGTATTGGCAGGAACTTGCGAATTTTATGGTTGGGAATTAGAAAATTTACACAGGGAAGTGTCTTGGTGGTGCAGCAAACTAAAGTACTGTTAACTAACACCAGCTGCCTGCAATTACTGCAAGTTCAAATCTCACCAGGCTCAAGGTTGACTCAGCCTTCCATCCTTTCTAAGGTAGGTAAAATGAGGACCCAGATTGTGGGGGCAATAAGCTGACTTTGTATAAAAAAAGAACACCGCTTAGGGGGAGGGCAAAAGCCCTACTAAGCAGGTATATACAAAAGTATGAAGGCTATTGCTTAATGCATTGTAAGCCGCCCTGAGTCTCCGGAGAAGGGCAGCATATAAATCAAACCAATAAATAAATAAATACATTATCGTCCTTATAATAGCCGCAGGTCTTGCTCGGCACCAAATGTTCTGTTAATATTTTGGATCTTTCAATGAAAAATGCTGTGGTGGCCCTTAAATCAGGGGTGAAATCCAGCAGGTTCTGGAGAACCAGTAGCAGAAATTTTGAGTAGTTCGGAGAACTGGTAGCGGAAATTTTGAGTAGTTCGGAGAACCGGCAAATGCTACCTCTGACTGGCCCCAGAGTGGAGTGGGAATGGAGATTTTGTAATATCCTTTTTTTTTTAAAATTTGATTTATATGCCGCCCTTCTCCGGAGATTCAGGGCGGCTTACAATGCGCTAAGCAATAGCCTTCATACTTTTGTATATTTATACAAAGTCAGCTTATTGCCCCCACAAACTGGGTCCCCACATCCTTCCCCCAGGAGTGGGGAGGGAATGGGGATTTTGCAGTATCCTTCCCTTGGAGTGGGGTAGGAATGGAGACTCTGCAATATCCTTCCCTTGGAGTGGAGTGGGAATGGGGATTTTGCAGTAACCTTCCCCTGGAGTGGGATGGAAATGGAGAGTTTGCAGTATCCTTCCCCTGGAATGGAGTGGGAATGGCGATTTTGCAGTATCCTTCCCCTGCCACGCCCACCAAGCCACACCCACCAAGCCATACCACACCCACCAAGCTGCGCCCACAGAACCGGTAATAAAAAAAATTGAATTTCACCACTACTTTAAATCAATGGTAAGAATGACCGCTGAACTAAATTTTACATATAGGGACCGAGGTGGGTTGCGGAATGTCAAAAGCAATCAAAGTGCGATCATACAATGAAAGATCTCCCTCTTTTAATACATGTGATTTAAGCTACTGCTCCTGAACAAAACTTTGTAGATAATTATAGACACTTGATATACACTAAAATTATTTTATATGTTTTGCTGGGTTGTTAGTCTTACCCAGCAATTTATGAATTTCTGAATCAGGACCATAGGTTAAATTCAGTAGTGGGTTTCAAATCCCGTCTCTACTGTTTCACTCGTGGACGTGTACATGCTCGTGCATGCGATGTTTCTGCGTGCAATGCCTCTGCGCATGCGGAGAGACGTCCAGGTGGGTGTGTAGAGCTTCCCGCTGCTGCTGCTACAGGTTCGCCCAATCCAGGCCGAACCTGTAGCAACCGACCACTGGTTAAGTTGCAGTTCACAAGGATTAATTACTCAAGACTATCCACAAGAATCTAGTCAACTAACAATCATCACTAAATTGGCACTAGGTAAGGGTAAACAGAATTCAAGGGGGGCTGGACTTGGAAATCTTGTCGCAATGTAAGACTCTAAACCAATGATACATTTAACTCTACCCTCCAGCTCTGCCTGCTCTTTTCTTTTCTTTTTTTAGATATATTTTTATTGTTTACATATGAATATATTGAATACAATGTAATCGTCCTGGCATTCCACTTACCATAAAACAAAAGTAAAAAACAGAATAACGTATATACTATTTTAAATTGTGCTAATATTGTACAATAGTTTCTGACCATCATATTCTTGTATGTCAATTTATCTATCCTTCTAATGCTTACATTTCCTATATCAATATTATCAATAATATCTCTTTCCATGCCCACCTAACCTAATTCTTTCGCATTCCAACTTCTACCTTGTTTTTCTAACCATTGATAGAATCTATTCCATGTTGAATAGTATTCTGTATCTCCTTTATCTTTTATTTTTAGCATTAGTCTGTCCATTTCCGCACAATCTAGTATCTTCCTTATCATCTCATCCTCTGAAGGGGTGTTTTCATTCTTCCACTGCTGCGCATATACAAGTCTTATTGTGGTCAAGATATGCAATATTAGATATATTGTCCCTTTGTCATTGTTGTGACCCAGGCCCAAGTAGGTATTATCAGACGCAATCGATTCGAAAACAAACAGCTGAGAATTAACTCATTCTCAGAGCAGTCCAAACTAATTCAAAACAAATTCTTCATAACACAATTCTTCAGCCTTATCACCAACCTTGGTCTAATTAGGCAACCTGCTAAAGGCGTTTCTTGGCAAAAGTTCAGAAGCAGAAGACCCCGACAAGAAATAAATGCAGCAAGACAAGAAACAAATCTATCAACGTTATTTTCTGACAAAGAGCCTAAGAGCCATTGCTGGTCTTTTAAGCCTTATGGGAGGGGCCAATCATCTCTTGGCCTTACTCCCGAGTCATCCTTTTTGCTTTAGCTGTTCTTGCCTTCTGGCAGCTCTTCTCATGCGTGCACTAGGAACAGGCTCCTCCTGTTCCTCTACCTCTCTGCTGTCCGACTCTGGAGGCTCCAGAGTCTGCACATCACTCCCAGATGGCCCTGGCCCCATCTCTGCCTCTGATGCAGAGCCCTTGTCCAGGCCTTCCCCAGACTCCAGCACTGGCCCATGATCCTCCCCAGCCCCCTCACCGTCCGACTCCGTTGCCAGCTCCGTGGGCTGCTGGCAGACTACAACACACACTTTCCTCCTCCTGTTTTCCCTCCAACCACAACCCTGTGAAGTCTATTGGGCTGAGAGAGTGACTGGTGCAAAGTCACCCAGCTGGCTGTCATGGCTAAGGCAGGATATGAACTCACACTCTCCTGCTTTCTGGCCTGGTACCTTAATCACTAGAGTATATGGTAGATGAAGATAGCAGAGTCTTTAGTCTGGCAACATTTTGTCTTTATTGTGAAACAATAAAGAACTCAGCTTGGAACAATTACCATGTGTCATTCTTGGTTTGGGGGCTGACAGCTGTAGAAGCGTCCAGGAGGGATCAGTTGACAGAAGGAATCTTCTAAAACTGCATATTCTAACATGTGCCTTTAGTCCTACATTACTCTTTATTCAGGCTGCTCCGTGTTCTTTGAAAAGTACTCATTTGGCAAGAAGAACAAAATTGACAGCATACAATTTGGGAATTACAGACCTTGCGGTTGAAGTTTGTAGTAATTCAAGCAACCTGTTCGAAGATGCGGCTGTTGATGATCTTGAGCAATTGTCTGTAACTGTGAGTCTACCTTTGAATGTCATCTTAGACTCTGTCTTCCACCCCCTGCTTCACTTTTAAGAAAGGCTGGCTAAATTGAGTTCATTATTGGCCATGAATCTTCTGACGGTATTAGAATTGGACCACCGAAGTCCTTCTTTATGGTTCGTGTGTTCTCTTTTGCCCTGTATTGCCTCGCTGAAGACCTATCACTAAAGTTGCAGCTTCAAATATATCCTCTGGGAAATCAATAACAAATCAAGCCAGCTATTCACTTAGATTTATTGGTGCAACCTGGTGAGGCTGCCAGAAATCTTCAAGAGCGTGTTGTTGATTATGAAGAAGGCAGCAGAAAGCAACTCATGGCTAAATTTCAAACTGATTTGATAAACTTCACCTGAAGCTCCTGTTAATGCAAGTGCTAAGTCAAGCAGACAGAACCTACTGCTGGAGCCTAGGACTCCAGAACTATAAAAATATTTTATCCATAGTCAATCAGTAATTCTCCTTGGATTCAGTTTCCAAGTAAAGATGGAAAACACAATCCAGTGGGTCTGTTTAGAAAAATCCATAAACAATGGAAAGCTATTTTCAAAACCTGGACAAAGCCCTTCCCATTTTTACCATTATTTTGGAACAGAAAAAACAATGGCCATTGAAAGTTTGAAAGAGCCGTGGTGGCGCAGGGGTTAGAATGCAGTACTTCAGGAGACTTCTGCTGACTGCCAGCTGACTGCAATTTAACAGTTCGAATCTCACCAGGCTCAAGGTTGATCCAGCCTTCCATCCTTCCGAAGTCAGTAAAATGAGTAGCCTGATTGTTGGGGGCAATAGGCTGACTCTGAAAATCGCTTAGAGAGGGCTGTAAAAGCACTGTGAAGCAGTATATACTCTGGAGTGCTATTGCTATTGCTATTTCAAATGTACCGGGAGAAATTGGGGAGGGGGAGGGAGAAATTTGAGGATTATGGTGGCTGCTTAGGAACTATGAATTATGAACAAGTTAAGTATTGTTTAAGTATAAGGATAGTAACTGGCTTCACATAATGGTCTTCCAAAACTGACACTTGGTCTAACATTTGAATCACTAGGCTCGTACAAAATCTTTGAAGACAATAAGAAAGAGATGAAATAGTTTCTGAGACCATCTTATGTTCTATACATGCAAAAGAGGCGCTTGCATAAAAAAGGAAGAGTTTACAGGCAATCCGAATTGATAAAAATCATAATTCATTAACTTTTACATCATCTTAAAATAGCGAACACAAGAGAATAACAAAAGAAAAGGTGTAGCTTAGAGTTGAACTGTGAGATTCCTTGGTACTCTCTGACCTTGGTTGATTGCTTGCAGACATTTCATTACCCAACTAGGTAACATCATCACCGATAATTTTACCTTAGGTGGGTAATGAAACATCCCCAAGTAAACAACCAAGATCAGAGAACTCCAAAGGGGACATTTTTAATCCAGATGCCCAATGCGCCACATCAATAGTATTTTAATTTGAACATTTTCTATTGTCACCACCTCTGCTTTGCCACAACGTAAGTCCCATGGGGGAAAAGAAATTCAGAAATATGAAATTGTTATACCTTAAGGGGGATGTATTAATATCCCATGGTCCAGGGTGGGGAAAACCTGTTTATTGGAAGATTCATGCAATAATTGTTAGCCAGCCTAATAAAATTTCAGGAAACCATTATAGAAAGTGCCAGCAGCAAGTGTCCCAATTATCACTGAAGATATCCGCTTTTCCGCTAGTTCATTAGAAGATTATTAAAAAGGAAGTCATATAGTCTACACCATAAAGTGCATAGGGATAAATTAGTTCCAAACGGGAAATAATTCCGTTGTTGAAATTCTTGCAGTCCTACCCTATTCTCATCAATAAATCTTGATGAAGAAAAATCTGTGCATTGAAAGAATCATCCCAAAGGTGCTTTTTCAAAAGGCAACTGGGCTTTCTGGTTTTTCTTTGAAGGTGTTTCGCTTCTCATCCAAGAAGCTTCTTCAGCTCTGAGCTGAAACCTACCCTTCCATCCCCCCACCATCCAGTCTCAACAGTACCTATTCTTCCACCTATCCACCCCACCATCAGAGCTGAAGAAGCTTCTTGGATGAGAAGCAAAATGTCTTCAAAAAAAAAAAAATCCAGAAAGCCCAGTGGTGGGTTTCAAAAACTTTTACCGGTTTTTGAACCGGTTCTGTGGGGGTGGCATGGTGGGGATGGCAGGGAAAGGATACTGTAAAATCTCCATTCCCTCCCCACTCCAGGGGAAGGTTACTGCAAAATCCCCATTTCTTCCCTTATCAGCTGGGACTTGGGAGGCAGAGAATAGATGGGGGCGGGGCCAGTCAGAATTTTTACTACTGGTTCTCCAAACTACTCAAAATTTCCGCTACCGGTTTTCCAGAACTGGTCAGAACCTGCTGAAACCCACCTCTGCCCCATTCCTAAGATGTCTGTAAGGGGCGTGCATAAGCGCACCAACGTGCCTACCATCCATGTCCTAATGTCCCTTTTTACTCGTACCCATTTCGTGTATTATTAATAATCATGTTTATACTTATATCTGTTATCTAATACATGCTTGACAAAATAAATAAATAAATTAAAGAAGCAAAGTTTCCAGTTGTTTTTCATGTTTCCTGATGCCTTCATTCTCAGGCTCTTTGTAGCTGTCCATCTAGATTAAAATCCAAAATATTAAACGAAAAATAAACGTCGCTGGCAAAGCATTATGAGGGCTTTTTTTCTTATTATCAAGTAGGTGCTACAAATAAGAAGTGACAGTTGTGAATATTGACTAAACAAAAACATGCGCAAACATAAAGTGATACTCATTTTCTTTGGCATTAAGACGGCCAACTCGACAATTAATGTTCTGTTGTCATTAAATACTGCTAAAATGGCAGGGATGGTATTTAACATTTTGACCTTGTCTTGCTTTATTTGTGAGTGGTTGTTCAGGTTAGGAGCCTTCCACATTACTTAATTGGAACAGTTAAAAATGTCACCTGAATGTTAATTTAATAATTCAATATTTCTTGTAGGGTTTTGGGGGATTTTGGAGGGGGGGGGTTGGCTAAGTGAACTACCGCCTTTATTTTCGGGTTTAATTAGAAAAGGGTAACTAATTAAGAAAAGAACTCTTGTGTACTTCTAAAATAAGCTTATTTCAAGTTCATACTCAAATCACTCCTTTACTCCAGCACGGAGCAGTTAACTTCATAATGCCAAAGTAATTACAATAATGCTATATGCAAAATGTTATCATATCTCATCATGAAGATAATACAATCTTTATATACGTGGGTCAAGTTGTGTAGATTCTCCCTTCCATCAACACACTACAGGTAATCCTCTACATACAATCTGTTCTGCCCCAACTACGGACCCCAAAGAACGCAGCACACACAAAGTCTGTACAAACCTTAGTTTACTAAATTAAATAAGGTTTTTTTTTCCAAACAAAGGCTGTTAATTAACTTTCTTAACAGCCTACAAAAATCCAAAGAATAAATAATCTTAATCTTACCATGATTGACAGAAAGCCCAGAAGCAATTTACAAAGAACGAAGATCAAGGCACGAAGGAGAGTGAACAAAGTTGTTCCCTGCAAATTGCTTCAGTCGGCGTTCCTCCTTAAAGAGGCTAAGGGAGTGGCCAATTAGCCCCAAGCCTTATTCTTGAGGAGACCTCCTCCTGAGGAGCCACTCCTGCCTTTTGGCAACTCTGCGCGCCCGTGCATCGAGAAGAGGCTCCTCCTCTTCTTCCTCCTCACTTAAGGGAGCTTCTGGAGGTTCTGAAGGCGCTGGCTGAATCCCCGCCTCTGGCACCACATCTTCTCCAGCCTCCTTATTGTCCGACTCGAGTGTCAGCTGCACAGGCTGCTAGCGCAGCACCACGCCAGCCTCTTTGCTGTCCGAATCAGCCACCAGCCGCACAGGCCGTGTACGGGCCACAACACAATCACAGCATTTTGATTATTAGTTGTTGTGGTCATAGGTTGAGTCACTACATGACCAAACTCAATTTTACAACAATGTAAGCAAGTTCCCATAGTTGTTAACTGAACAACTATGGTTGTAAGTCTGAATCCAGTTTATCCAGTGTTTGCCTTCTTTTTTGCTGGAAAATGACAAAAACTGTCACAAAATGTGATCCCATGAACATAGGATGCATGTCATAAATGCAAGCTGGTTGTCAAGCCACCAAAAAATTTACAACTGTGGGGATGTTGCAGCAGTTATAACTTCAAGAATGGGTCATAAGTAATTTTTTTCACATCCATTGTAACTACTACTTACTAATACTAATTACTACTATACCGTTAGGGTGGGAAATTAAAACAGTGCTAAGGCTGGGGCTTCTCTTACTCTTTCTTCTATCATCACCACTTACTTACTTACTTACTTACTTACTTACTTCTTTTCCTCCAGAGTTCAAAGTGATAGACCAAGATATTGAGACTCAAGAAAGAGTCCAAAGAAGAGCAACAAATATGATTAGGGGGTTGGAGGCTAAAACATATAAAGAAAGGTTGCTGGAATTGGGTATGTCTAGTTTAATGGAAATAAAGACTAGAGGTGACATGATAGCAGTGTTCCGATATCTCAGGAGCTGCCACAAAGAAGGGAGAGTCAAGCTATTCTCCAAAGCACCTAAAGGCAAGACAAGAAGCAATGGGTGGAAACTAATCAAGGAGAGAAGCAACCTAGAAGTAAGGAGAAATTTACTGACATTGAGGACAATTAATCAGTGGAACAGCTTGCCTCCAGAAGTTGTGAATGCTCCAACCCTGGAAGTTTTGAAGAAGAGATTGGACAACCATTTGTCTGAAATGGTATAAGGTTTCCTGCCTGAGCAGTGTTGTGTCTTCGGCTCCCGAGCCCGGACCTTCGGAGGAAGAACCCTCCGAAAGTGAAGAGGAGGAGGAGGCAAGGCCCCCCTCTCCTGGCCCGTCTGGTTGGGCACCACCCCAGGCCCCAGCTGAAAGCCCTGAGGAGGAAAGCTCCTCTGAGTCAGACGTTAATGAGGAGAGGGAGTGGATTAATCCCAGGTGGCGACGATCAGAGAGACGGGCTCAGCAAAGGAGTGGGTGGGGCCGAGCACGAGATGATGAGTCCCAAAGCCAACGCCCCACAAGGTATAAAAGGAGCTGACCTTACCTTGTTGGCTTTTGTGACGAACAAATTATTAACTTGGCTGCTTGTTTCCTGAAGTACTGCATCAGATAAGTGTTTGCTAACCTTAAGACTGTTTGTTTTTGGACATGCCGGAGAGCCTTATCAGGGACTGGCCATGGCAACTCAAAATAACAGCTGTCTTTATCTCTCCCGGGCTCGCTGCCAGCTTGCTGTTTATGAATGGTGAATAAACGACTTTCGTACACTTCTGTTTGTGTGTGTGCTTGTCTGGGCTCCTGAAGCAGGGAGGGGACAGAACAAGCAGGGGGTTGGACTAGAAGACCTCCAAGGTCCCTTCCAACTCTGTTATTCTGTTCTGTTCTGTTCTGTTTTATTCTATTCTATTCTATTCCCTCCCCCTTCATCCCTCTAAGATAGTTTGAGCTAGGTGTTGTGGTCCGCCAGCAGCCTGCGGACCTGGCAGTGGAGTCGGGCAGTGAGGAGGCTGAGGAAGAACATGGGCCAGTCCTGGAGTCAGGGGAAGGCCCGGATGAGGGCCCTGCGTCGGAGGCAGAGATGGGGCCAGGGCCATCTGGGAGTGATGTGCAGACTCCGGAGCCTCCAAAGGCTGACAGCAGAGAGGCAGAGGAACAGGAGGAGCCTGTTCCTAGTGCACACGTGAGAAGAACTGCCAGAAGGCAAGATCAGCTAAAGCAAAAAGGACAACTCAGGAGCCTTACTTGGGATGGTAAGCCTTACTTGGGAGACCAGCAACGGCTCTTGGGCGCTTTGTCAGAAAACAACGTTGATAGATTTGTTTCTTGTCTTGCTTCATTTATTTATTGTTGGCATCTCCTGCTTCTGAACTTTTGCCAAGAGAAGCCTTTGGCAGGTTGCCAAAGTAGACCAAAGTTGGTGATAAGGCCAAAGAACTGTGTTATGAAGAATTTGTTTTGAATTAGTTTGGACTACGCTGAGAATGAGTTAATTCTCAGCTGTTCTAATAAAATCTGTTTGATTAGAACTGATTGTGTCTGATAATACCTACCTGGGCCTAGGTCACAACACTAGGAAAGAGTGACAGGCTTAAAGAGAACCAGTGTGGTCCCATGGAAAACAATCTTGAGATCCATCTGCTCCTTGACCAACATCTTATCCTGAAGATCAAACTGACATTTCAAGTTCATCAGGAGCCCTGAAAGCAGAGAAGGGCATTAGCGGGTACTAGAAAGAAAGGTATGTCGAAGGTGTAAGCAAGTACGTAACACTTTTGTTTCTAGAATTTTATGTTCCTGCAAAGACGGAACAGATTCAGTTCTATATGCTATATGAAAGATTGTTGTATACCCATCAGGGTGCTCATGTTACAAAGGGAGTTTTTCTTTCTTTTTTAAAAAACAAATGTAGATAAAGAGCAAATGTTTTAAAACCAATGTAGATAATGAGCCACGGTGGCACAGTGGTCAGAGTGCAGTACTGCAGGCTACTTCTGCTGACTGCCTGCTGCCTGCAATTTGGCAATTCAAATCTCACCAGGCTCAGGGTTGACTCAGCCTTCCATCCTTCCAAGGTGGGTAAAATGAGGACCCAGATTGTTGGGGGCAATAGGTTGACTCTGTAAACCGCTTAGAGAGGGCTGTAAAGCACTGTGAAGCGGTATAGAAGTCTAAGTGCTATTGCTATTGCTACTGCTAAACTGTACAGAAGAGTCTGATAACAATCAGGTAAAATGCCACAATACAATGACAGATTTAGAAACTGTTATGGAACTGTCAGCCACGATTATCATTAAAAGTCTGCGCTTAAACTTTGTTTAAAATAAGTTGGCTGCTTGACCTTCAGTTCATGGGAGCTGGTATTTTCAAACTAACAAAGAAGTAGTCATGCAGTTCTTAGAACTCTCAGGGTTATTCTGATATCATTATATTTGTACTCATAACTGATATATATCATCCATCGCAAATTGTATTGTGAATAAAAAAATTATACATATGGTAAACACTTCTAAATAAATTATCTTCTTTGCAGCAAATCCTCTTGTCAAGGTCATTGATTCTAAATAATCTGGGTCTATGAACACACACAGAAAGACATATGCATAGTGTATCTACCCATATATACACTATATACACATACATACATATACACATATATGCACGTATATTGTTAGACTGATTTTTAAAAAAAATTATTTATAGAATTTACGTAGCTGCCCATTTCAAAAGTTTGAGTCTGGGTAGCATAAAGTAAGGCAAAACAATAAAAACAAATCTTAGAAATAATTAAATATAAATATAAATAGGAAGGGAGGGAGGGAGGGAAGGAGGGAGGGAGGAAGTCTCTACTAATGTCTTCTGTCACTGATATCATTAAAAATACCTGTCAGTTATCTCAAAGTCAATTGATATCTCCCATGTAAAGACATATTCAATACCAAATTACAATCATCTTCAATTATAAATCTAAGTATTATTATTTTTTCTGATATACTTCTGACAATTATCACTATATTGCATTTTACGTCTGTTTTCATCAAAATTATATGTTGTACATTTTCAAAATTATATGCCTCAGTGGTGCAATGGTTAGACTCAGGGGTGGGTTCTAAATTTTTTTACTACCGGTTCTGTGGGCGTGGCTTATTTTGTGGGTATGGTTTGAAGTGTGGTTTGACAATTCTTTAGGATTTAGCAGAGATACTGGTCTACCAGGCCTTTAACTGTTTGTAGAGCTGTACCTGTCTACCCATTTGTTCTTGGAGCATCCTAGTCCACCCATTTGTTCTTGGAGCGTCTTGGTCTATCCATTTGTTTTTGGAGCATCCCGCTCTACCCATTTGCTTTTGGGGCATCCCGCTCTACCCATTTGTTCTTGGGACATCCTGGTCTACCCATTTGTTCTTGGAGCGTCCTGGTCCACCCATTTGTTCTTGGAGCATCCTGGTCCACCCATTTGTTCTTGGAGCATGCTGGTCCACCCATTTGTTCTTGGAGCGTCCCAGTCTACCCATTTGTTTTTTGAGCATCCTGGTTTACCTTTTAACTGCCTTTTAACACTGTTCAGCTGTAGGGTGGCCCTTTGAAGCCCCGCAGCAAGAGTTTAAACAGTTTTTTTCCTTCTAGCCTATCAGGTGGGACTCGGGAGGCAGTGAAAAATTGGGGGCGGGGCCAAATAAAAGGTAAGAATGACGTGTGGGGGGGGGGGGTGAGAAGGCTCAGCTCCCGAACAAAGAGAACCAGTTCGGTGACATCATATCGTCACCACTACTGGCTCAGCCGAACCGGGTCGAACCGGAAGGAACCCACCACTGGTTAGAGTGCAGTACTGCAGGCTACTTCTGCTGATCACCGGCTGTCAGCAGTTTGGCAGATCAAATCTCACCAGGCTCAAGGTTGACTCAGCCTCCCATCCTTCTGAGGTGGATAAAATGAGGACCCAGATTGTTGGGGGCAAGATGCTGACTCTGTAAACCGCTTAGAGAGGGCTGTAAAGCACTATAAAATGTTATATAAGTCTAAGTACTAGTGCTATTGCTATACACATTTTCAAAAGCAGTCATTACATACTTTTGAATAACGTGTGAATTTCAATAATTAAAGTACTCATTTAGAAGCATAAGGGGAAAAGAGAAACAGCCTATTTTCAACTTCTATTTTATTAACAAGTATTTATTTAATATGTACTCAGAAATCAGTCCTATTGAGTATTTTTAGGTCTACCAGTCAAGTGTAATAAATCATCCATTGTTTTAAAATCAACAGTTCTGTAAAGCAAAGAATCCTGATAGTTTACAGGTAATTTCGGAATAATCTCTTAAAAGGCATTATTTACAGGAAATACCACTTTTTGCCAATAATTCCCTATATTTATTTCTGAGAGACATCCCAGATGTCTGAACAATTTCATTTCTCTGAATCATTTTTTTTTAAAAAAACAAAAAACTATTTTTCAAGATTGGTTGCATGGCAGACCCAACTCTGTTTGAGGAAGATTGGGGGCCTTGATTTATATGATACATTTAGAACAATTCCATTCTAGCTATATAGATAATACAATTTATGCAGAATGGGAGATTTCTTATAACAACAATTTGTTATGCTGCAAAAAAGAGATAGAAGAAGGCCACCAGATATCTTGGTTACAATGAATTCTAATCTTTTTTTAAAAAAAATTTGAAGGATAAAGTGGTCAGGAAAGTAGCAATTCATCCTTTGACTAACCTTAAAAATGAATAATTAAATACCACACACATAAAAAGGAACAATTTCTAGAAATACAAGATGCAGTTGGAGAAAGGAAATTCGGTATAGGGTAGTGGTTAAGGCATCAGGCTAGAAACTGGAAGATTATGACTTCTAGTCAGAGGTGGATTTCAGGAAGTTCTGATCTGTTCTAAAGAACTGGTAGCAGAAATTTTGAGTAGTTCGGAGAACCGGTAGTAAAAATTCTGACTGGCCCCACCCCCATCTATTCTCTGGCTCCCAAGTCCAAGCTGATCGGGAGGAAATGGGGATTTTACAGTATCCTTCTCCTGCCATGCCCACCAAGCCACACCCACCAAGCCATGCCCACAGAACCAGTAGTAAAAAAATTTGAAGCCCAACACTGCTTCTAGTCCTCCCTTACATACAAAGCCAGTTGATTGACCTAGAGCCAGCCACTTTCCTCAGCCCTAGGAAGGAGGCAATAGCCAACCACTTCTGGAAAAAAAGAATATTTGTCAAGAAAACTGCAGGGACTTGTCCAGGCAACCTCAAAGAATTGGAACAATTGAACAGAGAAAACAAAATGGAGATAGAGATAGATCATTGGGCCATTGTATTATAGGATGTGGGGGTAAATGGAAGATGGGGATTGGCAGAATCTATGGAAATCATAGGATACTGATCAGCCTTTGTTCAAAAATTTCAATTGAAGGGTTAGGGTATTTGTATACCCATACAAATAGTGCATGTATCTAGCAATTACTCCATAAAATGTTGATGGGGATGTCAACGTTCCATCATTAAGGCAGAGAATCTGACAGGAATTAAGATCTATACTGCAACAAACAACAGAATAATGTGTAAAATCAATCCGGATTATTACATAAATTGGAGAGAATTCAAAGGTCGTTAATAAGTAACCTATTACACTTTTTCTCTTAGCTGCCTCATTTGTTCATTTGTTCATTCATTCCCACCTTTATTCATTCTATAAATAATTCAAGGAGGCAAAGAAACCTAATACTCATTCCTCCTCCTATTTCCTCACAACAACAGCTTTAGTGAGGTGAGTTGGGCTGAGAGAGGAGGACTGGCCAAAGTCACTCAGCCAGCTGTTTGCAGGAGTGAGGCATAAGGTTGTAAGGCAGGACTAGAACTCATGGTCTCCTAGTTTCTAGTCAGGTGCCTTAATCATTAGAGCAAAATGGCTCTCAAATCTATACATCAGAAATGCAACTTACAAGCAATTTTTCAGTTGAGGTGTTCAAAGGTATGATTTATAGCTGTGATTGAAAAAAAAACAAAACCCATGAGCATATGCTACTATACAGCAGGGATGTCAAACTCAGTTTCATTAAGGGTCGGATCAGCATTATGGTTATCCTCCGGGGACCAGAGGGGGGGTGAAGGAGGGGTGTGGTCAAGATGGTCACAGCCAACTGGGTGTGGCCAGCTTGACGATGGTGCCTGTGGGGGCTGGGCAGGTTTAGGGAGGGAATCCAGGGGTCTCCTGTGGGTGGGGTGGGAGGTGGGAGGTGGGAGGCTCACCCCATGAGGTGAGGCAGGGGGCAGGACAACTACAGCCACAAACCATTGGCCACTGCACGCTTGCTGCCCTTTGTGTGAGGGAGGAATGGTTTCCGGCTGTAGCCGAAGCCTGCCGGCCCCTCAGCTGGCCAGCTAGAAATGCGATGCCGAGGTGCCTCAAGTGGCGTTTTGCCAGTAGGCCCAGCAGGAAGAGGGGGAGAGCACAGCGCTTCCCCACCCGCTACCAGACCCAACATACTGCACCCAGCCGGGCTTTCCTGAAGTGTGGCAGGTGGCAGGGTAGGAAGCGGTGCCCATCCTAAAGCTGAAGGAAGAGGGTCTTTCTGTGGGAACCGGTTTGGGCAGTGCCCTGCCGACTCATCCTGCTACCCCTGAGTCACCCCGCGTGGGCTAGATCTGACACTCCTGCTATACAGCAATACAGTGTAAAAATGTTATGGAACAGCTCGCCTTCAGAAATTATGGGTCACTGGAGGCTTTCAATAGAAGCTTGGATAACCGTTTGTCCAGAATGGTATAAGGTCTCTCGCTTAAGCAGGGGATTGGATTAGAAGACTTCTAAAGCCTTCCAATTCTGTTATTCTGTATTCTATAATCCCTCTGACAATGCCTTTGATCTGAGTAAAGGAAGAAACAACTACTTTTGGAGAAAGCTCTGAGCAAGAGGATACTCCCAACACCTACACATATCTGTGCATGAAGATAATGCAAGCTTCAGCACTGCTTCTTCATAGATTCTTGATGCTGTGTGTCAACCTTTCAGTTCTGCCCAGAAGGATTAAAAAAAAAATCTCCGTAACAAGCCAGGGATAATTCTACCTTGCTTACTTTTGGCCATCTTGGCAGTATTTATTGCGGGTTCTTTTCGACATCTTTTTTTCTCTCTGGCATTTTCCTCCTTAACTTTCCCTTCCTTATCCTTCAGTTGCCCCTTCCACAACAAAAGCTTTACACCAGTATTTCATGTCTTCATCCAGCCTTAAGTGCCTTAGATCAATGGCTGTGTAAGAGGTATTTATTTGCTGCTAGCTCAGCCAAGGAGAAAGGGGGCAGGGAACAAATTGCAAAGGAATAGAACAATACAGGTTTCACCCTTTTACCAAGCAACAATTTATTTCCCCCCCCCCATTGTCTGGGTATTCTGGAGCTACCATTTCTGCACACGTTTCACCAAATTGTTCGGCATTTTATTCTTCAGAATAATAGAAGTTGGAAGGGACCTTGGGGGTTTTCTAGTCCAACCCCCTGCTCAGACCTTATACCACTGATGGCTAACCTTTTTGCTGTCACGTGCCAAAAATGGGGGGAGCGCGGGGGGGTTGCACCCTCATGTGCCTACACCCATAATTCAATGCCCTCCCAGTGCCCCCCGTGCATGCACACGTGACCCCCCCCCCCGCATGTGCGCACGACCCGACTGCGCTCCCCTGTTTTTGGCATGCAACGGCAAAAAGGTTACCGGTGAGCCTGGTAGGGCCGTTTTTCACCCTCCTCAGGCTCCAGAGGTTTTCTTGGAGCCTGGGGAGGGCGAAAATGGCCTTCCCCATCCCCCCGGAGGCCCTCTGAAGGCTGCAAACGGCCCGTTTCCCAACTTCCGGTGGGCCCGGAAGACCTGAAAATCAGCTGGCCGGTGCACACATGTGTGCTGGAGCTGAGCTAGGGCAATGCTCACGTGCCCACAGATATGGCTTTGCGTGCCACCTGTGGCACGCGTGCCATAGGTTTGCCATCATGGCCCTATACCGTTTCAGAAAAATGGTTCTCCAATCTCTTCCTAAAAATCTAAATAATTTAAGATTTATTATTAGTAATCATAGAGGGTCACGGTGGCTCAGTGGCTAAGACATCGAGCTTGTCGATCGAAAGGTTGGCAGTTCAGCGGTTCGAAACCCTAGTGCCGCGTAACGGAGTGAGCTCCTGTCACTTGTCCCAGCTTCTGCCAACCTAGCAGTTCGAAAGCACGTAAAAAATGCAAGTAGAAAAATAGGGACCACCTTTGGTGGGAAGGTAACAGCGTTCTGTGCGCCTTTGGCATTTAGTCATGCCGACCACATGACCATGGAGATATCTTCGGACAGCGCTGGCTCTTCAGCTTTGAAACGTCCCCTAGAGTCGGGAACAACTAGCACATGTGTGAGGGGAACCTTTAGCTTTTACCTATTAGTATCATTAGTATTGTACTTGAAGCCTTCTTCCTAATTAGGAATCCGTTTACAATAAAACACTTTTTCTGGAAGGAGAAATGGTTTTCCTTTTTTCAACCTGGGTTGTTTCATGAACAGTGTAACTTGATTTTCTCAGTAAAACATGCCAGAAAAGTTAGAAACTTTTTTTCTCATGCTGTCTTCAATGCAGCTCACCAAAAGAACCTGTGCAGATTTCCATTACCATCTTCAGTGTGTCTTAAATAGGAATAGAAAGATGGTCTCCTTTGAGTCCAAGTCAAATTCATGTCATTTCCTTGGCAACAATATAGAAAACAGAACAGAATAATAGCATTGGAAGGGACCTTGGAAGGTTTTTTTTATTCTGAACCCCTGATCAAGCAGAAGACCCTATACCAGGGGTGTCAAACTCAAGATCCAGCCTGTAAGTTGCTTAGATATAGCACGTGGGGCCACCCTGGAATCATTGAAGGACCAGCCTGCAGCGCCTCTGCCAGCAAAACGGAGCTCAGGAGGGCCGTGCGACAGCCTCCTATAGCGGTCTGCCAGTGGAAATGGAGCTTGGGAGAGCTGTGCTCTGTTTTCACTGGCAGACCGCTGCAGGAGGCCATCACAGCTTAAAACAGAGCTTGGGACTGTGAGGTCCTGGTGCCCTGGAAGCTTGAGAGCCAGGTTGGGTGCTTGCCCTTTGCTGCCTAGCACTCTGGACAGCCTGCGCCACTATCCAGGGTCCTCCACATGGCCTGAGAGGGACAGGGAGTCTCCTCTGGAGGACAAGGGTTTGGCGCTCTCCCTGGTCTTGCCTTCCTTTTCTGGAGACAGTGGATTCCCCCAACCCCACCCAGGCTACTACAGGAGCCCCTGACACAAGTGATGTCGAGCTGGCCATGCCCACCCTAGCCACACCCACCCAGTCCCCTGAGGTCAAACACAACCCTCACGAGGCCCTCAATGAAATCAAGTTTGACACTCCTGCTCCAGTGGTGGGATTCAAATTTTTTTACTACCGGTTCTGTGGGTGTGGCTTGGTGGGCATGGCATGGCATGGCTTGGTGGGCATGGCAGGGGAAGGGTACTGTAAAATCTCCATTACCACTCCACTCCAGGGAAAGGATACTGTAAAATCTCCATTTCTTTCCAATCAGCTGGGACTCAGGAGGCAGAGTATAGATGGGGGGGGGGGGCAGGGCCAGTCAGAGGTGGTATTTACTGGTTCTCCGAACTACTCAAAATTTCTTCTACAGGTTCTCCAGAACTGGTCAGAACCTGCTGAATACCACCTCTGTCCTGCTCTATACCATTTCAGACAAATGGTTGTTCAATCTCCAGTGATGGAGCACCCATAACCTCTGAAGGAAGGTTTTCCATTGATTAATTGTTCCAACTGTCAGGAATGTTATCCTTATTTCTAGGTTGATTCTCTCCTGGATTAGTTTCCATCCATTGTCCTATCTTCAGGTGCTTTGGATAATAGATTGACACACACACACCCATATACACTTCTTTACGGCAGCCCATCAAATACTGAAATATTGCTATCATGTCTCCCCTAGTCCTTCTTTTCATTAAACTAGACATACCAATTCCTGCAATCGTTCTTCATATGTTTTAGCCTCCATTCATCCTTTTTTGGTTCTTGAATTGTAGAAGTCTGCTTGGTTCAGGCACATTTTTTTTTAAAGAAAGCCCAATTGCCATGCAAATTTGTCACAGTGGTAGAAAACAGCTAACGCAAAAATAGTGTTGGTTTTCTGATATTTCTATAATTAAGATTTATTACGAGTATCCTTGGTATTATACTTGAAGCCGTTAATTATTTTTGCCCTTTTCTCTGTTGAATTCTTTATACATAGTGCTTTCATAAATTATAGATATAAACATGGATAAAATAGGAACTACATATCCTAAATAAATGTTTATTGACCAGCACATAATGCAAAGACCCATAATAGTTCTTTAATGCTAGAAAATTAGGGAATTAGTAATATGAATATCACTTGGCTTCAGTTATCTAATGATTAGCTGGGAATTTTTTCTATGACTGATTTGCCACGTGAAGAAGAGCATCCAAATTACTTAAACTAATAAGAATATTATTGCTTGACTCTATTATTTAAGCATTTTTGGTTACTGTTTGCATGATTTATATATTCAATACCAACAGTCGCTGCAGCTTTGCATGGTGTATTATTAGTCTCTTATGATGAAAATGTCTTTGCTTTTCTCCCATCTCAAGGGAACCTAATTTAAATATGAATACAACCCAAAAAAAAAAAAGTATTAGATACTGAAAGTAATAACGCTCATTTGAAAGAAAAAGAGACTTGTAAGCAGTGATACAACTGGCTTTTTAAAAAATTAGGATAACTATAATAAGAGTAACAAGACTCTGGGTACAATTCAGCTCATTGAGCTCCCCTAAGCTCTCCTGGTTGTTTAATGTTAGAATTAAGTGGGGATTTTACTTTTTGCCAGGGGTGAAATGTAAAATTTGTTACTACTGGTTCTGTGGGCGTGGCTTGGTGGGGGCAGGGTAATGTGACTGGGTGGGCATGGCCAACTTTTTTTTTTTAACTTTTCAAAGCATTTTTTCTAATGCTTTGAAAAGCCTCTGCCAATCAGGCAACTCAGCTGGGATCGTCAGAGAGGCATTTTAAAAAATGCCTCTCTGTCGATCACGCAACTCAGCTGGGAGTTGCCAGAGACTTTTCAAAGCATTTTTTTACCACCACTTCAGCCAAGAGGTTTCAGAAAAAAATGCTTTGAAAAGCCTCTGATGATCTCAGCTGAGCCGCATGATCATCAGAGGCTTTTTTTTTTAAAGCATTTTTTTTTCGGGAGAGGTTGTAGAAAAAATGCTTTTAAAAGTAAAAAAAAAAGCCTCTGATGATCATGCGGCTCAGCTGGGCATGGGGGAGGGGCACAGGGATTTTTGCTACCGGGTCTCCGAACCACCCGCCACCATCGCTACCGGATCGGGTGATCCAGTCTGAACCGGGAGCATTTCACCCCTGCTTTTTGCCCTTAGGAATTTAAATCCTTAGATCAGGGGTGTCAAACTCGTGGCCCACTGGCCAGGTGCATCACAAGCTGGCCGCACCCATGCCCAGTGTAGTGAAGGGGAAAAAAGTCATGATAAGTCACGTGACAATGCCCTGACAACACAAGTTTGAAACCCTTGCCTTAAATCACGTTCCTTCCCCCCCACTCAGAGATCAGGTAAGCAGGCAAGAGACAAAGACAGCATGTGGTCTACAGGATGTGGTCAATAAAACCAAGATGGCAGCAATGCTGTAATTGAAACTAGTTCTGGTGTTTTTGTGTATCATGTCTACAATGGGCACAAAAAATGGGAACTTTGATCTTGTCTATTTTCTTCTAAGCTCTAAGCTTCTAAGCTTCTAAGCTACCTTCTAAGGTGTACATAAAAAATACATTCATGAAGAATCATAAGATACAACACTTAGTGATAGTCATAGGATACTAAATAAGCAATCAGAATCATACTAGGAAACTAAATAAAACAATATAATCATAAAGATACAAGCAACAAGGCTATAGTCATAAGTGGAAGGAGATAGGTAATAGGAAGGCTGAGAAGAATAGTCTTAGTAAATAATTTGACAATGTTGTGGGGATTAGTTGTTTAAGCAGAGTGATGGTATGCGGGGGAAAACTGTCCTTGTGTCTAGTTGTTCCGGTGTGCAGTGCTCTATGATGTCTTTTTGAGGATAGAAATTGAAACAGTTTATGTCCAGGATGCGAGGGGTCTGTAGATATTTTCACAGCCCTCTTTTTGACTCGTGCAATATACAGGTCCTCAATGGAAGGCAGGTTGGTTAGCAATTGTTTTTTCCGCAGTTCTAATCATCCGTTAAAGTCTATGTCTATCTTGTTGGGTTGCAGAACCAAACCAGACAGTTATGGAGGTGCAGATGACAGACTCAATAATTCCTCTGTAGAACTGGATCAGCAGCTCCTTGGGCAGTTTGAGCTTTCTGAGTTGGCGCAGAAAGAACGTTCTTTGTTAAGCTTTTTTGATGAAGTTTTTGATGTTAGGTATCCATTATAAGTCTTGGGATATGATAGAACCTGGAAACTTGAAGGTCTCTACTGGTGATACTAGATTGTTAGAGGTGGTAGTATAGGAGGGTTTCTCCTAAAATCTACCACCGTTTTGAGTGTATTTAGTTCAAGATTGTTCTGATTACACCATAAGTCTAGTTGTTCAACTTCCAGTCTGTATGCAGATTCATCGTTGTGTCTTATCTTCAAACCTATACCCCACCGTTTTTACCAATTGAATCAGTGGTGGGTTTCAAATTTTTTTACTACTGGTTCTGTGGGTGTGGCTTGGTGGGCATGGCATGGCTTGGTGGGCGTTGCTTGGTGGGCATGGCAGGGGCGTTGCTTGGTGGGCATGGCAGGAGAAGGATACTGTAAGATCTCCATTCCCATCCTACTTCAGGGGAAGGATACTGTAAAATCTCCATACCTTCCCCAATTCAGGGGAAGGTTACTGCAAAATTTCTATTTCCTCCTGATCAGCTGGGACTTGGGAGGCAGAGAATAGATGGGGGCGGGGCCAGTCAGAATTTTTACTACCGGTTCTCTGAACTACTCAAAATTTCTGCTCCCGGTTCTCCAGAACTGGTCAGAACCTGCTGAAACCCACCTCTGAATCGAATATACATTAACATGATGAGCTATCATTTCCTGGATCCCTTTAAAAATGAGGTCTTTGTTGATCTGACTCTTTAGCAGATTTTTTGCACATTGTAAGAATGTGCTCTTTGAGCTTTTTCCATGCTGCCTCAAAGCCTGCTTGCATTTCTTCTAACAAAGTTTGTGTCTCTTTTTGTTCTTGTCACTGCAACTTCCCATCTATCCAGAAATAAAAAGGTGTTTGATACCTAGAAAATCCCAGAGGACCATGTTCCCCTCTACATGTGTGATACATCATTGCCCTATCTGCCAAGGTCATGAAAATGTTGCTACTTCTGTCCTAAGTTATGCCACTTCGTGCCACCCAGGGGAGAAGATGGGAAAGGGTTTTCAATTTCCTTCCTTTTAACCTTTTTAAATTTTAATGCAACACATGGATTCCTCTTCCCCCAGCCATCCAGAAATACTGGTAGATACTATCGTAAATAAAATAAGCCAACTTTAGGGAGAAGTATCTTGAATCGTAAGGTTAGAAATCCTCAGACCGTCTCAGACAAAGGACTGTCACCCTTTGCTTGAAATAGCAATAACACTTACCGTATTTTTCGGAGTATAAGACGCACCGGAATATAAGATGCACCTACCTTTTTTTGTGAGGAAAAGAAGAAAAAGAAATCTGCCTCTGCCTCTGAGCAGTTTTGCCACATTGCAGCAAACTGGGTGGCATAGTGTTTAAAATGCAGTATTTGCAGGCTAACTATTCCCACTGCCAGGAGTTCGATTCTGACCAGTGCAAGATTAACTCAGCCTTTCATCTTTCTGAAGTCAGATTGTTGGGGGCAATATGCTGACTCTAAACCACTTAGAGAGGTAAAGCACTATGAAGCGGTATATAAGTCTAAGTAGTATTGCTATTGCTATTTCGTATTTGGGTTAACTAGAACTGGACACATTATTCAAATGGGTCTGACCGATGCAGCCAAAATTGTCACTATCACTTTCTTTCTTCTCAATACTATTATTCCTTGTTGATGCAGTTAGGATTGCACTAACTATTTTCACAGCTTCTGCACACTGCTGGCTCCTGCTTAATTGTTGGTCTATAAATTCCTGTGATTGGCTTGCTTTGACAGAAGTATAATGCTAACATCCAAGGAGTGATAATCTGCTACCCTGGTCCAGACTACACTTGGAATATTGAATCCACTTTTACGGGGGGCAATTGGGAAATCAGTGACACTTCCTAGCTGACATGTGGACAATTCTGAAAAGAAAAGGAAGTTTCTTCGGTTGATGTTGTTATGAGCATTTACCTACATCAAATCTGTGGCTTTCTACCTGCAGAAAAAATGTGTTTTGTTGGTTTTCTCCTCCTCCTCCTCCTCCTCCTCCTCCTCCTCCTCCTCCTCCTCCT
>WNWU01000033.1:9191160-9208500 GCA_012654045.1 Ptyas mucosa | reverse complement strand
CTCCTCCTCCTCCTCCTCCTCCTCCTCCTCCTCCTCCTCCTCCTCCTCCTCCTCCTCTTCCTCCTCCTCCTCCTCCGATCTTTTCTTTGTCAAGAATTCCTTTTCCCTCCTGGCAAGAACTTCCTGAGTCCTTGGTCTCCAGATTATGATCTACAGTCACATGTCAACTAATAGTTGATGGAGTAAATGACCGTTTTGACAGTGGCTGCATCTTTTTCTTGAAAATAGATCTGGCTACTCATTCCTCTTGTTTTATTTTCTCCCTGCAAGCCAAATGTTCAATTTCCCACTACTGTGTCTTCCAGCATGTGGAAAAATCTAGAATGCATTCCTTTCTCTGCATCTGTTCTAAAACTGGGTTCTACCAATAAAGGAGAATATTTGTAGCTCAGGGTTGAAATGAGGGGTCCTAGATGTTCTCTGAGCTTGCTTGTTTTCTTGCAGATGTTTCATTACTCAAAGTAGGTAACATCATCAGTGCTAGTGATGATGTTACCTATCACTGATGATGTTACCTAGTTAAGATAATGAAACGTGTGCAAGAAAACAAGCAAATTCCGAGAGTGTCAGCATTCCAAGTAATGCACCCATTGAAAGCAAAACTCCGAGGCAGGTAGATTCCTCAAATAACAATTTATTGGATACATCATATTGGCACAACTGGTGAAAACCGACTCTGAAAGTTCCTGCGGTTTTTCACCTAATTAAAAAGTGAAAGTTCCCCCTTCCCTTCAGGTCATCAGTCATATTGTCCAATAATGGTGCTGCCTGATTACTCCACTCCTCCTTTTCTCAGCCACCTGTGGCAATGACCTTGGTTCCACAAGAAAACTTTTTATTTTGATGGCAAAGCTGAGATCTAAATCCCCCCCCCCTTTCTCCCCTTCCACTTTGTGGCAACCATGAAGTCTCAGTGATGACCTCAGCCAGGTTTGCTTCAGGGTTGACAGTCAGCATCATGGCTCCCTCCCTACTTTCTATTATTGTTCTTTTGTCTTTTCATACGTAAGATCTCCAAGGTCCCTTCCAACTCTGTATTTTGTATTGTTTTCTGGTATTTTGTATTCCTGAAAGCCTACATTTCAGAATTATCACCTATCATTTAACCTTTGAGACTTCTGTGGTTGGATTCAGTATATGATCTATTTCTAATAATATCTGGTGGGTGTCATTAATGACATCCTGGTGTTAAAAATAGTGATAATTTTTAATGGACTGGCTTCGGTTTGCATATGGGAGAGTTGACATCCAAGCTTCAGTTTAGAGCTGGATTTAATAGCTTGGTTATCTTTTTTACATTTTATCCTTAATACCTTTAGACATCTTCCAGCTGCCTTACATTTTAAAACATTCTCTGTTTTGAGCAAGTCAGAGAAAAGTATGCACAGAATAGATCATGTCAGCCAGGAAAAAATAAGTTGTATTTCCATCCAATCACCAAACAGACTGAAAACAAAATGTCCGATGCTGTCAAAATCTTGTGCTAAAGTCTAGAGGCTGTTGGGGTCTGGATAGGGACAGGTTCAAGCTCAGTCTTGATGAAATGTGGGGTTTGGGACCACTCAGGTCTGGAGATGTTCTACCTTTGGTCCTCAGTCAGGTTATATTAAGATGGAGTAGTGGTAGTAATCTGCCCTGGGTGCAGGCAACAAGGGTGTAGCAATTTGGGGATTTTATTTAATGTATGACAATGTTACATTAGTGAGGAGACTACAGTGCTAATATAGATGTCAGAGTGCACACTGCTTTACTGCGTGAGACAACCCAGGAGCAATAACAGCAAACAGAAGTTTGTAATAAATAGTGATTTTTATCTACAAAAGAATGTATACTATACATACATGTGCTGTAGGCAGAAGTCAAACAATCAGTAAATTACAGCAGGGAAAAACACACAGTGAGAGTGAGACACCCTAACAGGGCCTCTCATTAAAGGCTCTTAAAGGGATAACAACCAAAAACTTTGCTGACTCATTCTCATTACATCAGTGCATGATTGCATCATAGTAGCAGCTAGTCAGCTCTTAAATCACTACCTTGACAATAGAGTAGTAATTTGGCTCCCTAAGACTGCTAGACCTGTTTGGTTCAAGCACACACACTTTCCAAGGGGTGCCCCAGTGGGGCGAATTAGCGCCACACCAGAAAGAAAGGTGAGCAGCATTCTGCAGCAGCTTCTGGGGCCCTCTCCTTCAAACTCTCCTTCACCTCACAAATGGGGGTCACAACCAGGAAGGTCCAGTGCCAGCATGAAGTGCTGACTCATCTCCTCACCAAAATGGTACCTGTTTATCTGCTCTTATATAACATGCTTTTAAACTGCTAGGTGAGCAGAAGCAGAGGTGAGTGATAGGAGCTCGTCCTGCCCACACAATGCTAGAACTCCAACCTCTGGAGCAAAGACAATCTCTAGAGTCATTAAGCCACTGAGCCACCATGTCTCTATAACTTGGGGGTGATATGAAGGCAATGCAGTGGTTGATGGTGAGTATGGAGCCAAGTCATTGCTGTCATTGTACCAATCAGGTTACGGGCAGAGTAGCACAGTAGCAACGGAGGAGGAAACTGCTCCAAGTGTCCAATCCATTACATATGCTACTGGTTGTACTTCATCCCTTTGGATTAGGGAGGAGTTAGAGGGTCTTCTTGGACTCAGAACTTCTGCTTGAGGAGCAGACGTCAGAAAAGTCATTTCCTCCATTTCAATCTCTTCAACTGCAATCTGGGCGGATACAACCTTGTAGACGACCCTCACTCTGTCAAGGACCTTGGAATACTCATCTGTAATGATCTAAGTGCCAGAGCTCACTGTAACATCATTGTCAAAAAGGCATTAAGGGTTGTTAACCTAATCTTGCATAGCTTCTTTTCCGGTAATATTATATTGCAAACCAGGGCATATAAAACTTTTGCTAGACCAATTCTCGAATACAGCTCATCTGTCTGGAACCCGCACTGCATATCGGACATTAATACAATTGAACGAGTCCAGAGATATTTCACGAAAAGAGTCCTCCACTCCTCTGCTCACAACAGAATACCTTATGCCACCAGACTTGAAATTTTGGGCTTAGACAACTTAGAACTCCACCACCTTCGGTCCAACCTAAATGTAGTACATAAAATTATATGCTACAATGTCCTTCCAGTCAATGACTACTTCAACTTCAATCACAACAATACATGAGCACACAATAGATACATACTCAAGGTAAACCGCTCCAAACTCGATTGCCGAAAATACGACTTCAGCAACAGAGTGGTCAATGCCTGGAATGCACTACTTGACTCTGTGGTTTCTTCCCCAAACCCCCAAAACTTTAACCTTAGACTGTGTACAGTCAACCTCACCACATTCCTAAGAGGTCTTTAAGGGGCGTGCATAAGCGCACCAGCGTGCCTACCATCCAGGGGCAAATTTCAAAACCCGTCACTACCAGTTTTCTTGTGGGCATTAGTGCTCTCAAGCACAATGCTTCTGTGCATTCCTCCTGCCGCCGGTACAGTTCCCCCGAACTGGGGTGAACCAGTAGCAATCCACCACTGCTACCATCCCTGTCCTAATGTTCTTTTTTATTCGTACCCATTTCATGTATTCGTAATCATGTTTACACTTATATCTGTTATCTAATACACGTTTGACGAAATAAATAAATAAAATAAATAAATATTCAAAAATGTGTTCCGGAAGAGTTCCCTTTTTGGGAACTGTGGTTGTTGTCTTTGAAACAAGGTTGTCATTACAAAGCAGCCTGTTCAGAGACGACAACACTAGCAAGTCAGGTTGCGTGAAGCTTCATCTCCTCTCCTCTTTCTCTTCTTCTGCAGATTCAAGTGCTTTTCTACCCTTCATAGATTAAAAAGGGAGGAGGGGGGAGATAGAGTTGCAGTGAGGCTCTCTCCTTGCTGAAGTTAAACTTTTTCAGCTGACGTGTCACCCTGGAAGAAGCGGGTGTGGATCTGATTAAACGAGAGAGCTAGACACCGTACAGTACATTACATCTTGGCCAACCATTGAGAACTTGATGAACAAGTGAACGAAGCATTCATTCTTTTCTAGGTTTGAGAACTTTCGCTTCAGTGTTGCTCCAGTGCCATCGGCATTAGACAACATTAGGTTCTAATAATGCATTCAGTACTTGGATTACAACCAGTGATACAAACCAGAGCAACATTCGGTTCAAGCCCATTTTGGCACCTGGAAAGTGTCCAGAATAAATGGACCAAACCCAAGAAGGGCCACTTTGATTTGCACCCAAACCAAAAACAGGAGCAGGAAACAGAAGTGGGCTGTCTCTCATTGACCAGCATTGGAAACCAGGAGATGAATAACTAAATGCCAATTTAAATAACTCCTAAATGTTGTTGTTGTTGATAATGTTGTTGTTGTTAGTTGCGAAGTCATGTCTGACCCATCACAACCCCATGGACAATGTTCCTCCAGGCCTTCCTATCCTCTACCATCCTCTGGAGTCCATTTAACTCCTAAATAGGGAGTTGTTGATCAATGTCATTGTAGGAAGTTAGCGTCCACCCCTCTCCTAGGAAAATGAGTTATTTTAGGAAATATTAAAAGGGCAGAATATTTCCCCTAAATGGGAGGCAGAAACTCACCCCCCCAGACACCCCCACCTTTGTCAATGGGCCATTAAGGCCTGGGCCAGTCCATTCTACATAACAAAGATCTACCTCCTTCAGGCACAGCCATAGTAGGAATTGCCCAAAGCCCTTTCATTACATCATCACCCAGCAAGAGTCAACCAAGCCTGGGACTCAAAAGACAACCTACAAAGTTACCCCTGCATGGCCCCATGGGAGTCTGACAACCAATCAGAATACAGGCTCAAATTCAAAGCCCAACAGAAGGTATAAAACTCTCTCTCTCACCCATGGGCCTTTTTGCCCAGGATCTCAAAACCATGTGGTCCTGTCCACCATTAAACCATCTTTTCAAGTAACCTCCATGCTTCCAGTGTCTTTCTTCCCCACTTGGAACTGAACCCAAATGAACATTTCTTCCAACATCATCAATGTTCCTCAGTGGATGAAATATAGGTAGTTCTCAACTTACGACCACAATTGATCCCAAAATTTCTGTTGCTAAGTGAGACAGTTATTAAATGAATTTTGCCTCATGTTACGACCTGCTTGCTGCAGTTTGTTAAATGAATCAGTGCAACTGTTAAGTATGTAACATGGTTGTGAAGTGAATTTGGATTCCCCACTGACTGTGCTTGTCAGTAGGTCGCAAAAGGTGATCACACGACTCTGGGATATTGCAACTGCCATAAAAGTGAGTCGGTTGCCAAGCATCTGAATTTTGATCGATATTGACCCCAGGGATGCTCAATAGTCGTAAGTGTGAAAAAAGGTCATAGGTCACTTTTTCAGTGGCATTGTAACATTGACCAGTCATTAAACGAATTGTTGTAAACCAACGACTACCTGTAAAGTCTCCAAATTTTAGCTTGATTCCTAAGAACTTTAGAAATGCTCTCTTGTCATTTTCTTGGCACCAATAATGAAATGGTTTCTCCCTGTCTTTTTCTGATAAGTTGTTGTTAAGTATTATTTAATTTGCAGTGTAATTTGCTTCCTGAAATATCGTAGAGCCCTCCCCTCCCAGTACTAAACAGGACAAAATTGGATTAGTTTTTGGAGATCAGCAGAGATTGGGAAGATGTTGCCATCTAGCAACTTTTTGTTGTTAGTTGCGAAGTCGTGTTCGACCCATCATGACCCCATACACAACTTTCCTCCAGGCCTTCCTATCCTCAACCATCCCCCGGAGTCCATTTAAGCTCATACTGACTGAGTCAGTGACTCCATCCAGCCACCTCATTCTCTGATGTCCCCTTCTTCTTTTGCCCTCAATCTTTCCCAGCATTAGGCTCTTCTCCAGTGAGTCCTTCCTTCTCATTAGGTGGCCATAGTATTTGAGTTTCATCTTCAGGATCTGGCCTTCTAAAGAGCAGTCAGGGTTCCTGACTGCTGATCTTCTCTAGGACTGACTCGTTTGATTGCCTTGCAGTCAATAGTGGGTTCCACTTACCTTCGCTCCTGGTTCAGAATTGGGAGCGTGCTTCTGCAGATCATTTGTGATGACGTCCAGATGGGTGGGCGGAGCCTCCCACCGACATTACCGGTTCGCCCAAACCGGAGTGAACCGGTAGAAACCCACCACTGCTTGCAGTCCAAGGGACTCGCAGGAGTCTTCTCCAGCACCATAGTTCAAAGGCCTCAATTCTTTGACACTCAGTCTTCCTTATGGTTCTAGCAACTCCATAAAACCTTTAAAAACTTAATGGTATGTCTAGTTTAATGAAAAGAAGGACTGGGGTGACATGATAGCATTGTTCCAATATCTCAGGGGCTGCCACAAAAAAGAAGGGGTTAACCTATTCTCCAAAGCACCTAAGGCAAGACAAGAAGCAATGGATGGAAACTAATCAAGGAAAGAAGCAACCGAGAACTAAGGAGAAATTTCCTGACAATCAGAACTATTAATCAGTGGAACAACTTGCCTTCAGAAGTTGTGAATGCTCCAACACTGGAGGTTTTTAAGGAGATGTTGGACAACCATTTGTCTGAAATGGTATAGGGCTTCCTGCTTGAGCAGGGGGTTGGACTAGAAGACCTCCAAGGTCTCTTCCAACTCTTCAGTCATTCTGTTAGCAAGGCTTGAGCAGATGAAGCAGAGAGAAATTGGTGCAGGGATTTAGGATCTCTGTTTCTTTAAATTCTGTCTTTGTTTCTTAAAAGAATATAGATTTTTGCTTTGGGACAAAAGTAGAGGACCTTTTCAGGCAGAGCTGCCCCTCCTCTGGGGATTTAAACCTACTCATTTTCCAACTGATACATGCAATTGTTTTGTGCTAAAGGAGCCATTAGAGACTTGGGGAGGAAATAAAAGGGTTGCTGTTTTTAAATGGATAATGTCTATAAAAACGGCAGACACCAGCCAGGCTGCAGACAAATAGCTCTGCAGCTTTTGCAAAAGTCTGCTTGCAAAAATGTGGCTCTCTCCATGGATAGAAATGGTCTTTACTGAGAAAAGAGTAGACATGGAGGGTGAAGGTTCATTCTCTGAGATTGTGGGTTGCTTTCTGAACATTTCATTACCAGCCTTGGTAACCTCTTCATCAGAGTTTAGGGGGATGTCGGTGTTCTTCTATTTATAAGGGCTTCCGGTCTGGGTGTGTCAAGTGAGGGTCTTGTGCAGTGGTGAAATTCAGCCAGATCTATCCGGATTGCGCGATTTGGTAGTGCCGGTGGCGGGAAACTCTGTCCACCCGGCTGGATGTCATCACGTTCCATTGTTGACCCTCTGCGCATGCGCAGAAGGCTCTGCGCGGGCGTGGAGGAGGCGCACGTGCTCCCATTGTTGTTAAATGAATCTGGCTCTCCCATTGACTTTGCTGGTCAGAAGGGCGCAAAAGGGGATGACATGGCTCTGGGACACTGCAGCCGTCATAAATATGAACCAGTTCCCAAACATCTGAATTTGGATCTCATGACCATGGGGATGCTATAACAGTTGTAAGTGTGAAAACGGGTCATACAGCTTTTTTTAATGACATTGTAACTTTGGTCACTAAATGAACTGTTGTAAGTTGAGGATTACCTGTACCTTCATTAAAGCAAAGCATTTTTTTTTTGAAGCTCTGCCTAATGCTAAAATGCAGGATCAAACTCTGCTCAACACAAAGACACACAACATATATCAACATTTTAAATTTAACTTAATTCCATGAATCAACATTCTTCCTGCTAGATACTGTATTTAAAGACTCTCTGGTGACCCATTTCTTAGAAGGAGTCATTTGGTTTTACTTTCTCTCTCTCTCTCTCTTTCTCCCTGACCTGGAGAAATTGAATTTTAAAAGAGTGGTTGGTTTTTCCCTTTCGCTCTCTCTAGAGTTCCTGTTTTATGCAGCATTCAGAAGGACCAAATCACTCACACCTGCTCATGATTCTCTTAATCTACTTGCAGACACACTGAAGTTATGTCAGGTAGAAAAATTGCTCAGTATTATTCCTTTAACACTTCTTATTTGATCGGATGAACAACAACAACAAAAAAATTGTTCCAGGAAGTATTTCAAAGGTGAAGGAAAAAAAAACAACTTTTGCTACAAGATGGTCGAAGGTGTAATAATGGAATGTGAGAAAGACCTTGGAAGAAGGAAGGCGGGCAGGAAAAGATTCTGTCTAAGGAGCAATCAAATAACACTATTAAAAATAACACTATTTATATAAATTTATATATTTTTATAAAATATATAACATTTATTTATTTTATTATTCATATTTCTATTCCGCCCATTCTCCGAGGACTCTGGGTGGCTTACACCAAAGACAGTATACTAAATAGCATATTGCCCCTAACAATCTGGGTTCTCATTTTACCCACCTCGGAAGGATGGAAGGCTGAGTCAACCTTGAGCCGGTGAGATTTGATCAACTGATCTGCTAAACTAGCAGTCAGCTGAAGTAGCTGCAGTACTGCACTCTAACCACTGCACCACCTTATATATATTTATATATATATAAAATGCACTATAAAAAAGATGTTGAGAAAAAGTGCAGAGGAGAGCAACCAGGATGATTAGGGGACTGGAGACTAAAACATATGAAAAACGGTTGCAGGAACTGATCATGGCTAGTCTAGTGAAGAGAAGAACCAGGGGAGACATGATAGCAGTCTTCCAATATTTGAGGGGCTGCCGCAGAGAGGAAGGGGTCAAGCTATTTTCCAAAGCACCTGAAGACCAGACAAGGAATAATGGATGGAAACTGACCAAGGAGAGATTCAACCTAGAAATGAGGAGAAATTTTCTGACAGTGAGAATAATCAACCAATGGAACAGAAGTTGCCTTTGGAAGTTGTGGGAGCTTCATCACTTGAGACTTTCAAGAAAAGATTGGACTGCCATTTGTCAGAAATGGTATAGGGTCTCCTGCTTGAGCGGGGGATTGGACTAGGTGACCCATAAGGTCCCTTCCAACTCTGTTAATCTGTTAAATCTCTTAAAAGGGGGACGAGCCCAGAACTGAGTAATGGTCAGGGAAAGAAGATTAGCTTATCAGGTGATAAAAAAACGATGGTGGGAGATTTGTAGTCTCAGACTTGCAAGATTGTTGTCAACACCCCTAGTAGACCAGACAGGAAAAACAAAAAGATGAACTAATTCTACTTTATTGTAAAGCTCCTTTTTTAAAAAAAACTTGCAAGTCTGTTCTCCTACCAATCTGTGTCTCTTTCCCTCGTCTTCCAAGGACATTCTCAAATTCCAAGTAGGTGGGATTCTGCAATCATCTCTGTAACGGGCTGCCGTCTCCCGGGGTTCCCATAGTTTCACCAAATCCCAAGGAAGGACCAGAAGAAGAAAGTCCTACTTTGATGGTTTTCCCATCCTTCTGCAGCTATCCTTTCAAAGGAGGAATCCTCCCCTTGAGAAATCTTTCTCCTTCCCAGGAGCAGAGGTGGTATTCAGCCGGTTTGGACCAGTTCACCCGAACCTGTAGCAGAAATTGCTGGTGGGCCAGCCCCAGCTCTATGCCAACCTATTTAGGCACATTTTTGAGGCCGGGCGCATGCACAGAATGTGTGCACATGAGCAAGCACATGTGCAGAAGGCAAGCATGCGTGGAAGGCAGGCATGCACAGGAATTGGGTGCATGTGCGGTGAAATGGTAGTAACAAAATGTGAAACCCACCGCTGCCCAGGAGGATGGAGGAGATCAGAGAGAGAGAGATTGTTTCCATTTCTTTGTCCATAAACACAGGGAACAATTTTTAACTTCATTTAGAAGGGATCCTATGCCTACTTGTAAGAGACCCAATTGGTGTTGTGGTTAAAGACATCAGGCTAGTGAGTTCTAGTTCCACCTTAGGTATAAAGCCAGCTGGGTGTCCTTCAGCCAGTCAGTTTTTCTCAGACCTAGAAAGAAAGCAATGGCAAACCACTTGCCAGGAAAACTTCAGGGTTTAACCCATAACTCCAGACCTGCAGTCATAGTGACCGCAACAGTTTTCCAAAATGTTTGGAACACCCCTATTTTTAGAAATGGATCATTCTGGTTGCGAATAGCTTTTGTTTTCCCACCAGTAAGAGTGTATGCAGCATCGCGCTTACGTAAGTTATTTGGTGTTTTTTGTTGCGGCGTTTGAATTTGAATTGTGGTCATTTTGACCGCAGATCTTTGTTAAAGTATATGTTTTTTATAATGTCAGGGTCATGTTTTCTGCCAAAAAGAGTGCGATTTGGTGCCCCAAACTTCGAAGAAACTGTTCTAACATGGTATGAAGAAGCAGAGAGGGATCTGAGTGAAGTGGTATCAGATAGCAATGAAAATTTTGTAATTTCAATTTCAATTTAATTTCAATTTGATTCAGTTTATATGCCGCCCCTCTCCGAAGACTCAGGGCAGCTCACAATACATTTAAAATCCTAATTAAAAAAAAACCATTTAAAAATTAAAAACATTAAAAACATTAAAACTCATTCATACCATTCATGGCCGGATCTTGCCAGATCGCAAGAGTGAGATCAACGGCCCCATGCCTGCCGGAAAAGCCAGGTCTTCACCGCTTTCCGGAAGGCCAATAGGGTGGGGATGGTCCAGACCTCAGGAGGTAACTGGTTCCAGAGAGCTGGGGCAGCCACAGAGAAAGCCCTCCCCCGCGGGCTGCCAGCTGGCATTGGTTAGCTGACGGGACCCGAAGGAGACCAACTCTGTGGGATCTTAGCAGTCGCTGGGAGTTATGCGGTAGAAGGCGGTCTTGAAGATAACCTGGCCCTGAGCCATGTAGGGCTTTAAAGGTAATAACCAAAACCTTGAATTGTGACCAGAGACCAATAGGGAGCCAGTAATGGACGATGAGGAACCCACAGCCGCCGCCGATTCTGACATCAGCGATGATGAAGCTCCTGATGAAATTGATGACCAGGTACAATCTACGTCATGCAATAATTTATAAGGCAAGAACAAATTCAAATGGTCTTCTGTACCTTTTGGAAGCCACAGATCCAGAACAGAATAGTCACAATATTGTTGTGCAACTACGGCCAGCAGCTAGAAATCTCAGAAATTCACTTCCTCCCCTAGAGATTGGGAAATTATTATTTTCTAAAGAAATTATTAGCGCCATCATTCAGTGGACCAATGTAAAAATTAGAGAAGAAAGATTGAAGTTCAAGGATGGAGAAACAAATCCTTTGCTAGAGGATTTGATAGAGATCAATACATTTTTTTGGTTTACTGCTTTATACATCAATTTTTAGACCCAAGCATGAAACCATCGAATGTATTTTTGCTACTGAGGTCATTATGACCTCATGTCTGTAATAGCATAGCTGAAATAGTACATCTGTGGTTAAGGGTTAATCCAGGTAGCCACCAGAGTTCCTTCAACTCTGACTTGAAAGAACGAAAAGGGATCCACTTGTTCTGTCCCTATAATACCAATCCAAAACCATCACTTTAATTCCAATTTTTGAGATTCAGGCCAAGCTGCTGCACATCCCTAATCTCGGCTACAGAGCAACGAAGAAATAAAATATAAATAAAATAAAGCAAGTAAAGAAATAAAATTACGGTTCTCTGCAAAACACTTCTCCTATTTCTCTTTTGCAAGTGAACAAAGCTTTGGAGTGGGTGATGGATGGAAACATTTCTTTTACGAAGCACCAGATTTGAAGTTCTGTCTCCACTGTTTTCCTCTTCTTGAAAGGAAAAGAATTTCTGTCCACTGAATGAGTGGGAACATTTAAAAAAAAATAATAATAATAATTCTGGTGGCAGTTTGTTTATCCTTACCTTGCTTTTACTATATGGTGATTAAAAGGGTTTTTTTTCCCCCTTCTTTCTTTTGCTATATTTTTAAAAGCCTTGGTAGCTTGTCCAATTAGCCTTTCTATCTACCTTCTTTTTTCCTTGCAGCCACATTGTTCCTTCTGTATTAGATTGCCATGGAAACGATCTAGCCAATCGGGGATCATAAAAAGTGGGATGATGTCACGGTGCTATGTATAAAAAATCAGATTTGAGTAGTGGTGATATCTTTTCAGGCAACTGAGTTGAATAGGGATGTATCTTTTTCTTCTCTTTCCAATGGCAGTTTTGTTTTGTTTTGTTTTGTTTAAGTTTTTATTGGTTAAAAATATACAATATTATAGTTTACAATATGTTGAATTTTCAATATCTTTATATAAAGATATTTCAATTATTATTTTCTTTTTTAAATTCTCACACAACAGACATTATTATCTTAGGTCGAAACAAACAACCAGGTTATATAAAAATTATATAAACAAAAAAAAATATTATACAAACTACAATAAAAGAAGAGAGAGAAAGAAAAATGTCAATTAAAAAAAAACATTAAACAATAGATTCCCCTCCTTTCTTCATTTCCTAGTTCTGGCTCTTAAAACCATGGTCTGGCCTCCCCCCTCCTCCCGGGTCGCAACAGCTCCGTCCGCCCCCGCTCCTTGATCATCTAATACTTCCCCCTCTTCGGCTCCTGTATCTTCTCCACCTAGGAAGGATTTATGTTGGTCAAAAAAAGCCTTAGCTTCCGTTACATTATTAATTTTCTTCTTACTGTCCTCCCAAAAAATCATCAAGCCCTCCGGAATCAACCACCTAAAACCTACTCCCTTAAGGTACAGCTTATTTGATAAAAAATAATATTTTCTTCTTGATTCTCGTACCTGTCTGGGAATCTGCTTCAGGATGGTGATCTCCTTGCCCCTGTACACCAGCGCCCCCAGTCTTTGTTTTCTCAATATCTCATCTCTCAGTTCCCTTCTCACAAATTTAATATGAATCTCTCTTGGTAAATTATGTAAAATTGCAAATTGTGAGTTTACTCTATACACCAAGTCCACATCCCTTCCAATAGACTCCAAATCTCTTTCTAAAAATTCACCCAACATTTTAACCATCACTTCTCTCAAATTTTCCTGGTCAAGTTGTTCCACATTTTGGAACCTGAGAAAATAAGACATCTTATCCAATTGTAAAGTTAACATTGCATTTCCTCTCCCATCCTCCACCTTCTGGAGTGCCCGTACCTCCCCCTCCAGACCCCCCATCTTCTTCTTGTTTTGTTCTGCCAGCTGTTGAACATCATTTAAATCTTTTTTCATAAGTGTCATTTCAGATTTAATTTCAGATAATCCTTTTTGCACGTCATCTAACTTGTCCAACTTCTGATCCAATTTTGCCAGTCTTTCCAAAATTTTTTCCATATCAGCTGCTGCTGATTTATGGCCCTTAGCCATCTTAGATCAAAAGGAGATGAGAAATCAGAAGGCAAACCTCCAGAGAAGAAAGAGGGATTAGCAGTCAGAGTAGTTTTTCAAATATCCACCAGTGGGCGCTCACAGGAGCAACGAGTCCGAAGTATAGAGTAGGTCAAACAGGAAGCCAGAGGAGAATGTTGTCTTCAATCATAAATAAAGAAGCAGGAAGTCAGACTACCGCCATTGCTCACCGGGAAGAGAGGCCACCAGACCTCTCCAACAAACTCTGCCGCAGCCATCCTCCAAGGAAAAGTCAGCAAAGTAAGGGGTTTCACTCCATCTCCTTCCCCCTAGTTCTCTGCCACGGCACCTTTCCAGCTACAAGGGGGGGGAACTCCAACCCCCCCTCTCGCCTCCAGGATGCCTGCTCCACTCTCCAGTCAGTCAGTTCAGTCCGTTGTGCCTTCTTAACTAGCACCGGTCCCCTTAGGCGCTGTGGCGCCTCCGCGGCCTCGAAAAAAGCCGCCGATCACCTCCCACCCCCTCTGGAGCCTCGGGCGCGCCAGCATCGGCCTCCCGGCCCCTGGAAGTGAGGCAGGGGACCCCTGGCGAGCCACCCTCAAACGGCAAACGCCCCAATAATGGGGCGTTTGGCCCAAAGGGCCTCCAGATGGGGGGGATCAGACTCTGGGGCCAGAGCTAGCCCGATCAGAGTCTGTCGCCAGCGGAACCGGAAGCGGAAGCCGCAGTTTTGTTTTGTTTTGTTCGAAATTATCAACAAATTCTATTTCAGAGGCTATTTCATAACTTTTCTTTTTCTTTTTCATTACACCATTCTGTAATTACAGCCAGGGCGTTACTAAATGAGCTGGCTCTTCTGAAGTTGAGGCAGAATCTACAGGAAGTTGAACTCTCTGCATTCTTTTGCATTTAGTTAAACTACAGTTTCAAACTCCACCCATCTCCATGTTGGGCATTATGATTCAACAACCACACACTTTCCTGGACTGGGAGGCAGGGGTTGTTGTGACTCTGACCCCCGAGCCCCTCTTATCGAAGGAGGAAGGCTCCGGACATGAAGGAGAGGAGTCGGCCAGGCCTCCCTCTCCAGGACCCTCCTCTCTGGCAATGCCTCAGGTGTCTGCCGAAGGAGAAGAGATTGGCCAGAAGCCAGGTGTCTCCGATCAGTCGGATAGCGACGACGGAGATAAAATGTGGCTGGATCCACGCCAGTGTCGGCGAGACAAACGTACACAGCAGAAGAGGAGGAGTGCCAGAGATTAAGCTGAGTCACTGGACCACACCCCACAGGCTATATAAGGGAGTATGATGGCCAGTCAGACTCTGTGACGGACAAAGCTTAAACTTCTGGCAAGTCACTTGCATCTCTGGAAAACAACACCTAATCTGCTGTGGATTTAATTTACGAACTGGACTGTTTAAACTTTTGTGATAACTGTTTGTGTTATCTGGTGGAGGAACAACCCCTCCTTCTTCTTGGAGTAAAGTCTTGGCAGGCAGCTACGGGGTTGCTGCCAAGTTTCTGATAACTGACATTGGGTGTTTGAAAAGTTATTTAACCCCTGGCTGGCTGTTTGGGTGCGTGTGTGAGATGGGGACAGAACAGGGGTGCTATTCAGCAGGTTCTGACAAGTTCGGGAGAACTGGTAGCGGAAATTTTGAGTAGTCCGGAGAATCGACAAATACCACCTTTGGCTGGGCCCAGAGTGGGGTGGGAATGGAGATTTTGCAGTATCCTTCCCCTGGAGTGGGGTGGGAATGGAGATTTTGCAGTATCCTTCCCCTGCCACGCCCACTAAATCACATCATGCCCACCAAGCCACGCCCACAGAACCAGTAGTAAAAAAAAATGAATTCCACCAATGCTGGGTGGCCTTGCTCACAGTCACTCATGCCTTGATCATCTCCTGTTTGGATTACTGCAATGAATCTACATGGGGCTGCCCTTGAAGATCCCCAGAAATTTCAACTGGTCCAGAATACAGCAATGCATACAGCAATGGGTAGCCATAGGTTTGCCTATGTAACACTTCTGCTTCACAAGCTACGTTGGATTCCAGTTTTTTTCCAGGTGCAATTCAAGGTGCTGATCATCACTTTCAAAGCCTGCTATGATCCAGGGCCAGGTTATCTGCAAGACCTGCCTTTCTCTAAGGACCTCTATTTTTATAGCCACCCAGAGTCACTTGGTTGAGTTGAGTGGCTACAGAAATAAATTGATTGAGTGAGTGAGTGAGTGAGTGAGTGAGTGAGTGAATGAGTGAATGAGTGAATGAGTGAATCTGTTGTGGCTCCGACCCCCGAGGCCATCGCATCGGAGGAAGAAGGCTCCGAACCAGAGGGAGAGGAGTCAGCCAGGCCTCCCTCCCTGGCCCCTCCTCCCTGGTAATTCATCAGCTGCCGGCCGAAGGAGAGGAGATGAGTCAGGAGCCAGGTGTCTCCGATCAGTCGGAGGATAATGAGGAAGGCCAGAGTGGCTGGACCACGCCAGCGCCGGCGTGATAAGAGAGCTCAACAAATGAGGAAGCGTGCCAGGGATTAGCTGAGTCACAGGCCACACCCCACAGGTTATTTAAAGGAGTGGGGTAGCAGTTGGAATTCTGTGACGGACAAAGTTTTACCCTGGCTAGTCCTTGGAGCTAAGCATCAGCCGGCCGGAAAGATTTGGACTTTTGACTTATATTTCCCTTAATTGGGGTGTACGTGTGTTGTTATCTGGTGGAGGTATTTCCCCCCCCCCCTTGTTTAGTAAAGACCTTGGCAGCCGGTTTACAAAGGGCTGCCAAGCCGTGATAACGAACCTTCCGTGTGTGTGCTACTCCTTTAACCCTCGTCTGTCTGTGTGGGTTTGTGTGTGGGTGGAGGACGGGGACAGAACAGAATCTGCCCATTGTACCAGGCCAGATAGATTGTGGACCTTCTTAGTAAAAGTAGGTAAAGGAGTCCCTGTGCATTTTATTCTGCTATTTGTAGCCGATTTTAGGAGGAAGTGCTCATCTTTGTTTCTTTAAGCCATTGTACCTGCACTGTCTGAAGACATTTCCATGGTCATGTGGCCAGTATGACATCATGCCACAGTGCAAAACATTTTTGAAACGTGGAACACTGTTACATTCCCACCCAAGTGGTACCTATTTATCTACTCACATTTGCATGCTTTTGAACTGCTAGGTTGGCAGAAGCTGAGGCAAGTGACGGGATCTCACCCCATCCCATAGTGGTAGGACTTGAACTGCCAGAGTATGAACCTTCTCCAGCATCTTTTAAGCCACTGAGCCACCACGCCTCACAAACATTCTGAGTCCCTTCCCCCTAAATATTGTCATCAGATTGGAGTTAGGAAGCAGTGCCTTTTCTGTGGTAGCCCTTGCCCTGTGTACTGTCTGCCTCCTGAAGTTTGGCAGGACTCCATCCTCCTAGTCTTTTGTAAACATTGAAAACCTGGATTTCCCCCAAGTACTGGGTTAAGATTGAATAATTGGACTACACATTAGAAGTTTGACTTGGTGCCGGTCTTTGCTGTTTTAAATGTTTTAATCTGCTGAGTTTTGTAGTTTTAATATGATTCTATATGCTGTTTTAACTTTTGATTGGGAGCCACCCAGAGTTGGTAAGACATCAAGTGGCTATATAGAATAGAATAACAGAGTTGGAAGGGACCTTGGAGGTCTTCTAATAGTCCAACCCCCTGCCCAGGCAGGAAACCCTACACCACTTCAGACTTCAGACAAATGGTTATCCAAATCATCTTAAAAATTTCCAGTGTTGGAGCATTCATGTTTTAAACAAATATCTATCTAGATATTTGATATTCTCCTTTTCCCAGTCGAGAACATCATGGCATCAAGAGTGGTGCAGTGGTTAGAATGCAGTACTGCAGGCTACTTCTGCTGACTGCCAGCTGACAGCAGTTTGGCAGTTCGGGTCTCACTGGCTCAAGGTTGACTCAGCCTTCCATCCTTCCGAGGTCGGAAAAATGAGGACCCAGATTGTTGAGGGGAATAGAATAGAATAGAATAGAATGGAATGGAATGGAATGGAATGGAATGGAATGGAATGGAATGGA
>WNWU01000033.1:9163942-9191150 GCA_012654045.1 Ptyas mucosa | reverse complement strand
AATAGAATAGAATAGAATAGAATAGAATAGAATAGAATAGAATAGAACAGAACAGAACAGAACAGAACAGAACAGAACAGAACAGAACAGAATAGAATAGAATAGAATAGAATAGAATTCTTTATTGGCCAAGTATGATTGGACACACAAGGAATTTGTCTTTGGTGCATTTGCTCTCAGAATAAATCATTCTCCTTATGTTCATCAAGAATAAAAAGATACAACACTTATTGATAGTCAAGGTTACTATAAGCTATCAGATCGTACTAGGAAACAAATAAAAACAATATAAATTGAAAGATACAAGCAACATGGTTATAGTAATAAGTGGGAAGAGATAGATACTAGTAAGGAAGAGAAGAATAACAGTAATACAGTCTTAGTAAATTATTTGACAGTATTGTGGGAATTAGTTGTTAAGCAGAGTGATGGCATTCAGGAAAAAACTGTCCTTGTGTCTAGTTGTTCTGGTGTGCAGAGCTCTATAGCATCATTTTGAGGGTAGTAATTGAAACAATTTATGTTCAGGATGTGAGGGATCTGTAAATATTTTCACAGTCCTCTTTTTGACTCATGCAGTATACAGATCCTCAATGGAAGGCAGGTTGGTAGCAATTATTTTTTCTGCAGTTCTAATTATCCGTCGAAGTCTGTGTCTGTCTTGTTTGGTTGCAGAACCAAACCAGACAGTTATGGAGGTGCAGATGACCAATATGCTGACTCTGTAAACTGCTTAGAGAGGGCTGTAAAGCACTCTGAAGAGATATATAAGTCTAAGCGTTATTGCTATTGCTATCATCAATGTTAGCAACTGTGAGAACTGGTTTCCTTTGTCTCTGACAAAATGGCTGCAGCAGCTCAGTGTTTTAAACCCGATAGAAGAGCAGCTCTGAAACCCTCCATCCCATTAAAGTATCAGCCAAGTCAGGCAATTTGCTCCCTCGGTTCACTATCCGGATTTACGGATTATCCTAATAGCAGGACTCATGGCTAACCAGGTCCTGACAAAGGCCATACAAGCAAACTCCAACATCGGTGATCTTAGTAGCCTTGAATTCACATGACTCTGTTCCGTGACCCAGACAGAGAAATATTGGTCATTAAAGCCGAGGTGACTGCAAGGAAGGCCAGCTCCTGAGCTGATTGGCAGCAGACATCCCCATCGTTATATAATTGCAATCTTCTTTAGGGAGCCATCTATTTTAATTTCACAGGGGACAAGTTTGGAGCAGTGGCAGTTCAATCCGATCCATCACCAAGGGCGTACACCTTTTCCACCCTGCCTCAAATCACCCCAAATTAGGCTATTAATCGGGCAGTTTGCCGTTGCTGTAACAGGAAGAAAAATAAGTCTGCATCTGTTCTACTTGATCTTTGTCATTCGGAAAGCAGCCTCCGGTCCTGCTGAATTTGGATGACCTATGAAGCACATTGTGAAATGGAGAAAGTAGCAACATAATATTTAGATTAAAAGACGTGTCCCAAGAAATGTTCGTTCTGGGAATAGCTGGTTCAAAACATTATTTTTTTTTTCCAATTTCATCGTTATGCTATCAGAAATAGCCTTCAAAGTTAAATATGATATTGAGTGTCCTTTCAAAAATGGGTCACATTGTTTACAAGGGTTTTTGTTTTTTTTTAACCTCCTTATTATTATGTGGTCCCTTAATTCCATGACACAAAACAGAGATGTTTCAGAAGTTTCAGTGCATAGGAATTGTATAGTCTTGCCAATTTTAGGGAAAGTTTGAGACTTATATGATGTTGTTTAGGTATATGATTATGTATATGGTTAATTTAGCAATCATACTATTAATTACTTATATTTATGTCAGATTAGGGTGAGGCAGTGGCTCAGTGGTTAAGATGCTGGCCATGTTGGCTGGAAAGCCAGCAGCCCAGGTTCGAGACCCGAGCACCACATGATGGGGTGAGCTCCCATCCTCGCCTCAGCTCCTGCCAACCTAGCAGTTCAAAAGCATGCAAATGTGTGTAGATAAACAGGTACCACATTTTGTGGGAAGGCAAGAGTGCTCCATGATGTCATGCTGGCCACATGACCACATAAATGTCTCTGAACAGCACTGGCTCAATGGCTTTGAAACAAGAGATAAGCACCATCCCCTATGTTAGGCAATGACTAACATAATAAAATCCTAAGGACTTCTTTACCTTTCTTATTTATGTCAGATTAGAGGAATGTAATATTTCAACAAATGATATTCTATCATTTCCCAAATTGATTTTTGAGGGACATTTGACATCAAGAATGAAATTATCCCAAAGAATAAAAATACAGTAATGTGTAAAATCAATTATTGAGAAAATATAAGATTTCTATGTATCAATTTAACTGCACCCTAGAACATACAATCATGTAAGCCAACCAGAGGCAAAAAGCCTAGACTTAATCCAAAAAAGTGTCCAGGTCTACTATAATATCTGAATAATGCTGAATCCATAGTACTAGAAATGACAATAGTGCTAGTAAATATACTATATATGTACATGGAAATTGAACCACTGTTTTGGTAAGACCACACTTGGTCTACTGCATCCAGTTTTGGTCACCACTGTCAGGGTTCCGATGGATGCCCTAATTAAATCATGAGTCTCAAGCCAAGCTTCAAAAGGAACCCAGCTATTTATTAGGAGCTTCATGTAGGCATGTTCCCAAATGAAGTTAACTCTGACCCCACATAATTTACACCCCAATCCTGACCCTGTTTCCCCCCCCCCAAGAGTGTGTCATCAATCACACTCGCCAACATAGCAATTTTGTGGGTCACTCCCCTCTGGCTGCTGTGGGTAACCCTGGGAGACAACCTTGAGAGAGATAAGTCTGGAATGTGCATCTCTCTTTGGCTGCCATGCTGTTTCATCAGTTTCCCATCCACCTTGCCTATGGCAACTCGAGAGAAGGCCAGGGATGCTTTGTGAGTTGACAATCACAATACAAAATAGAAGCTAAGACCCTAGAAAGTGCAGAGAAGAGCAACAAATATGATGAGGGGACTGTCTGGAGGGTAAATCTTAGTACAATGAATGACTAAGGGGACTAGGCATGTTTAATCTAATGAAGAGAAGGCTCTGGAAAGACATGATAGTTGTCTTCCAATGCTTGAAATGCTGTCTCAGAGAAGAGGATGTTCATAGCACTGAAGGCAAGACAAGAAGCAATGGGTAGAAAGTCATCAGAGACAGATCCAACTCCAAATAAGGAGGAATTTTCTGACAGCAAGACTGATTACTCAACACAACAATATTTTCAGAAAGAACGTATCGGATGAACATTTGTTTGGGATGGTATAAGGATTCCTGCTTTGGGCACAAGGTTTATTTATTTATGTCTCAACAAGTACAAGGAAACAAGTAACTGTATAGATATGAACACATGAAAAAAATTGGCACAAATAAAAGGATATAAATAAGCAAAACATAGCCATAAACACATAAAATGAGTGCATATAAATAGGAACAGTAGGACAGGGATGGTAGGCATGCTGGTGTGCATGCCCCCTTAGGGACCTTTGATTGGTTGGTTGGTTGGTTGGTTGGTTGGTTGGTTGGTTGGATTTATATGCCGCCCTTCTCCGGAGACTCAGGGTGGCTTACAATGCATTAAGCAATAGCGTTCATGCTTTTGTATATACCTGCTTAGTAGGGCTTTCGCCCCCCCCTCCCCCCAAGCAGTGTTCTTTTTTATACAAAGTCAGCTTATTGCCCCCACAATCCAGGTCCTCATTTTACCTACCTCAAAAGGATGGAAGGCTGAGTCAACCTTGAGCCTGGTGAGATTTGAACTTGCAGTAATTTCAGGCAGCTGGTGCTACTTTAACACCACTTAGTCTGCTGCGCCACCAAGGCTCTTAAGAAACATGAAATGTCCACGGTAGACAGTTTAAGTTAAAAGATATGGGGATTAGCGAGGCTAACAACAGGATCAGGTAGAGTGTTCCAGACATTCTTGGGACCTCCAAGGTCCCTTCCAGTTCTATGATCATAATCATCAAACAAGCCTTTATGAGAAACAGAGTGAAATTTGGTTAGAAGTGTGGGTTCTTCTAATCTTCTCTCTTGGCTTCAAAGCTGCTACCAGAATCCAGGCAGATTATATCACCAGTGGCAGAAGGAGCCAAGTAAATTGCAAACGAGAAGCTGGGAAAGTGACTTTTAAAACTGCACTCTATTGTCTCTGCTCTTCTCAGGGAGCTAACTTTCTGCCAAGTTAATTCTGTTCTTCTTGTGTGTCAAGGGAGCCACCGACATCCCTGTCTTTCCGGGGCTGCAAAGTTTCACCTGGTGAAATTACGGTTTGATAAATATATAGCTTTCCATTGTCTCTGCCATTGACATAATGTTCTTTGTACATTTCCTTTACCTGACTTTGAGTATGCTTGTCAGCACTGAACTGCCCTGTAGCTGCTCCTATATAAAAAAAGGAAATCTGTGCCTTCTAATTCTAGTCACATGGCCTCTTGGGCCTCAATTCATCACTTAAATTTGTCATAAGTGCATTAAACTGAGCATTGAAATTGTTCTTGTCAAATCATCTCCAAGACATATTGAGCTAGACTGAGCGCCCAGCCCCAGCACTCGGCACAGACATCTTGGCTCTGTCAAAATACATCAGGCATTTTCACCCTTTTAAAAAGTCTTTAAGCCATTAAATTGCATTATAATTTCTACATTTTGATAGAATGTAGCTCCTATTTGCATCCGATGTAGTCATGGATCAGTCAGGATTTTTTTTTCTTCCCTTCCCTTTTCTCGCTTCACATATTAATCTCTCTCTCTGCTGTACCCCCATCTCTTTGCTAGGATTTAGACAGAATTCAACCCTAATAATTTGCCGCAGGCTAGATTTTAAAATGCAAAGTGTCAGATGGAAATACAAAATGGGAAGGAAGGCAGCGGGGAACGAGAGGAAACCTGAACCAAAAATAAATTATTTTTCTAGCCATAAGGAGCGATGCTATGAAAATTCTCCTTCGCCAAACCGTTCCAGAAATTCAAGAGTTCCAAATAGCCTGTTCTTACTTCCATACTGAAAATGGCTGAAATTTATACTCTCTGGGTGGTGGCCCAAGGAAGGGATGAAATGACTTTAGAGTCCTTCTTTCAAGGACAGAGACAGCTCCATGTCATTAGCCTTAGATGTCAGAGTTTCTTGCAAAAAATCAAATCCAGAAGCACACACAGATAAACTGATTCAGCAGGATTCATTAACTTCTCTTTATATACATAATAACAGATGAAGTAAATTTTACAATACCAATAGCAGAGTTCTTTAAACGTGGTAACAAGTAGAGAGATCAGTTACAAGCAAAACACACAGGCAGCAGTACAGCAGAGATGCAAGTCCAAAACTGGTTTCAGTTTCGTTTCTCTGCACAGACTCAGAAGCTGCAGACTAAGACACGCCTTGGCTCCAGTCTGTCTCAGCTCCCATTGGCTGACTTAGTTGCTATTCATTGGCTGGACTTGTTACCATGTCCTATTCCAGTTGTGAATATACTCTGACATTAGAGGAGACATCTGTAGGAGTGGGTGACTGGAGAACAAAAAAATCAAGATGTTATAATCATGCAATCAAGGCCCCAACAATATCTTTGTAGTTGTGTCATTACATGCACATACAAAAGTGGCAGGCATTTGTCTGCCATCTTACTTTTTATGAACACCTCCCTGAAGATGCATCTACTTGGAGTGGGATTTGCCTGGCAATAGAAATTTGAATGAGTAGAAGAAGAAATGTAGGTTGAAATGGACAATGTTAGCAGAATGGATGTGGTTCTACTGGCCTTCCATTATATTACGAACATCCCAAATCTCTTCCAGCATTTGCATTGGTTTACATTGTAGCTCAAAGTTAGTGTCACTTTTCCTCAATGAGGCACTTCTACTATGGAAGTGATGCAAATTGTCCCATAAAGGCGGGGAAAGCAACAATATGTGTACCTTTTGAGGACACCTTGAGTTCCTTCAAGGTCTCCTCTCACAGATCTCATAATCTCCCTGTTGTTTATATGCAAAAGCCTTTTCTGTCAGTGGAACTGTTAAACAATGCTTTTAAGCAGACCTGGGCATTTTATGGGCTGCAGGTCACATATGGCCCTTGGACTGTCCCTGTCCGGCCAACATGAAATCAATCAGAAATTAGAAATCTAATATAAATAAGCTCTGAGGGATGCGGTGGCTCAGTGGCTAAGATGCTGAGCTTGTCAATCAAAAGGTTGGCAGTTCAGCAGTTCAAATCCCTAGTGCCGCGTAACGGAGTGAGCTCCTGTCACTTGTCCCAGCTTCTGCCAACCTAGCAGTTCGAAAGCGTGTAAAAAATGCAAGTAGAAAAATAGAGACCACCTTTGATGGGAAGGTAACAGCGTTCCGTGCGCCTTTGGTGTTTAGTCATGCCAGCCACATGATCACGGGGATGTCTTCAGACAGCACTGGCTCTTCGGCTTTGAAATGGAGATGAGCACTGTCCCCTAGACTCAGGAACGACTAGCACATATGTGCGAGGGGAACCTTTACCTTTACCTTTTATAAATAAGGTCATCGAAGGGGGAAAGAGAAAAAGCTGAATCAGAGCCAGCTCTGTGCAACCACCATGCACTCCTTCCATCAGCTGGCAGCTGTGGGAGATCAAGGAGAGAAAGCGCTTTTATGCCCTTGCACAGTGCTCGGCCCTTATCTAGAGCAACCTAAGGAGTTGAGTTGATGGAGTTTGAGGGTATCAAATCAGGTTACCGTGGTTTTGTCAGCGTTCCAGAAAACCCCAATTCCAAGTAAAGCCGTGGAAGCAAGCATTTTCCAAAGTTCTCTTTACTAGTATAGATAAACTGGCACATCTGGGAAAACCCGAATGTGAAAGGTCCGGGTTTCCCCTCAGTAAATCAAAAACCCCCAAACTATCTCCTCATTCCTCAGTTGATCACATGCTCCAATCAACATCCATCCCATCTCGACTCAGCACTCTGACCACTCCTTCTCCAGATGCCAGATCGCCCTGACCTTGACTGACAGGAAGAATGCTATTATATCTACCAACAACCTCTCTACTAAATCCCCCTCCTACTTTCCCACACATGAGAAGGTGGCAGCATGGAAGCTTCTGACCTAATATGGCTTCCAAAGCTGACAGGTTTGGCCTTTCACAACAGCCCCAGTATCTCATGTAGCCCTTTGAGAAAATTAATTGCCCACACCTGCTTTTGATGGATGCTAAGAGAATCAAAGGGCAAGCTTCTTTTTCAAACATTTTGAACTCCATTCTGATTTATTTTATTTTATTTTATTTTATTTTATTTTATTTTATTTTATTTTATTTTTTAGCAAGTTCAAAGAAACAAGCAACAGTATAGACATAGACATGGACACATGAAAAAAAATTGGCACAAATAAAAGGATATAAACAGGCAAAACATAGCCATAAGCACATAAAATGAGTACATATAAATGGGAACAGTAGGACAGAGACGGTAGACATGCTGGTGCACTTATGAACGCCCCCTTAGGGACCTCTTAAAAAACATGAAAGGTCCATGGTAGATAGTTTAAGGTAAAAGGTATGGGGATTAGAGAGACTAACAACAGGATCAGGTAGAGTGTTTTTGCTCAGCCATTCCAAAATTTTTGAAGTCTCAGTTTCAGAATCCGAGTCCCTCACCTTCCAATCATTCTGGATTTGCCTCTTACTAGGAGTATTTCTAGATGGGGTCTATGACAATTCGCCATGGCCAACTCACCATGGCCAACTTGCCACAGCCAATTTACTGCAGGACAACTCACCATCACCATCTCACCACATCCAACTCGCTGCAGGACAAGGGTTACACTAATATCAAAGAAGTGGTGGAATAGAATCATAAGACAAAGGATGCAAAAGGAGGGACAGAATGAAATGTGAATGGCAAAAATTTTTTTTTTATTTATATTAAATAATTAAATAGAATTGTTAAATTGTCCTGCGGCGAGTTGGCCATGGCAAGTTGAATGTTGCCAAGTCATCCCATTTCCTTCTAGCTGGGGCACACCAAAAGCATGCAGACAGTATTTTCTCACTTTGAGGGGCTGACAATATGCTTTAAGTAGTAGCAAGAACAAACTTTTTAAAAAAATAAATAAATCAGGGACTCATTCTGAATTTTAAGATTTTCATTTTTTTTAGTATGCAAACAAAGCATGAAGAAATAAACAGGCAAATGGAGGCAACATATAATACAGAAAGTATAATCGATTTCAAAAATGAAGTGCGTGCATGTGGAATGATTTACCACTGCATTCACCTTTGATCCTCAGGAAAAGGTCCAAGGTTTCAGCTTTGTTCAGGCTCACCCAACAAAATTTTCTATTAACTTGCAGATCTCTGAATAAAGTGGCTTAACAAAATGCTTTCTGACAATCCAAAACCTGGTTTAACTAAGAACTTATACCCACTGGCCTATTGCCCATTATCTGAATGGACAGGGTTAGAGTTAGGATTTCTGGAGGAAAGAAACCCTAATCCTCACAGTTTGGGGAACCCTGTTTTAAATTTAGCATAGTGCCTATAATTCTTGGCTTGCAAATATAAGCTTGTTGGTTTGAAGTAGAAAAGGGTCTTCCTTTTTAAATTATCCTTCCCCCCCACCCCTTTCTTTCCCTAAGGTTCCTAGTTTTCTTTGCACTTTGAAAACCAAAAAGATGAAAGCAAAACAGGAGGTGAAAAAACCCAGAAACTTTCCAGTGGTGCACAGTTTTACCTCAGTCACCTGAGATTTTATTTTATTTATTTATTTTATTTGTTGAGTACATATTAGAGTTGTCAATTTTTTGACCATTCCGACACAAAGTCAAGGTTTTTTTGTAGGGTAGCAGCCAGTGGTGAAATGTAAAATTTGTTATTACTGGTTTTGTGGGTGTGGCTTGGTGGGGGGGGGGGTGTGTAATGTGACTGGGTGGGCATGACCAACTTTTTTTTTCTTTTAAAACCATTTTTTCTACAACCTCTTCAGCCAAAGAGGTTGTAAAAAAGTGCTTTTAAAAGCCTCTGATGATCAGGCAACTCAGCTGGGATCGTCAGAGGCTTTTAAAAGGAAAAAAAGCCTCTGACAATCAGGCAACTCAGCTGGGATCGTCAGAGGCTTTTAAAAGCATTTTTTTCTACAACCTCTTCGAAGAGGTTGTAGAAAAAATGCTTTTAAAAGCCTCTGACGATCCCAGCTGAGCCGCACGATCATCAGAGGCTTTTTTTTTTTACTTTTAAAAGCATTTTTTCAGCCAAAGAGGTTGTAGGAAAAAATGTTTTTAAAAATAAAAAAAAGCCTCTGATGATTGTGCGGCTCAGCTGGGCATGGGGAGGGGGCAGGGATGTTTGCTACCAGCTCTCCAAACCACCCGCTGCCATAGCTACCGGATTGGGTGATCCAGTCCGAACTGGGAGCATTTCATCCCTGATAGCAGCATTGTTGGTGGTGTTAAATAGTTTTATATCATCAGCGAAGAGAACGCAGTTACTTATAATACGATCACAAAGATCATTTATGTATAGTATGATAGGATTTCACATTCAGCTCCAAAAGAATTCAAATAACTTATGGAAAACCTATCTGCTGCTGAAAAAGAAAAAAGGGAGGATCTACCAGCAAGAGAATTATTCAGTGAAAGGGGCTGATAGCCTGTTGGTGGGACAGAACACATTGCAAACTGTTGCCAAAGTGTCAATCTGGACAGAGTTGTGTTAAGTCATTTTAGAGTTAAGCCAGCAGGAGCACAAGACTGAGCTAATGTGAATAATAAACACTGGTGTCTCTTGGTTTGCTTCAACCACCCAAGAACCAGCTTAGTAGATACAATAAACAAAATAATACTCAAAGCAGTCATTGAAAATGTCAAGGGAAATGATAACAATACCTTTGTAGCGCATTAGTCAAGAACCAACTCAATGCAATATGATTGCATTATATTTTGTAAGCTTTAAACAATTTCAAGAGCTATTAAAAAGATTGACTTAGGGCAGGTTTTTGCAAAGATTCATTGGTGGGAGTGTAAAAAAGCATATAGTTTTCTTTTCCTGATCTTTTGTTGATTATTTATTCAGTCATTCACTTGAGCTTCTTTGTCACTCAATTCCAAAATTGTGAGCAGCTTATCAAGCAATAATAAAATTAAAAAGAAAACTCTTCTTAGTCTAATAAAACAATATTCATCTAACTATACCACTCAACAGGGGTGGGTTAATCCTCATTATCCCCAAATATTTTCTAGAACAGGTCTCAAAATTTTGCAACATACAAGGTTGTTGGGAACAAAGAAGCTACATAATTGGCAAAACTTTTCTCTTTTTTTTTTCTTTTAAAAAGGGAGAGAGAAGAAAAATAGGAAGAAATGTGCAGGAAGAAAATACAAAAATGAGATTAGAGTTGACCTTGCTAGGATGAGGATTCCTTTTAGTCCTTGAAGCAGAGAAAGAAAAATCAAATCTATTAATTTTATTCTCTTGCATCTACCGTGCCCTGAGATGGCTTCTTGGAATACATACAGCTTCTAATCTTATTTCCATTTCTTCTTGTATATGTTGTATTAAATACTGCTTCGTTTGGTCTAGTTTTTATCCTTTTATAAACATCGCATAAAAGTTTGAACTCCCACCTCCACTGTACCGTCACTGGAATTTAAATGTTTAGTGTCACAAAAGATTAATTCTATCCAAGAATTGGTGGCCTCCAAGTTAAACTTATGTGTTGTTGAAGAAAAAATACCTACAATATAGGACATAGAGTGCTTTACTGCAGCTACTTCAGCTGACTGCTAGTTCAGCAGATCAGCAGATCAAATCTCACCAGGCTCGAGGTTGACTCAGCCTTCCATCCTTCTGAGGTGGGTAAAATGAGGATCCAGATTGTTGGGGGCAATATGCTATTTAGTATACTGTCTTTGTTGTAAGCTGCCAGAGTCCTCGGAGAGTGGGCGGCATAGAAATAGGAACAATAAATAATATGTTAATTCTACATTTAGGTTAATCAGACACAATTGCGGTGAATATGTTGCGTTCAGATAAATCATTTCATGCCTTAATGTGATGGTTGGTTCATGCAGCATGCTAAGAGAATAGTCAAGTCATACAAATAAAAGAAAATATTTGTAGGGTTGAAATGAGAGGTCTTTGATGCTCTCGGAACTTGGTTGTTTTCTTGCAGATGTTTCTGTAGCAAACCAAATAACATCATCAGTACTGTCTAGCACTGGCTGCAGACTAAAACGCATGAAGAACAGTTGCAGGAATTAGGTATGTCTAGTCTAGTGAAAGGAAGGACTGGGGAGACATGATAGCAATGTTCCAATATTTGAAGGGCTGCCACAATGAAGAGGGGGTCAACCTACTCTCCAAAGCACCAGGAGGCAAGACAAGAAACAATGGATAAAAACTAATCAAGGAGAGAAGCAACCTAGAAAAAATGAAAAATTTTCTAACAGTGAGAACAATTAACCAGTGGAATGGGTTGCCTTCAGAAGTTGTAGGTGATCCATCACTGTTGGCTTTTAAGGGGAACTTGAGAGCCATTTGTCCAGAATGGTATAGAGCAGTGGTCTTCAAACTTGGCAGCTTTAAGACTTGTGGACTTCACCTCCCAGCATAGCTGGCTGGAGAATTCTGGAAGTTGAAGTCCACAAGTCTTAAAGCTGCCAAGTTTGAAGACCTCTGGAATAGAATCTCTTGCTTGAGCAGGGGTTTGGACTAGAAGACCTCCAAGCTCCCTTCCAACTCTGTTATTCTGTTTTGTGACAGCCAGCAAAACATGTGCTTATCATTATGACCCAGCTCAGTCCATAAAATGTCATCACAAAGCTTCATCTGCAGTGGAGAAAAATCCAAAACTCAAATTCAGGCAGGGCAGTTCATAATTTCCTCGATAACTCAGATTATTATATTGAAGCTCTCAAGGCCTTAGAACAATGTTTAATATATATTAATATATAGAACCCTCATTTTATGAACGAACGTATTTTAAAATGTAACTTGTAACTTAATATATAACTTCTTGAATTTTTTATAGCTTAGAAAATTGACCGCACATTTTCATCTTATGTGTATCGTATTAGTGTGTGTTCTTTTCATACATTTTTACTGCTGCTATCCATGTATTTCATGCCTTATACCAGTGTTTCTCAATCTCAGCGAGTTTAAGACCTGTGGACTTCAACTCCCAGAATTCCCCAGCCAGCTTAGCTGGCTGGGGAATTCTGGGAATTGAAGTCCACAAGTCTTAAACTCGCTGAGATTGAGAAACACTGCCTTATACTAAATAAATAATGTTTAAATGGGGGATTTTAACTGTCGGGCCAAATGGTTTAATATATTTTTAAATTGTTTTTAAATTTTGTATTTGATGTTTTTTACTTCTGGCTGTTCACTGCCCTGAGTCCTTCGGGAGAAGGGCGGTATATAAATTTAAATATTAAATTAAAATTAAATTAAATTAAAGTAGAGTTTGAAAGCAAGGAAGAAAATTTTGTTGCAGCATGTCAATGTTAGGCTTTCTACTTCACAAGCCACTCAAGAGGTAACTCATAGATGATCTCAATATGTTACCCCACCCCCCAAAGAGTCTACACTTAACAGAATAAGAATTTGAAGGGACTTTGGAGGTCTTTTGGACTAGAAGACCTCTTGCTCAAGCAGGAGACCCTATACCTGTGATGGCGAACCTATGGCATGTGTGCCACAGGTGGCATGCAGAGCCCTCTCTATGGGCACGCATACCATCCCAGCTGCTCTTCCGGTTTCTGTTGCATGCATGTGCACTGGACAGCTGGTCTGGTACGCATTGGCACCGGCCAGCTGCTCTCTTCTGGGCACTGGCGCATGCATGTGCATGCCAGAACCCAGAAGACAGCAGCTGGCTGGTGCGCATGCTTACCAGATCAGCTGCTCTCTTCCAAGTTTTGGCGCTCTAGCACGCATGTGCTCCAGTTTCGGCACTCGGTGTTGAAAAGATTAGGTGTCACTGCCCTATATCATTCTAGACAAGTGGTTGTCCGGTCTCTTTTTAAAAGCCTCCTGTAATGGATTACCCACAATTCTGAAGGCAACCTGTTCCATTGCTTAAGCAGGAGACCCTATATACCATTTCAATATGGTCAGCTCTAGTGTTCACAAGTTACTTTACTAAGGCCATTTCATTTCAGAATCATTTTTGTGAGGAACGAATGCGACCCTGTAGAAGTGGAGGAACTGATTAAAGTTCAACTCATTGAAGGAGATTACTATTTTGAAAAGATGGCATCACAGATACCCCCCAAATTATCAGTAGGGTGATATTCCAGAGTGACACATCTTGCGGATCTCATGCCTTTGCACCAGCTGTGAAATCCAGCTGGATCTATCCGGCTCGCACGAACCGGTAGCACCGGTGGCGGGAGGCTCCACCCACCCGCCGGGACATCATTATGTCCCATTTTTTACCGTCTTTGCATGCGCAGAAGAGGCATGCGCACACTCCTGCACAGTACAACGTTCCCAAACCGGTAGCGAAGGTAAGTGGATTGTACTGCTCTTTTGCATCAATCAAGGCAGCTTACAGCATTAACAACAGAATTTAAATGCGAGAGAGAGAGAGAGAGAGAGAGAGAGAGGGAGGGAGGGAGGGAGAGGGAGAGAGAGAGAGAGAGAGAACCAGAAAATAAATATTAAAAAATCTAATAATATTGTAACACAGGCAGTGGAAGGAAAAACAACATTAAAAAAAATAACAATAATGAAATGAATGCTCCTCTCAAAAGGCAGCTCACTATGCCCATTGGGACCAATTACAGCTGTGTAAGTCTCATGTCTCAAACAAAGCAATCTGTTCTGGAAGATTAATTTTCAGAAAATTACAAATGACCCCTGGAAAGGATGAATTGACAAGTCCTGGGAGAAATGACAAAGTTGTGAAGACCACCAGAGCTTCATAGGCTCACAGGGATGGAAGGGACATTGGAACTCTCTTTGCCCAGGGCAGGGATCCTCAGATTATCTAAAACAAATAATTGTCCAACCTTTGCTTCTAAACCCCCATTAATAGAACATCCGTAATTCCAGCAGCAAACTGTTCCATTATTTAATAACTGTCCCAGACAGGAAATTCCTCCTTATTTCAAATTTGAATCTCTCCAAAAGTTCACTTCACTGTTGTCCATCCCCTCCCCCTCTCTCCCTCCCCCCCTCCCCTTTACTCATTGGTTATTGACCTAGTCTCAAAAGCTATCAAGAACAGAACTGACTTCTACCCTGTGATAGCCCTTCAAGCATTGCCAGATGGCTGTATGTCTCTCCTTAGCTTTCTTATCCTTGGGCTAAACATTTCTAAATTCTTTTAATGGTTCTTGATAGGATTTAGCCTCCGAGGCCTTCACCATCTTTACTGATCTTCTCTGCACTCATTTTATTTTCTTGGTGTCTTTTTGTATTTGTGGTGACCAGAAGTGGAGACATTATTTAGGTTGACCTGACCAGTACAGCATAGAGCAGAACTCTCTCTCTATCATCTCATACTGTAGCTCTATTGATACACTCCAAGATCACATTACAATGACAAATATATAGTAACAGGATCATAGGGGGAAAATAACAGGAGTTCGTTAACATCTTTTACAACTAACCAAGTTTACTAAAAAGCATTAGTCTATAGAGAGTGTCAGTCATCCAGGTCATGGTTGTCCCAAAGGTGCTTTTTCAAGAGGCAACTGGACTTTCTTCGGGTTTTTTTTTTAAAAGACATTTCACTTCTCATCCAAGAAGCTTCTTCAACTCTGACTGGATGGTGGGGAATGGAAGGATTTATACTCCTTGCAGACAGCTGGTCATTTGCATCCTTTTAGAGAATCAACCATTTGGTGGTTTATCTGTGTCTTCAGGGTCACCTGAGTAGTGCAAATGGATGTGTAGGCCAAGACTCTCTAAAACAGGGGTGCCAAACTTGTGACCCATTGGCTGGATGCGTCACACGCAGGCCACGCCCACCCCAACTCCACGAATGGGAAAAACACCGTGAAGTCACGTGATGGCAATGTGACACCGTGAGCTTGACACTCATGCTCTAAAAGAATGCAAATGACCAGCTGTCTGCAAGGAGTATAAATCCTTCCATTCCCCATCATCCAGTCAGAATTGAAGAAGCTTCTTGGATGAGAAGCAAAATGTCTTCAAACAAAAACAAGTGCTTCCGTTGCCTCTTGAAAAAGCACCTTTGGGATAAAACACATTATGGGTCATGAATTAGAAGTTCCCTTCATAACTCCTGATTTTTTGCCACCATAGACAAACAAATCTCCCCTTCCAAAAATTTGTAAAGAAGTATTACTTTTACTCTCTCCTGGGTTGTTCAGATGTTTCATGTGTGGTGTCCCAGAATGTCTAAATCCTTCCCACACATATTACCATCAGGTCAGGTACTTCCCATGCATGGAAAGTTCCTGAATGTTTTGTCTCCAAGGTATCTGTGCATAACTAGTACCAAACTAGCACCATGGGGTCAGGTGTTCCATCTAATCCCTTCATCAAAAAGGAATGGTTTGAGAAGCCCATAGATCAGGATAGGTGAATCTTGGATTGTGATCAGTAAACCCATCCTCGCTAATATTGTTGTGGCCCACCAGCAGCCAGCGGAGCTGGTAGCAGATTTGGACAGTGAGGAGGTTGGGGAGGAACATGGGTCAGTCCTGGAGTTTGGGGAAGACTCTGACGAGTGCTCTGTGTCAGAGGCAGAGAGTGGGCCAGGGCCGCATGACAGTTATCAGCTGCCTTTGGAGTCAGTGAGGCAGACGAACAGCTGGAGCCTATTCCTAGTGTGCGCATGTGCAGAGTTGCCAGATGAAGGGAGCAGCTAAGGAACAAGGGTCAACTTGAAAGTAAGGCCACAGGTGGATGATAAATGACCCCTCTCAGAGGGAATAAAAGAGGAGCGAAAGGGGAGGGGTGTTTGCAGGAGACAATTAGTTCGCTTAATTGGTTCATGACTCTCCAAGACTCCTTGCCAAGTTTTGAAGATATCGGCCTGTCAGCTCTCCAAGCCAGATAAGGCCTGTGCAGCAGTGAAATCCAAATTTTTCCCTACCAGTTCTGTGGGCGTGGCTTGGTGGGTATGGCAGGGGAAGGATATTGCAAAATTCCCATTCTCACCCCACTCCTGGGGGAAGGATACTGCAAAATCTCCATTCCCACCCCATTCTGGGGCCAGTCAGAGGAGGTATTTGCCGTTTCTCCGAACTACTCAAAATTTCCACTACCGGTTCTCCAGAACGTTACTCCAGAACGTAATAAAAAGGGATTTTTGTAGGGATAAGGAGTCTGCTTCATGGTTTGGGAATGCCTAGGTCAGAAAAAAGATGCAAGTATATCTTGATAGCCAATTGCAATCTGTTCTGCCCCAGCTTCGGATTCCCAAGGATTATGACACACACCAACAGTCCTTATCAAAGTTATAATGTACCAAGAATAAACAAAGTCCGGCAAAGGTTGGCAACCAGCCCAGAAAACAAGATACGATAAGACACTCACTCTCCAAAATGCTCTGTAATAATTACACGTTGTTTCCAGCAAGAAATTACTAACTGTGTGCGACTTAAATAGGCTAAGGGAGTGGCCAATTATCATCAAACCTTACTCTCGAGGAGACCTCCTCCTCCTGAGTACCCACTCCTGCCTTTTGGCAGCCCTGGGTGCCCGAGCATTGAGGAGAGGCTCCTCCACTTCGCTCTCTCCACTTGAAGGAGCCTCTGGAGATTCTGAAGGCCCTGGCTGAGTCTCTGCCTCTGGCACCACATCCTCTTCAGCCTCCTCGCTGTCCGATGCAAGCGCTGGCTGTGCAGGCTGCTGGCACGACCCCACACCAGCCTCCTCGTTGTTGGGATCAGCCACGATCCGCACAGGCCGCTGTCGGGCCACAACACAACCATCTAATACAGGGGTGTTAAACTCGTGGCCTGCGGGTCGGATGCATCAAGTGCTGACCATGCCCACCCCTGGTTTAGCAAACGGAGGTGGGGGGAGGGAGAAATTGTGATACATCACATGATAACAACGCGTCCTTATCTAACATATTAGGTCAAACCGCTGCTCAGTATCTTCCCTTCTCCGAGCAGACAAAGACTCAAACGTGGCCCTCTTCTCCAACAATAACTTCTCATCATCACTATTCCCCTAGAGCTTTCCTCAATATGCCTTCAAAAATGCCATTTCATCTGAAAAAGAAACTGAACCTGCCTTTATTATGGGTAATAGACATGAGAGACTTGTATTCTTTTCTTTTTCTTTTTTTAAAAAAATCCAGCTTTATGCCTTTCAATCTCAAGAGATCTTTGGTAATTTAAAGAGGCAAAGGGGTTTTTGTGTATGTGTGTGTGTTTTTTTTTTGTTGCTGTTGTTTTTTGTGTTTTTTGCACTTCTTGTGCAAAATTAAAGCTAACAGCATTCCGGACTCCCCTGACTGATATCCCAAGGGAATCGGTTCAATTGAACGGCTTAGCTGTGGGTAACAGCACTCTATTTCCCCCCCCCCTTTCTTTAATCAGCAATGTGGTTATTGTTTGCACTCTTCTTTTTCGTTTAAAATGTGTCCATCGACTGGGTGATCACAAAAAAAAAAAAAGCCATGTGGAATATCTCTGTTCCAAACCATATTTTTAATGCTTCAAATATACCGTACGGTTGATATCGGATTAGCATTTTATTCAGTCATTTAAAAATAAATAAATAAATAAGAAAACACCAACAGGGTTCCCCCCCTCGAATGTATGAAAAATAAAAAGAAAAGGCAAGAATGTCAATGCTTACCTCCTAAAAATAAGTAGACATGTATCTTATTTATTTATTTATTTTTTAAATCGAATTTATTGACCCATAAGAGCTGGAACAAGACTTTGGAGTTCATTTATTCCAATTGTTTTGTTTTTTTTTTCAAACTGCAACTTTAAGATATGTGGTCTTCAGCATCCAGAATTCCCCAGCAAGCAAATTAAAGTTGCCAAGTTAGAAAAAAAATGCTGATCTATCCCAATATCTTTCTCCATGCAGGAACCATGGAACATTTCTGACAAAGATCATCCAGCTTCTGGTTGAAGACCTCTCGTGAAAGAGAACTCATCGCCTCATTTAGTAAGCAGTTCCATTGATTAACAGCTCATAAAATCCAGAAGTTCCTCCTGCTGTCTAAACTGAACCAACTTGTTTGTCCTTTAATGTATTGATTCTACTCCTGCCTTCTAGGGTTAAAGAAAACCAATTCACACATATTTCTGTACGATATGCCATCCAGTATTTGGAAAAACTTTCCCTTTAGATATGTTCTTTTGTTGACACGGTGTGTCAACCCCATTATGCAAACCAAACCAGGAAATCCACTTGGCATGAAACCTAAAGCTACTTTTATTAACATTGACTATAGCCGAGGTCAGCAATCTGCAGCTCTGGAGCCGCATGTGGCTCTTTCATCCCTCTTCTGCGGCTCCCTGTTGCTGGTCGGCTCCACAATTGATAGGGCTTTTGGTTAGGACGGGTAGAGGAAAAAGGATGCCGTGCTAGGAGAAGACTCTATTGTGAGGGAACCGGACTTCCGGTCAGCAGAAGAAAAAGGATGCCATGCTAGGAGGAGACTATGGTGGGGGAACCAGACTTCCGGTCAGCTCCAGAACTGAAGCTTCTGGTTTGGACCTTTGTGGCTCTTTGAGTGTTTAAGGTTGCCGACCCCTGGACTATACTGTAGTAACAAAATCATGCAAGTCTGACTGTGGTTTATACCCATACGAATTTGGGAGGTGTCTGCTTGGACTTTTCATGCATGCTTTCTCCTTGTTTTTGGACTTAAGCCATATTTTCCCCATGTCGTTTTGGTGACCGATCCGAGCCCTCACTTTTAAGATTATGTCCATTTACACCAACTGAGTTTATGAAAAACATTGCATATTTTCAAATTTCAAGAAGTCTCAGTTATGGTTGAGGTTGAAGGGAAGTATATCCTTGCACTACATTAAAGTCAGGTGTTGTGAGGGATTCTTCTGAGAAATGGAACAGACTGTCATATCTCCCTTGTTCATTTCAGACTTTTAATCTATAAAGTTCAACAAATAATTTCCTAACATCTAGTTTAACACTTCTAGCTAACTAGGTGGCTCAGTGGCTAAGACACTGAGCTTGTTGATCAGAAAGGTCGGCAGCTTGGTGGTTCAAATCCCTAGTACAGGACTCCTGCATGAGCAGGGGGTTGGACTAGATGACCTCCAAGGTCCCTTCCAACTCTGTTGCTGTTAAGCTAGCCTCTAGGCTTATCAGTAAGCCTATGCTACATTATATTATATGCAATGTCCAGGGGTAATATTCACTTATTTTCCCTACCGGTTCGCAAATGTGAGCACACATGCGTCCCACACATGCGTCCACGCATGTGCTTTGCTGGCATGAGTGCCTTCCGCGCATGCGCCCAGCCTCAAAAATGTGCCTAAATAGAATGACATAGAGCTGGGGTGGGTGACCGGGCCCACCCACAATTTCCATTACCGGTTCAAGCGAACCGGTCTAAACCGGCTGAATACCACCTCTGGCAATGTCTTTAGTGTTTGTCCTATGTATAATTCTGTTCTCCTTTGTTGCCTGAGTTTATAAAACAGTATTTAGCCACTTTCAAGTTAGTTGGCTTTTACTGCTGTCACCTGCTGTTCTGAATTGCTGCTGAAGCATTAGCTTTTTCAGGCTATGTTTCAGTGGAAATAAGAATGGTACTTTAACCAGCTGCTGGCTGGCTGGCTGGCTGTAGACTCTCAGCATCTGGCGGGCTGGTGAGACTTCTGGTCTCTCCTTGACCTTTCAGCTTGTCTCCTTGTGGTTCACTGAAGTCCAAGTCTGTTCTTCCTTTGCACATCAGGTGTTCTTGAATTGACACTTGCTCCATTCCCCCAGCTGCTAATTCTTCATTAATGCTTTTTCATACAACAATTTTCGTCCAAGTGTATTCTACACCCATACTGTGGAATTCTAAGCATTTTCCTTTTATAATTGGAAACAGAATAAAAAATTTAGCAGAATGACAGAGTTGGAAGGGAGCTTAGAGGTCTTCTAGTCCAACTCCCTGCTCAAGCAGGTGACTTTATACCATTTTAGACAAATGGCTGTCTAATCTCTTCTTAAAAGCCTCCAGTGATGGAGCACCCACAACTTCTGAAGGCAAGTTGGTTCCACTGGCTAATTGTTCTCACTGGCATGAAATTTCTCCTTCGTTCTAGGTTGCTTCTCTCCTTGATTAGTTTCCATCCATTGTTTCTTGTCTTGCCTTCTGATGCTTCCAGTGTCCATCCAGTGCTCTTTGGGCTATTTAAAGCCCCAAGGGGGAGGGGAAACAAAAAGAAGGAAGAGCTCATATTGACCACTGCAAGGTTTTTCTTCTATAGGTTTATATAGTCAGTTATTTTGCAGAATAGATGACAGGAGAACCTTCAAACTTTGTAATTGCTTGGCATCAGGAATAGAATAGAGCCACATCTTGATGGACTGTCATCTTAGGTTTGCGGGGAAGAAGAAACAAGGAGTCCATTTGTTGTTGAGAACAATTAAAAATTTCCAGTGAGTTCCAAGATAGGGATAGTGGGGGAGATGGAGGCACAATCGTCAATTTTCCAGAAAACCATTTTCAGGATCAGCCATGAAGTGGCTAGAGCAGGAGTATGAAACTCAAGGCCCGTGGGCTGGATCTGGCCTGTGGGGTGTTTAAATCTGGCCCATGGAGCTGGCTTGGAAATAGCAAAGGACCAGCCCATGATGCCTCTAGCAGCCAAAACAGGGCGCAAGGGGATCAGCAATGTAGTTCTCCATGGGCCGGCCACCTCCTGCAGCACCCTGCCAGCAAAAACTGGGTCCAGGATGGCCATGCGAGACCCCACACAGCCGGTTTTAGCTGGCAGGATGCTGCAGGAGGCTGCAGGAGGCAGTTGTCTGGTCTCCCTGTCCTGGCCGGTCCGTGGAGAAGAACTACAATGTTGATCCGGCCAGTGGTGGGATTCAAGTAATTTAACAACCGGTTCTCTGCCCTAATGATTTCTTCCAACAACCAGTTTGCCAAACTGCTCAGAAAGTTAACAACTGGTTCTCCCAAAGTGGGGTGAACTGGCTGAATCCCACCACTGAATACGGCCCTCGAAGAAATCCAGTTTGACACCCCTGGGCTAGAGAAACGATAGCTGTAATTCTCCCAATGTCTGTGTGTACATTCAAAATATTCTGCCAATACAATAGTTCAATTCGTGCACTACAAGAAGTTTAGCAGCCTTTTGAGAAATCAAGATAGATAGTCTAAACTAGATGAATTTAATTGGCAATTATGAGGTGACAGCATGGCTCTATTAGCTTTCTCCCAGAGAACAAACAGTTTTTGTTATTGGAGGTGACTTAAATGGCAGCTTTTAAAAACCGTGACAAGGAATCTGAGGGAATGACCTGGAAAACTGAGAAAATTTCCTTCAACTTTTCCATCAGAAATATATGGAGAGAAAGACAGAGAGACAGAGAGACATACAGAGAGAGAGAGAGAGGGAGGGGGGAGAGAGAGAGGCAAAGACAGAGACAGAGACAGAGACAGACAGAGACAGAGAGAGAGAGAGAGGGAGAGAGACAGAGACAAAGACAGAGACAGAGACAGAGAGACAGAAAGAGACAGAGACAGAAAGAGATAGAGAGAGAGAGAAAGAACACTGAAATGAATATAATTTGCCATCAGGAAGCGAGAACAGTGTGCACTCATATTTTCGGTGCATGGTGAACTGGTGGTAAAATTATGTGAAACTCACCTCTGGTGCTAACCATTAGTTGAGAAGATCCCTGTGCATAAGCATGAGTAGCAACAGCAACAGCAGACTCACATACCACTTCACAGTGCTTTACAGCCCTCTCTAAGTGGTTTACAGAGTCAGCATATTTCCCCAAACAATCTGGATTCTCATATTTCCGACTTTAGAAGGATGAAAGGTTGAGTTCAACTTTGAGCTGGCCAGGATCGAACTGCTGGCAGCCGGCAGAGTTAGCCTGCAATATTACATTCTAACCACTGTGCCACCACGGCTCTATCCATAAATCAGTTTAATTGGGATCTTCACATTTGGACCTGGTCTTTCATGCCTGACAGTTCTTCTCCTTTAAAGGGAAACAAATGTCTAAAGCAAATTAGTTCATTAAGTTTAAAATTAAAATAGCCATTACGCTTATTATCACTGTCACCAATTTGTATTTGGCCAGTCTGTCCCCCTGGGTATTCCACAATAGGAATGTTATGACCTAGGCTCACTTAGTCATTACAGGACACAATTAGTCTCAAACAAAACTATTTTATTATAACAGCTGTGAATTGCTTCATTCCCAGCTTAGTCCAAATTAATTCCAAAATAAGTCCTTCAGGCTTATCACAAACCTTTATCTTCTTTGGCACCCTGCCAAAGGCCCTTCTTGGCAAAGCCCCACAAAGTTCAGAAACAAGAGACGCCGACTGGAAAACAGATTTAGCAACGTTGCTTTCCTACAAAGAGCCCAAGAGCCTTTGCTGCTCGTTTAAGCCTTATGGGAGGGGCCAATCATCTCTTGGCCTTACTCCTGAGTTGTCCTTTTTGCTTTAGCTGCTCTTGCCTTCTGGCAACTCTGCGCATGCGTGCACCAGGAACAGGCTCCTCCTGTTCCTCTGCCTCTCTGCTGTCTGCCTCTGGAGGCTCTGGAGTCCACACATTACTCCCCGATGGCCCTGGCCCCATCTCTGCCTCCGATGCAGAGCCCTCATCTGGGCCTTCCCCAGACTCCAGGACTGGCCCATGTTCCTCCCCAGCCTCCTCATTGTCCAACTCCACTGCTAGCTCCGTGGGATGCTGTTGGATCACAATAAGGGATAGGGGGAAAAAAACCTCCATAAAACTTTTTTTTGCATAGCAGAGAGAGAAATTTCCCTTGAGAAGCAGCATAAATGATGAAAAGCAGAGTCAACTGTTGCCTCTGTAACTGTTACCACAATACATCTGCCAAAGCAGGGCATAGGTTCCAGTGTATGTTTTGAGTATGCCCATATGTGTTTTGTCTCTGTCTGAAAGAACCAAGTCCTATTGAGAGACTGAAAAAAACTAGAGCCTTGCTATTCTTTTTTTAAAGGGACATTGTCATCTCCTTCTCTAACGGCAAAGCTAATTTCACTCCAACAGGCAGAGCATGGCTGCCAAAATAAAAGATAAAAACAGTTCTTCAAGGATGGTCAGAGATCAAATGGAATCTCAGTGGCAGCAGCTGCTTTGCCTGTTCCTCTTATCCTTGGAGAAAGGAGAAATGCAGTCTAAGGAGCCTTTCTAAAACTCTGCCCTTGTAGCATTCAGGAATGCCACATCCTCTAATTGCCAAGCTGCACAAAGCATTCACATCTTATATGTTGGAAAGGACGCTTTCAAAAATTGTTGAATCAGCCCTGGAAAGAAATTGACAACCAGTGGCAGCTAGCAAAGCAGAGGTGTTCCATGAGCATATCAAAATATGTCCATGACTGCTCACACTATCACATTGTGGACCAGTTGAGGCTTCCGAGTGGTCTTCCAAGGGCAGCCCCATGTAGGAGCATGTTGCTCAGCTGATGTGACCATGGCATGAGCGGCTGTCTGACTAAATCTAGGAAAGGAGGCAACTGCTGCATCAGATGGAGTTGTGCAAAGGCCTTGCTCAATTTAGATGAGATCTATTTTTCAAACCTTTAAAGGGATGCAGTGGCTCAATGTCTAAAATGCTGAGTTTGTCAATCGAAAGGTCGGCAGCTCAGCGGTTCGAATCCCTAGTGCTGCGTAATGGGGTGAGCTCCCCTTACTTGCCCCAGCTTCTGCCAACCTAGCAGTTTGAAAGCACGTAGAAAATACAAGTAGAAAAATAGGAACCACCTTGGTGGGAAGGTGACAGTGTTCCTTGTGCCTTTGGCATTTAGTCATGCCGGCCACATGACCACGGAGTCGTCTTCGGACAGTGCTGGCTCTTCGGCTTTGAAACGGAGATGAGCACCGCCCCCTAGAGTCGGGAACAACTATCACATATGTGCGAGGGGAACCTTTACCTTATTTTTCAAGCAAGAGCTGCAACTCCAGACAGAGTCTACCCTACTTAGCTACTCAACCCATCAGAGTTGGGAGGCAGACTATGTTACAGGTCCTCTCATTTCAGGAAGTCCATCTAGTAAGACCAAGAAGAAAGGGCTCCTTCACTGTGACTTTTTCCTGTGAACATCATCCCTGCAGAAATAAGATTGCATTCCACTTGGATACTCTTTCAAAAGGCCATGAAGCCATGGTTTTGTCAGTGGACCTGGGGAACCCATCAATGTTTGTAAGCCTCCCAGAGTAACGGTGATTGAGTTGGTTGGCCATATGAATTTTCTAAATAAATAATGCATGTGTGTCTAGGAAGAAGAAAGTTCACACATCTCTTGTTCTTTCTTTTTTCTTTTTATAATGTTTTTTCTCCTTTCCTATTTCTTTTGAACAATTTAATAATAAGTCATTTGTTTGTTTGTTTGTTTGTTTATTAGTTCAATTTATATGCCGCCCTTCTCTGGAGACTCAGGGTGGCTTACAATGCGTTAAGCAATAGCCTTCATATTTTTGTATATACCTGCTTAGTGGGGCTTTCGGGGGGCCCTAAGCGGTGTTCTTTTTTATACAAAGTCAGTTTATTGCCCCCACAATCCGGGTCCTCATTTTACCTACCTCAGAAGGATGGAAGGCTGAGTCAACCTTGATCCTGGTGAGATTCGAGCTTGCAGTAATTGCAGGCAGCTAGTGCTATTTAACAGCACTTTTTAGTCTGCTGCGCCCCCAAGGCTCTGGTTCTTAATCTGTGGCCCATAGCAGAACTTGGCTGCTCTTAGCTGAACTTTAAAAATTTAAGCAGATTCGGACCAACACTGAGACAAAAAATCAACGGAAACCCTCAGACTTGCAATCAGTAATCTAGACTGGGAAGGATTAAAAAGGCCCCTGAGTGGCGCAGTAGACTAAGGCACTGTGATTAACATTCAGCTGCCTGCAATTACTGCAAGTTGTAATCTCACCAGGCTCAAGGTTGACTCAGCCTTCCATCCTTTTTAGGGTAGGTAAAATGAGGATCCAGATTGTGGGGGCAATAAGCTGACTTTGTATAAAATATACAAAAGTATGAAGGCTATTACTTAACGCATTGTAAGCTGCCCTGAGTCTCCGCAGAAGGGCGGCATATAAATCAAATTTTAAAAAAAAAAGTCCCCGAAGAATGTAAAGCAAAATATTTCTATGCTTTTGCTAAGAAAAGTCACAGGTATTATCTTACCTCACAGCGATTTTTAAGTATTCGTACAGAATTCCTGGGATCATTGTGTTTGGTCATCTGCCCTTTTGTTTGGTCTTTCCAACAAGTAAATCTTGGATCTGAAGGAGAAAATCCCTCAGAATTTTTTGTTTATTTATTTATTACATTTTTACCCCATCTTTATGTATTGTTTTAATAATTCAAGTGAGTGAACCTACCTAATGCATATGTCAGGGTTCCAAGTAACACCCCCAATGAAATAAACTCTGAGGCTTGAGTTTCCTCAAAGTTCCATTTTATTAGAGATGTCATATTGGCACAAATCTGAGAACCCAAATCTGAAAGTTTCCAGGTTTTCCCCGCCTAAAGGAAGGTCCAAGTCCCTGCCCAACACCCACATGTCCATCACATGGTCCAATCAAACATCATCCCAACTGGAGATGCCTCCCAGATCCAGCCTTCCAGGTGCAGGGCAAGTTGTCCTTGACTTTCTGAGAAAGGAATGTTATTATGACTACATACCACCAATGCTCCATACAATCCCCGCTCCCAGTTTCCCACAGTAGTAAACGTGGCAGGTCTGAAGGCCTTAGGCAAAAGATGGCTTCCAGGATCTTCCTGACAGGATCTTCCTCCTCCTGTTTTCTCCACAACAACAACAACAACCTTGTGAGGTGAGTTGGGCTGAGAGAAGGTGACTGGCCCAAAATCATCAAGATGCCTTTCATCCTCATGGTGGGATTAGAACTCACGGTCTCCTGGTAATTGGCCCAATGTCACCCAGATGGCTTTCATGACTAAGCTGGGACTAGAATTTACCATGTCCTGGTTTCTAGGACACCATTGTAACCGTTAGACCAAACCGGTTCTCCTTTTTCTCATCACTACACTTTGTTCTCCTCCCTGCATCTGCTTTCTGGAGAGGCCTCTTGCTTGGACAGATTTGTCATGAAAATCTTTTTATTCATGTAAAACTGCTGCATTAATTACTCATATACTGTTCGTATAAATAGGAGAAGGAGGAAGAGTTGTTCCTTTTGTTGTGTCAATGGGGAAGAAGAGTGATGGTGACAGCAAAGAAGAGAAGGACATGTCATGTGGAAACGAAGCAACTGTAACAGATTTTTCCCCCCTCCCTGAAAATAGAGATTCTCAAGAAATTAATTATTCATATTCTAAGAAGACCTGATCTAAATTTACTGATCTGCCACTGTTCATCCTTCTTCAAGATTCTGACAGTCTCTGGCTCAACAAAATCTTACCAACTTACTTTTCATTTCGTTCAGAATAAAAATGCATTTCAAAAGCATATTTAAAATATGATTTTTAATGCGAGCAGATCATTTTAAAACACTGAAATGGGATAGAATCAGTGGTGGTTTGCTACAGGTTCGCCCTGGTTTAGGTGAACTGGTAGTAGCGGCAGCTGGAGGCTCCGCCCACCCAACTGGACATCATCAAATACCCTCTGTGCATGCGCAGAAGCTTCTTCACATGGGCAAAAGTGGTGCGCACGTGAGCGAAACGAGCACAAATGAACCGGTAAGTGAAACCCATCACTGGATAGAATGGTCTGTTTAAAAAAAAGAATAGAATTTCTTTATAGAATAGAATATAATTTTTTCTTTTTTGATGGGAAGGTAACAGAGTTCCTTGCCCCTTTGGTGTTTAATCATACTGGCCAGATGACCACAGAGACGTCTTCGGACAGCGCTGGCTCTTCGGCTTTGAAACAGAGATGAGCACCACTCCCTAGAATGGAGAACGACTAAAACATATGTGCAAGGGGAACCTTTACCTTTAAGAAACTTAAGATATTAGGCCTATATTTTATCTAAAAAGGGAGAAAAGAAAATTATTATTATTATTATTATTATTATTATTATTATTATTATTATTATTATTATTATT